>BSBK01007810.1:0-466179 GCA_027943335.1 Chamaecyparis obtusa | reverse complement strand
ATATATATATATATATATATATATATATATATATATATATATATATATGTATATATATATATATATATATATATATATATATATATATATATATATATATGTCTATATGTATATATATATATATATATATATATGTATATATATCTATATATGTATATATGTATGTATATATATATATATGTATATATGTATATATGTATATATGTATATATATATATAGTATGTATATATATATGTATGTATATATATATGTATGTATATATATATATATATATATATATATAGACACACACATATAGTTGTATTATAAATTATTAAAGATAAAAACTTGTCATTATATTATACCAATTAATACAAGAAAATTTAGCAATTTTTTTAAAGTATAGTATTATATTAAATTAAATTAGAATTATTAAATATAAATATTATTCATGTAAAATTATATTAATCAATACAAGCAAATTTAACATTTTTTAAGAAAAAAAATAACATTCAATTATTTTTAGTGTTGTTGTCGAATAAAATCTTTGAATCTCATTTGAAGGGTAATGGAATATTTAACAAAGTAATAAGAAAAAATAATATAATCTAATTTTAAAATATTGATTGAAATTCCTTTGCTGATATTCGTCATAGATTGATTCTCCAAGACTCATATTGGTGTCTTGTCTTGTATTTTTAAATTGTGTTAGTATTTGTAATGGTGTCCATGTTTATTTGTTGAGCACAAGGATAGTTATCTTAAACAAGCCTTAATCACATAAATTCCCAACTGTCATGATTTATGAGGAGACAAAAAATAATTTAGAAGGGATGTTTATTTATGAAGAGGGATATTCTTACAAAAGGTTGTGACCATACGAAACGTGGTTCACCCAATCTTAGGCTACATTCACCAAACAAAGAGTTTAATTTTATTATCCAGCAAATCAAGCTGATTACAATCGCCAATCCCTTACAACTCATTACCATTGCAAAATGCTACCAAATTCTCATGTGAAAACTCTAACTCAACCATTTTATCAAGACTTATGTTGGTTAAAAAATTAGGGTTAGAATATGTCAGCCAATAGAAAATTAACTCTCAATGCCTTTGTAAACTAATAAAAGTGTCTTCTTTTATGGTATTATTGTCCTATCAAATTTATTTTGTCCTCACACAAAGGTTGTTTCCCATCAAATGAAGTCACCAAATATTCCATTTTCCTTTTTACCTACTATATTGTTGGGGATTATGTATTCTATCTTACTTATTCACTTTTTCGATATTTATGTAGCTAGAAGAATTTAAGAAATATCCCTTCAAAATATAGTGAATGGGAGGAAAGAGAGAATTATGTAAATAAGACAAGGTAATTATGACAACAATATAAACAACATTATTATTAACTTTAAAAAATATAGATTTTCTTTGTATTTAATTATTTAATAATTAAGTTTATTAATTTATTTTGTAATTATATTGTAATTAGAATTTAGATTTTCATAAATTTAGAATTTCTATTAGTTTATTTTTAGTTTTATTTATAATTTAGATTTAGATTTTAAATTTATTTTAATTATTTATGTCTTTCTATGAAATAAATATAAGAATTTAAATAAATAATTAAGCTTAGAATTTTTTATTTGATTAAAATTTTAACTATTGTAAAATAATTGTATTTTGAGTTTTCCTTTTGATCTATATAATATAATGAACTTTATTAGTCTACAATAATTAGCTCCCTAGTCATGACAAAGTACATATTATGTGCCCACTAATTTTAAGCCTTTGTCTTCCTCTCTAGGATATTTCCCAATGCCCAGTGCAGAAGAAATAGGTGCACATGATGAGGCACCCCTGGAAACACAATCCAATCTATGTGCACGGCTACAAACCCTCACCTTAGTAATACACATTGTAGAATTTATTCCAAACTCTCATGCCATTCTGGTCTAATACACCACTCTATCACCTTCTCCCTCAACCAAAATGGAGGCCTCAAGTGCAAAAGAGGGAAGAAATATCAATATTGGTACAAAAATGAAACTTTGAAACCAAGAATCGATACCTAGTAAAGCCCTAACCAAAATGAGGAAGAATGGGTCACTCAAAAATGAAGACATTCCACAACCATTCTTTCAAAACTGGACCCCAGAATGCCATCTACTATTTCAGTGCTTTGAAGCTGAAATTTGCTTCCATGACATCGTCACTTTCACCACTTCATTTCGTGCACGTGAATAGACTAGTAGGGAAATTCAAATGTACACCTCAATTTAGGTAAAAAGGACTACTTTGCATTCAATGTGAGCCTAAGGGCATGTGTGTTGTCAGCCACCAAGACACTACAGAATGGAAACCTTACAAACATAAATAATGCTAATGTTACCTAGCCATCAAATGACCTTCACCAAATTTCTGCCAAGTTTGAGCCAAATTTGTTTGTGAATGTCACCGCCAACTTAGATAAGAAGTCCGCTAGTGTGTTCCCTTCTCTATGAGTGTGGGAGATTTTGAAATTCTAGAAAGCATCAAATTTTCTTTGAATGATGTTGATGATTTTGTCTAGTCTCCAAGCTTGGGCTTTTTCATTGCCGATTGCATTTAATATCACCTGCAAGTCACCCTCCAAATACAAACACTTCACCTTCAGTTTGGTCACCAAATCAACTACAAACAACACTGACTAGGGCCTCTTCTTCATTATTGATGCCCTTTGTCAGTTTCTTAGCTTCTAGTGTGAGAATGTTGGCAATCACATCACAAGCCACACATCCAGCCCTAGAAAGGATTAGGTTGCCTTTTGAGGCCCCATCAAAGTTAATTTTAATCCATTCGTCCTTATAAAGTTTACACCACTGAGTCATATCACTGGCCTTGACATAAGGACGAACTCCCGAAGACCCATTAACGGGCAATTTTATTTTCATTTTTAATTTAGAGTCAAATTTTATATATTTTTTATCTTGTCTCTTTTCATTAATTTATAAATAATAATTAAAGTTAGTAGAGTTAATTTGTTTACAACTATTTATCTTGATAAAATTAATTTATTGAAAAAAAAATATTTTGAATTTTTATTCTCTCGAACATGTTTTGATTCTTCTAAGTAGATGTTTGGATTTTTTTAAACATTGTTCTCTACATTCAAAAGTTTTATTCAAAACATGTTTGGATCGTTCTAATCGGATGTATAATTGATTTAAAGATATTACTTTTCCATTGAGATATTTGTTGCATAGACTGACATCACTTTTTGAATGGCTTATAGTACACAAAATAGACCAAAATATTTGCTATTCACCTTTCATACTTATTGGATGGTACCTATTGCACACTAAAATGTCGTTACTAATTTTATGATATATCAATGTTTTATCTATTCTTCTGTCTTGTTTGTGGAGATGCCTTTCCGAATTAGGTAGAATGTTGTTTTCAATGGTGACGTTAGACCAGAAAAAGTTGGAAAGCTATGTTCATTAAATGCCTTTGAAATCTGTATTTTTCGATCAATCCTTGTATTACACGTATAGATGCCTAAAATGTATTTATTCTTGGACTTACGGACAAAGTTTAGTTCGTATGGCTAAATTTGACAGTTCTCCTACCTCATTAAAATTTCCACGGTGGGGCTAAAATTAAATTCAAATATAAATGTACAATTACAATCCCTTCCTTTTCACAGTGGGGCTAAAATTAAATTCAAATATAAATGTACAATTACAATCCCTTCCGATTCTTCACACTGGGGCTAAAATTTTCCCTTCCACGCGGTCTTCGAAAAGGACCGATCATATTTACATCCTTTTTCCTCCACTTACCCATATTGAATAGGTCCGAAAGGTTTTTCGTGTAGTGGTTCATCGACTATGAGCTGTACAAATTGTACTCGTTTTTCTTACCAAGGGGGACACTTGGTTTTTTTTATCAAACTTCTCTTATATATTTTACGTTTTAGTTTACGATTTATCTAATACCCATTTTTTAAGGTATATTTTTGAGTTGTCTAACATGTATGGGTATACAAAGATATGGTGTAGGCTATCTTCTGATAGAATGCACCGTAAAATCAAAATATTAAATTTTTTTTTTTCAGATTTACAAAAACATATTAATTTTTTTACTGATTTATGTTGTTTTCTCTCATAAATCTTTCCGATAATGAAAAATTCATCTTGAAAATTTTGTAAAATTCCGCTGTGTTTTTCGAATTTTCAAAAAAAAGTCAACGGTGCATTATGTCGGGAGGATAGCCGCGTCCCAAAGATACAATCGAGGTATTTAAGGGTTCTTCTTAACTTCATTAATCCAATCATCCTTTTAGTACTTCAAAATGTGTTTACACAACTAATCTTGATGAGGTGTCGTTAGGATTATATACACATTAAAATGTTGGTTTTGACATGTTTTCTATATGAGGATATAGTGGACAAGGTCTTGGACATATGGATCAAGGAATTAAGGTTCTTATAGACCTCATATGCCACTACCATGTAGAGAAGATATAAGCTTCTTTATCTCTCCTTCATCTCTAAAGAAGACCAAATCTTGTTAGGACTACTGAGAGACCATTTGATCATTCTTCCATCTTTGAAAGATTATGAAACTGAATTAGGTGACCACAAAAGTTTCTTCTTTTGTGTTTATCATCGCATGTATGGTCATAAAAATCTCGGTTGTAGAACCTTTAAGAAGTAAAAAGCTCGTTAATAATGCTAAAATCTCTATAACATATAATATTGACCTTTATATTAATTTTGGTTATGATATAATTGGAGAACATTTTTGTCAATTATGTTGCTTTTCACTGTGTGACATTAATAGCTTACACCTTAGGAGTTCATTGTCATTCATGGTGGTACAATTTTATGTTCAATTTTACTTAGGTAACAATATAATAGCTAAATAACTATTGTCTATAGACTAGGGGAAAAGAGTACAAACATTTATCCTTCATAAGGATCATGTTGATCCCTAAAAGGTTCACACCTAAATAAGGGCAGACAAGAAGTTTCATAGGTATGGGACCCATTACGCCTTTTGAAATAACCTCCAAAATTTTAGAAGTCGACTCTTTATGCTTGAGGGGAAATGGAAAGGGGAAAAGGGAATTTCCATTAACTAGAGAAAGGATAAATGGGCGAGATGCCAATGCTAAGATTTTGTAGTTCACTTCAAACCAATCAAGAAGTCTTTAAAGCCTCTTTAGATGGATTTCAGTCTTCTCAAGAAGGAAGACATGATGTTAGGAATGATCATCTGGGTTATACCATAATCTCACAAAGAGCAGTGTTTAGGATTCAAACATAAATAGTTCATACAAGGGTCCAACAAAAGAACACATCCAAAATTTTATAGTGGTTGACCATTCTGGGGAATTAATTACTAACCTAGTACAATTCATCTTCTATGTTAGAGGCATACAAAAGAGTAAAATACAAACATGATCAATGATTTTTCAAGATAAGGGGAAGAGAAAAAGACCAACATTAATAAATTGGGGCTACTACAGAAGAAGTTAGCACAGAGCACATTGATACTAAAAGAAAAAAAGTTGGCATAGATACAATCTCCACAATTAATTAAAAGAAAACATGCTTTAAGGCCAGAATGCAAGTTGTATATTACATTGTTTTTCCCATAATACATTGCTTCATATTTACTTTAAAACTACAATTCTTCTCCTACCTTGGAAGGGAGAATTACAAATTTCAAACTCTCCTTTACAATAGATCTGAGGTTTTCTATAGGAAAAAAGTCTCGTATATTTTTTATGGCCTTGTTATTCTTAATGATGATAGCCCTTAATGCCTTCCCATGCTAAAGGCTTTTACATTATCAATTGTCATGTTTTTAAAATCAAGGGTTCCAACTATGTTGATTTCCCAAATAATATCACTATTATGAAAAACAATATGGTTTTTCTATTTAGTGTAATTATCCTTTTTGATACACGACAATGTTTCCTAGTTTTTACAAATCTTCACAGAATATCCTCGTGGCCAATAAATGAACCACTAATTTTATAAAAGTAGGCCCAATTATTTTTGAAAGATGTGATAAGATAATTTTAACACATGTTGCATATTTATGTGTCGTTAAAGTCTTTCGCTTGGAGATTATTCTAGAGTGCACAATGCCAACATGTGGTACATCAGGAGGTGGCTTGGGACATAAGCCCTAAGTATAATAGGAATTAAGCACCAAGATGATGTGTGTCCCACATTCTTTGCTTTCTTGTGGAGTGGAATTATTGACGTTGAAATGATAGTCAGATGATTGACTACTATAGAGGATGTCTACAGACCCACTTTCTCCTTTTGGAAATGTATCTTATATATAATAGGGTCTCCTTATTTGCATAGAATTTTATGTCCACTAGAATTTCCTCCTCACTTAGAGGTGTGCATCCTTGATTGTGATGCAGGGGCATTCTAGGGTACTCGGTGAATCTGCATGGAGGTGTGTCGTTTTGATTCTGTGTTACTCAATTGCATCTTTAACCGACGGTCTCGGTTATTGAAGGAAGCTCGTTCACTGAAGGAACTCGGTGAAAGTCTTGTGCTTAGTGGAACTTGTACTTGGAGATGCCTGTGTTTCTCAGTGTTGGTTGGCTTGGTCGGTTGTTTCACTGGCGCTTGATTGGTTCTCTAGTGCTCGGTAGTTCTAGTTTACTGACTAGAGTTCTTGGTGATTTGGTTGGCCGACTTGGTGCATTTATTGTTGGTAGCTTTTGTTGTATTCTCCTATGTAGATCTAGAGGCCGACATGGAGAATTAAATGTTTTTAAGGCTATTTATTATCTGATTGTTGTTGCATTAAATATTTGTTTGTAATAGGAGCTGACTTGGCTTAGGAGTTAATTATTTCTTCCAGCCGACTTGTGGTTGAAGATTAGTATTTAAGAAGTGTTTGGGTAGTTGTTTAGGGGCAGATTTGGCAGATTGGAGAAGTTAGAAGATTAGATCTGGATCCTGCGAGATCTTGAAGATTATATTGTTATCTGATAGTTTGTAATAGCAGAGCTAGTGGTTTGCATGCTTGGAGACAAGGAGATTGCTTGGAGGCTTGCGAGCTCAAGTTCAAATCTGCCTTAGGGTTTCCATCAGTTGTTGATTTGATTCAAAGCTGGAATAGCTAGAGAGATTGCAAAAATACTTTGATTGTATTTGGCCCTAACCCAGAAGGCCTTATAGTTGGGCATGTTAATGAAAATTCAGTTGAAAATATTGTCTTGTTGTGTTATTCCACATTTTGGTGACTGGCTTCTTATGAGGACTGTCCTTAATTGGATCCTCCTTACCTGTAATGTGTCAGGTGGTATCAGAGCTTGAAGATCTTGAGTGTGTAAACAGGTTGAGGTTGTTTGCACCAGGACCTTATTGGTGATTTTATTGCTTTGGGTTTTTGAAAATCTTGAAGGATGCCTCTGAGAAGATTGGACCCTGGAGCGATTGCAGATCTCTGTGATGTTGTGGAATTGAAGATTACAGAGAAAGTTAAAGTTGATTTCAGATCTGAGATGGAATTGATGAAGAATGACATGATCATTGAGGTCATGAGAGCTACTGTTGGTATGCCGAGAAATCTTGGTACTAATGATGGTTATGAGGAAGTTGTTGAAGACTTTGAAGCTGCTAGATCTAGTGGAGATGACCAGAGAGACAAATTTGGTGAAGATAGAACTAGTCGGTTGCATAGATTTGGAGCTCGATTAAGTACTAGTTACCGAATGGAAGTTTCTACTTTCTCTGGTACTTTGAGACCCCAAGACTTGATTGATTGGATTAGTGAACTTGAAGACTTCTTTGAGCTAGAAGAAATTGAAGTTCCTCTTGGAGTAAGATTGGCACATACTAAGTTGAAAGGACATGCTGCTCTTTGGTGGAAAGAATTACAAAGAGATAGAGAAGATGAAGGTGAAATGAAGATCAATCGGTGGAGGTTGATGGTGACTAAATTGAAAGCTAGGTTCATACCTGCCGACTATGAGCTTGACTTGTTTAAGAAATTGTAGAATCTAAAGCAAAAAGATTTGACTATGGAAGACTATACCGAGGAGTTCTATAAATTGACTATTCGGTCTCGACACAGAGAACTTGGTAAACAAAAAGTAGCTCGGTATGTGAATGGTTTGAGATTTAATATTCAGGATGAGCTTGGTATGCTGAAGATTGATTTGGTTGAAGATGCTTATCAGTATGCTCTGAAGGTAGAAGATAAGTTGAAAAGGAGACAACATAGTAATCCCCAAGGGAAGGAAAAGATTGATCACTCGGTGAAGGATAAACTGATTGTTGAAGATGAACTGAAACCTGTGGAAATTAAAAAGAAGATAGGTAGAGTTATCTTTAAGGGAACTTGTTATAACTGTGGTGAAGAAGGACACCATTCTTTTGAGTGTACACAGAAGAAGTTTGGTGACCGATGTACCGATGTGGTAAATGAGAACATTTAGAATGAATCTAAATCTGAGAACTTGTTGGTTTGGGGAACATTGCTCGGTGCAAAGGAGGAACCTTATCGAAGGAGTAATTTGTTCAGAACTCGGTGCAAGTCTAGAGGTAAACTTTTTGATGCAATTGTTGATAGTGGTAGTATTGATAACCTTGTTGTTGAGGACATGGTTTAGAAACTTGGTTTGAATAGAATGAAACATCCTCATCCTTATAGGATTGGCTAGTTACAAAATGTTCATGCTCTGGAAGTGAGGGAGCAGTGCTTTGTAGATTTTTAGATTAGCCAGTATAAGGATCTAGTGTTGTGTGATATTGTGGAGATGAATAGTTGTCATATATTGCTCGGTAGATCTTGGCAATATGATTGCAGAGCTATGTATGATTGTGTCAAGAATGTGTTTACTGTGGAAACAGATGATAGGAAGCTTTCCTTGATGCCTTTGCTAGATACAACACTCAATAGTCCAGAAACATGAGTATTGGTAGCCGAGTTGAGTTGGCGGATCCTGCCAGGAATGATGATCAACATGGAGAACAAGCTTGTGTGTTATCAAGGAAAGACTTGAAGAGACAGGAGAAACTGAAGTGGAAGAGTATGCAAGGTGAAGAGTTGGAGGACTTGTATGTGAAGAACCAGTTCGAGGTTTATGTGCTGAATCCCGGAAGTTGTTCTTCTAGCCTATGAGAACATCTTTTCAAACCTAGGGTGTTTGATGCAGGGGCATTCTAGGGTACTCGGTGAATCTGCATGGAGGTGTGTTGTTTTGGTTCTGTGTTACTCGGTTGCAACTTTAACCAATGGTCTTAGTTATTGAAGGAAGCTCGGTCGCTAAAGGAACTCGGTGAAACCTTTTATGCTTAGTGGAACTTGTACTTGGCAATGCATGTGTTACTCGGTGTTGCTTGGCTTGGTCGGTTGTTTCACTAGTGCTCAGTTGTTTCTCTGGCGTTCGGTAGTTTTGGTTTACCGACTAGAGTTCTTTGTGATTTGGTTGGCCGACTTGGTGCATTTATTGTTGGTATCTTTTATTGTATTCTCCTATGTAGATCTAGAGGCCGACATGGAGAATTAAATGTTTGTAAGGCTATTTATGAGCTGACTGTTGTTGCATTTAATATTTGTTTGTAATAGGAGCCAACTTGGCTTAGGAGTTAATTGTTTCTTCCAGCCGACTTGTGGCTGAAGATTAGTATTTAAGAAGTGTTTGGGTAGTTGTTTAGGGGCAGATTTGGCAGATTGGAGAAGTTAGAAGATTAGATCTAGATCCTGTGAGATCTTGAAGATCATATTGTTATCTGATAGTTTGTAATAGCAGAGCTAGTAGTTTGCATGCTTGGAGACAAGGAGATTTCTTGGAGTCTTGCGAGCTCAAGTTCAGATCTACCATAGGGTTTCCATCAATTTCTGATTTGTTTCAGAGCTAGACTAGCTAGAGAGATTGCATAAATACTTTGATTGTATTTGACCCTAATCTGGAAGGCCTTACAATCGGGCATGTTTTAATGAAAATTCAGTTGAAAACATTGTCTTGTTGTGTTATTCCACATTATGGTGACTAGTTGCTTGTGAGGACTGTCCTTAATTGGATCCTCCTTACCTATACTGCATCAAATTGGTATCTCTTCCTTGTTTGAAAATATGTATATGTTATGAATGATCTATCCTTCATGTCAAAAGTGTGCATTCTCCATGGAGAATTCTCTCACATAGAAATTAAGAAGATGTGCATTCTTTCTAAGTATCTCCTCTTTTTATAAGTATTCAAGATGTTGTCTTTGTTTAAAACAATCCTTTCTTTATGAAGATCTATATTTTTAGACAAATACCTCTTCCTCCCTCTATACTAGTTATGTATCCTTGATAATGATTCCTTAACCCTTGTTGCGAGTTGTTTCCTTTACAAATATCCCTTTCTCACCTAAATATTTGCATCCTTTATAAGAATCCACTTCTATCTTGGATGTAATCATTCTTGAAAAGGGAATCTCCTTGGTGATGAAGGTGTTTATCTCTAATATGGATCTCATCTTCCTTTGGATATCAATATAGAACAATGCTTAAATCTTAAGGGGAGCATATGAGGCCTCCTTGTTGCTTGTTATGTTCATTGATGTACCCCCAAAATGGTGGTGTCATATTGTATAGTGCCCCTTGCAGCATGGGTATCAATTTACTTTTAGTATAGCTTGACTTACTAGTTTGATCACTTGAAGTGTTGATCATCTATGGATCACCTAAAATAAAGCAAGTTTCTAGCCAATGCCATCCATATGACTCATCACGATCATATAGCATATCACAACTAAATCTAGCTTGATCTGTCGTTGATCATTTATGCTTTGTAAGGCATTTGTATGATTTCATGGTAAGTATGTTTTTGTGATCATGTCATTGCACTAACACTTGGATATATTGTTTAAAGAGCATCACATCACCATTGTTGTCATGCATAAGGTATAATCATTTCAATTATTATTTAACCTTTTCTCTAGTCAGGAAAATCTCTCTTTTACATCATCATAGTTGTTGTAGAAGTGGGAAAAACAACATAAGGTTTGACTTAGGAAAGCCTGTATACAACACAATAATTTTTCTCTATTTTTGAGTGTGCAAGTTCACATCAGATTAAAAAGATTACTACAAGTACATAGAGTAGATAGTGATATATTATCTCAAATTTCAAATAGCTCTCCAAGACCTTTTGATCATAAATCTGAAACACTCTAAACTGACATAAAGATCCTAGTTCTAGGGTACCACCTAATCATGTCTAAAAATTTTAAGCTAAGTTTATTGTCATAGGTTCCTATCTATATCCTCTTTCCTAATTTTAGTTATTGTATTTTTTTCATCCCATGTTTATTGTTCATGGTAAAAATTATCATTTTGCTACACATTACACAACCTCAATTTCCATTGCAATGAAGGAACAAAATTTCAAGTGTTCAAATCTCATATCTATACAATAGTTGAGAGTAATTTGTGTCACAATGCTATGTTATGGACATGTGAGATCTTAGTTTATATTGCTAGGCTAGGCTCTCATTACATACACATTAATATGTAAAAGCATGTGTTGGAATAATTTAGGTCCACTATTAAATTTATTTATTTATTTTGATGAATATAGCTTATTTGATTATCCATTAAAATTAAAAGAAAATAATACAATATTCACAAAAAAGGTATAGTGGTAGAAAGACATGCCCACTAGTCTTAACAAAAGGGCATAGCCAAGTAAGAAGTAGAAGAGCATAAAATAGGTCGAACTTGATAGAAACCAAGTAGATCAAGATATTCCTGATGAACGAGGGTGATTATCATGTGGTTTCACTTGAACACTCCTTTGGGTGGTCTCAACTATGACCTCCAAACTAGTAAGAGCATTATCTTCAACATGTTGCTCTATGTTTCTCAGTGCAGACTAGAGAGATGACAAGTGACACATGTAGAAAAAATTGATGGTAGTTACCAGCCAGTACTCTGTTGATGAGAGGGTGGACATAAGAGCTAAGACTTCTATCAAAGAACTTTATGATTTAAGTATGGAAGTTTTATTAAATATAAAACTTTTAGATTTTTTTTTAAAAATTTGAAATAATAATATCTTTCAACTAAACTACATATGTACCTGAAAAAATATAACACATTAAAATATTTATATTCTTAAACCAACCTTCATGTAAACATTATAAAAAGGATAAACATATTGTCCTTAAATCAACTATTACAAGTGCCTATATTTTGCAAGTAGGACACTTACAAATCATACCCCTCCATAGCATTAAAAAACAAGAATAGAGGGGCTAGATATAGGTTTTCTAAAGCCAATTTAAACAGCATAAATTTATTTTTATATTGATGATGGGAGGTATTTCGAACAACATAAATGAAATGAAATGGAAATGAAAATAGATTCTTTTTTGCTACAAATAAAGACTATATATCGTACTTTTTAAGACTTGAACTTATGATCTCTTTTTCAAGAATACAAGTTCTCCACCATTAAATCTACTGAAATGTATAATTTGATACATTCAATATAAAATATCTAAGAATTTCAAAAAAAAACACAGTACATAAAACTCCAAAAGACTGACCATATAATAGTCCTTGAAAGAAAAACATACACTGAAATGCTAAAGAAAACACCCTAATTAGAGCTAAGCACAACTGATCTGACCTTGTCCATCTTAATTCTACTGCAAACAAGAAACTACTGTTGCTTTATCTCTGCCGACGGTTTAAGTTAAGATCCGCCACACGATAAACAACTGTAGAGGGCATTCCATTTTATCAAACTTGATATAAGTTTTTATCGTTCTTACCAGCAATCAAGTATCGATACTCTTCTTCAACTTCAACTTCGTAAACATTTACTTTGCTTCCCCAGAAAAGGTTGATGGTCTCCTCGAATCCAAACAAATTCATGTTATTAGTAAGCATGCCTTTCTCAACTGTTCGAACCAAACCTGAAGAACCATCCTCTAGTAACTTCCAGCAGCCAATGTAACTTTTGAAAGAATCTTGGGTCATTGTGAATGAGGCCTTTACAAGGTCATACAGAACTTCTTTTAACTCAAGCTTAATCTTTACCACTTCATCATTACAAGGCTCTTTGGTTATTTCAACCTTGAAAGATTCTGCTTTAAACTGGAAATGCCCTTTTGTTGTATCAATCTTATCAAATGGTAGCGGCGTTATTTTTTTAACTGGGCAATTTAAAACAGTATTGTCAGTTGTATAGAAGACTTTAGTCTTTGTGGATTTCACCTTAAAGTCACTTATGGAACATGGCAAATATCTGTTATCAAAGTTGCTTAGCAAGTAAAAGACCAAAAACCTCAAATTTGTGGGAAGATGAGATAATAATAGTTGTACAAATCTGACAAACAGCAAATACCCCTTCTCAACTGCTGGCGACCAAATATTATAGGTGAAATCCAAAATGATCAACAACAGTGTCAATACTGATGAGAGGTGATCATTTCCCTTGGCAGTTAAATACAAGGGAACACCACCTAGAACTTTTGTTATCCAATAAGTGTCTGTGATAAGCGGCATACGTTCTACCAAACAAATGCTAACTGATTGCCTGAAGCACAATCTGAATTTTTTTCTTGATAAACACAATTTTATGGCTTCATCTGCTGAGCACAGAGTCCACACTCCCATAAAACCATTAACCACTTTGTGTTCCTTAACAATAGGCAAATTCTTAAGCTCCCCAATAATCAATAACTTTACCTGACTAGCTTTCTGACTGTCAGCAACATAATAACACTTATTATAACAGAAAATTATTGACTCACCCAAGCTGGTCTCTGTAAAATCTTCGGTTAGAGGGTTCTTGTCTTTGTAGTAGCTTTTACAGAAGAGGTCAGAATCAGCCGTGTCATTGTGATCTGTTGACAATAAGATAAAATGCTCGTTGTCAAGTTTTTTCCCTCCAAAGATCTTATACACAGCAGTACTAAACAATGCCCATGGCAGCCTCATTGTTGCCGCAGGTCGTATGGCTTGCCATATGAAAATGGCCAGTTGCAACCAAAGAAACCCCCTAGAACTCATCAGCCCAAAGAAGGTGGCCATTATTTGCGCAATGCTCTTTATCCTCCCAACGCCTAGCACAAGCCGACTTTGAACTCTGATGAAGATAATTCGTCTTACAAAAGCTTAAATAGCTGGTATACTGCGGTTAAAATATCGGTTATTCATTTGGAGATATTTAGTTGTAAAAATATTAAATAGACTGCATCTCTATTTAAATTGGCTGTACGTTTGACCAGCATTTTTTTAATCTTTAAGGTGGAACATTTACACCTCAACTAATTTCTAACGAGCCTTTAATCTTTGCAGTGGAACATTTACACCTCAAGTAATTTCTGACTAACCGTTAAACTATATATATATATAATTCTTTTCCGACATTACATACCAAATTTACTCCTTGTTAAAGATTATTAGTGGCATTATTGAATGAAATATAAAACTAAAATATAAATAAATTGTTTAATTGATTTAAAAGATTTCAAAATCTTTTTAATTATGATTAAGGGTTAGATTAATTGATAATAAATGAATTATAATTATTTCATTGAATAGAAGTCTTAGATATATCTAAAGACTAGAAACTTAAAGTGAAAACTTCTAAAAATAAAATAAATTACTAAATATTCTATAGATCTCTAATTTAATTTCAATTACTAATGAATTTATATTTGAGCTTTAGATCAACTTCATTTATTATTTCAACTTGTGAGAGCATCTCTCCTTTAGAGGGCTTCAATCCTTTGGAGATATAACTTCCTAATGCAACTTCATCTTTGTAGCTTCAATTAAATTCATTGATTTTTACAAGGCCTACGGTCTCCTTTGTACAAATTAGCCTTTTTTCGTTAGCAATCTTCCTTTACTTTAAATTTGGTAGTGATGGCTTTATTTTTCCTCCTTTAACAACCTTATAAATGAAGGCTTTACCCTTTTTTTTTTTTTTTTTCCCCAAATTATGTCATATCTTCCTCTCTCACACAATATTCATTCTGCTTCTTTTTCAAACAAATTATGTGGGCTATTCCATTTGGCATCTTTGGTCTCCTCCGTTAAGTGTCAATTTCAATATTTATTGCCAACCTCGTTTCTCTTCAGCTCTGAATTCTTCAAGCTACCACAATCTCTTGTTTCTACAAATTCATGAACCCAAAAACTATGTAAAACATGCTCTAAAATCAAATAGAAGAAATACAAAATAGAAAATGGATAAATTGTTCTATTGATTGAACAGATTACAAGCTCTTATTGATTAAATGAATAAAGATGAGATTCATTAATAATGAATGAATTACAATTACTTTTTTATATAGAGGTCTTACATACATTCAAATACTAGAAATATCATGCAAAACTTGTATTATTTAAAATAAACAAAAAAAAGCTTAAAAATTAAAACAAAAAGTTTTAAAATTAAAAATTTTTTTTACTAAATCTTCCAACATTTATTATTGGTAAATTAATCTTTCCATCGTCTATAAGATGTAGAAAGAAATTTTGCCGAAAACAAATGTGTGAATCTTTTGAGTGAACTTTGATGAATCAAAAAATATTCACTCACTTTTCCACAAGAATTCTATCTACATTTATTATGACATTTAAAGAATCTCATAGAATTTTCAACAAGAATTCTGTCTACTTTTATTATGACACTTAAAGAATCTAAAATTTTTCACTCAATTTTCAACAAGAATTCTATCTACTTTTATTATGACACTTAAAGAATCCTATATTATTAATTATAAATTAAGAAATCCTTTTAGATGAATTAGTAATCATTTAGACTTCGTATAAAAGAAAGGTATCATGAAGGTATCAGAAGGATATCATGTGGTCATGAAATGTTGTTCAATCTTTGAATGCAAAATATTTATGGTTAGAGTCGAAGATGATGTTGTTGGTTTTTTTAAGATTTTAAAGAAACTGTACAGGAAAAGATAGTTATTGTTTTATTCAGCTCACCCTTGGATGTGTTATCTTGAAGATTGTTTAGTGAAGACAGTGTTGAAGCAATTTGGATAGTGGGTTTAGTTGTCTTCATTGTGTTTCTCAATCAAATCCTCATAGGGTTTGGATCTTTTAAAAGGGATCCAAAGTCTCCTAATAGGGACTCATATGTACTAATTGCATTATAAAAGACTTCTAACAATGTCAATCCTTTCAAAAGGAACTTTTATATTAGTAAATCATCTTGTGGCCATCATTCCCACTGGGGTTTTCCCTCTAATCAAGGGTTTCCTTAGTTAATAAATCTGGTGTTATTGTATATATTTATTATCTTGTGGTTATTGTTGTTATTGATTACAAGCTTAAGATTTGATAAGGTTGATTTTAAGTTAATTAAGCCCTCAACTGATTCACCCTCCCCTCTTAGTTGTGTTGGTGGACTTTTCTTTCTAACACACCCATCATAGGTACACACAAAATCCTACAGAATTCCTCTAGAGTCATAGTCATCTCACCTATGAGAAAATAGAAGGTTTTGTGCTTCGAATGCCATCTCTCGGAAAGAGCAGTCAGCGACCCCTGATTTATCCTAAAATTAGGTAAATCTATCAAGTTGGCGAGACCCAGGAATCCCACAATGCACCTCTCCTCATTAGTGAGCTGGCCAGCTAAACTCAAGACATGATTTTGTCTCAGACCAAAAAAAGGAAACAACTCCTAATCGAGTATGCAAAAAGGGAATAAAGCATAAAATCATCTTGGGACATGGACAAAACTTGAAAAATCATGTCTAAAAATCTATAGAGATAGCTAAAAAATCAAATTGGCAATTGAAATCAACAAAAACACAAGTATAATTGGCTAGTTCCCTAAAAATGACACTAGACAACATAAAAACAACTTTTCAACCAAATTCAATACATGATTTCCCAGATGTGACTGTCTAGATAGAAATGATTTGGTAATCATTAGAAGAGACTCTTACATCAGATGCGAGATAGGGAATACTAGAGGTGACAGTATGGGTTAACAAACTAAACTACACTAGTCAACCAAAAATGACTCTGTGCAAGGACTAGGTGTGACTTTGTTTCAATAGGATGTGGCACTTGATTTCTAGGACACTCGGACGTGACTCATGTTTAACGAGAAGTGATATAGAAAGACAAAAGTGGCTCAAAATTAAAAGATGCATAATTAATTCATCACGTACTAAAAATATGAACCAAAGGAATGAAAAGGAAGTTTATTGAGTACTCACCATATTCTCTCTAGAGCTCAAAAATTACCAAGGTAAAAAGTGAAAATTAAATGGTAAATTGACATAATTGGGCCCATTTCAACATCTTAGAGTCATTAATGACCTAATTCAACTTGACAGAGCAGTAAAGAAGAGCATGTACCAAATCAGCATATCAGGATCGAAATCAAAATAGGATCAACCAAAATAGTTAACAGAGTAAAAATAAACATGGTTATTTACAAAACTCAACCCTTGAAGAAAAAAGTCAACTAAGGTAATTTAAATGCAATTGACCAGGGGCATAATGAGCTAGAACAAGTGCAGAAATGAGGTAGAATGCTCCCAAAATGTTTTTGAATCAAATTTGAAAGTCAACAAAAGTCTAACAGGGAAACATTTTGGAGAAACAAAGGTCAAAGTGAGTCAAATATTGTCAAACAAGATGAATAATCTTATTAGAAGATTGTATAAAGCTATTTTCAATAGAAAACAATGAAGGCCACACATCAAAATAATGGTGAAAATCAGTCAAATTTGACTTAAAAAGTGGTCAAACTCGGTCAAAATGTGTTCAAATCAACACAAAATCATCTCTAAACGAGTTCTAATTAATCCAAAACTGCTTTCTCGTTGATACAAATTATTTTTACACCAATTTCAGATCAATCTAATGGCCCAAAATTGGGATCACATAAATTTTCATTTTGATTTCACTCCCGAGGGGCCATGATCATACCAAAATCAATCAGTTTCTTATCAAATCTCACTAGGGATTCAAATCACAATTGTTTTGTTTATCATGAAACCATGTCTAATTAGCGAATCAAATAAAATTTCAACAACATCTGTATCAACTTCATTAGGAACCATATCAATTTGAGGCTTTTTAATTGATCAACAACACCAATCTATGAACGAGTGGTTTTATCAAGATTCATACCAAAGAAATTGAACAAGGTCATGTTATTTTATGTCCATCAAGTTGGAAGTGCTAGATAACTGGCTTCATTAGAACTCATATCAATATTATTATCTATGTCTAAACATATTGCAGCTGTTAATAAATTTTATTGCACCAAATCAAACTATTTATTATGTCATATCAACCATCATTTCCATTGATATATTTTTTACATTGATCAATTTCATCACTTCAAATCAAGTTGATTATTTTTCATCATCATGATCTTTCAGAGGTTTAGTTTCATCACTCCAAATCAAATAGAATATTCTAGTTAGCTTTTATCGATCTTCATCCTATCAACCTTGGATTTGGTATGGTCGGTTCTTGTTCAACCAAGATCATAATAGATAGCTACACATCTTCAACTAAATTAAATTTTGTTCTAACTCAAAATTCTCAATCATAAAATCTAGAATAGTTTCATCACTTCATATCAAACTATTCTTGGAGTCAAATCTATTCTTTGAATCAAGGCACTTCTCCCACATCGATTCAAAGAGGGGAAAATGTAATCACCCTAAAATGGGCTAGTCTAACCAAAGGCCCTATTTTCCATAATTCAAAATCAACCTCCTAATTATGCTAGTCCAATTACCTAATTATTAGCATAATTCATTAAAATCATCAAAATCATCAAAATCCCTTAATTAATCATCAAACATCATTAAAATGATCAAATCCCCTATTAATTACCCTTAGCCTAATTAACTAATTCAACACCATTACATACAAGGGTAAGGTAATTAATTAAAATAAATTAAATAAATTCTCTAAATTACAAGTCATCAAAAGAGGACAATTGAGCTCAAATAAAACCAATTAGAGATAATCACATATATCACTCACATGGACCAAGGGAGAATAAATAATAACCCTCCATCTTGGATTAATTGCAATTGTTGAATCAATCTCAATTTCTATAAAAGCTATCATTTTTAATCTCAAAGAATCCACGACTTCATTCTTACTTACATGTTGTAGAAATTATTTACTTAGCTTAATATCTCAATTGGATAACGGAAATTGATCACGTTAGCTTAGGATATTCATCTTAGTTGTATTAATTGCATAATAATGGAATTGAATTTATCATTCTTGGATTGAATTATCACTACTTAGGATCTGCATTCTAATAGCAACAAATTGATCGTAATCATAATCTTTCTAGATAGAGAGCAATAGGACAATTTTGTTTAGTTCATTGCAAATTGAATTGTTGATTGTTTTGTGATGGACTAACAAGATAATGCCTTATTGAAGTGTTGTCTTGCATTTGTAGGTACAATAATCACACCACCTAATTAAACTACTCTTTTATTGAAATACTGATTTTATTAATCCTGATGATTTATTTTTATTTATTTATTTTATTTTGAATATAAATGTACACTTTTACACCAGCCAAGGATATAAAGAAAATATATTTAAAAATTTAAGAGAAGGGAGATAAAATATCTATGGATGGGATGAGGATAGACGTTTGAACTAAGAGTGGGATATTTAAGGTTGGGGACAAGTTTTAAAGTAACTCAACACCGTTCCAGCTATTTGGGTGGCACGAAAGATACACCCGGGTGGATACTGAAGTGGGAGAGAAAAAAATATAATGACGGGGAAGGGGTTCATTTACTGGACAGAAAAGAAATTCAAAGGATAAAAATGCATAGAAGCTGGAAGAAGTGATGGAGGCACAACAAGTAATCGTGACCCAACATCTAAACTCTTGGTTCTTTTTTGGTTTTTAACGCCTTGAGAAATTGCATTGATTTGAAACGATAGATTTTGTATCAAAATTTTCGTATTGTTATTTTTTTTTATTCAATACTACTTAGAAAAACAATTTAATTCCTTTTATACATATTCCAAAATGTGGTTTTGTTTTCAATGCCATTACTTTTATGCATAGAGAGACTAGATAAATTCCTTTAAATACATTATTGTAGACCCAAACTTGTTTAACATATGAAATCTTTCATATAGAAAGTGTAGGTGTTAGTAGTTGCACATAATCTCTTTTAGAGATTACCAAATATGAGAGTAGCATTTTCCTCAAATGGCATGTAGGGTGGGAAGAAAAAAAATGGCTTAAACATTGTTGGGTACATAGTTCACCCCTTTTTTTTTATGATTAGAAACATCTAGCATACACTAAAGTTTTATTTTGTTCTCTCCTTTTTCATGATTGGACTTCTAAAAATAAAGAGGCTGATAACTTATACACTACGATATTTATTAGTAAATTTGTTTTTTTAACAAAAATGTTGGCTTGCACCTACCTGATTCACTAAATGGTGAAACACTGTGCACTTTGGATAAAACAAATAGTTTTATTAGAAAAAATTCATCTTAATCTATCCGAAAAGACATGGTCTGTAAGAGATAGTAGTACTTCCTTATAAATATCACTGTAGGATACAGAATGTTTTTTTCTTCCTTTTAAGATTGTCAAATTCTTTTTTCATATTCTGAATACCTTATTCATAATTATACTTTTTCTTGTCATATATTGTACATCTTTGTTTTTCTAGTCGTATATTGTACATTTTTTTTTTTTCTGTAGATGTGCATGTATTGGAAAACCTTGTTACACAAAATATGAATAAGACATTTCCAAAACAAGGCACTCTATTTAGGAACAACCAAATATGGCTCCATTTTAATCATTCTTTCTTTAAGTTAGTATTATATTAAGTTTCCTATTTAATTTCCACCTTATTTTGTTGTGAATATTTCTTTTTAGTTGTGGCTTGGAGATTGGATATACAATATAAGTTAGTGTTATGTAATGTTATAACAGTTTCTACAACCACATTTACATTCCCATTACGGGCATTCAGAAGGGTTGTGTTAAACATGCTATAGAGTCCTAGGCATCTTTACTCGTACCAAATCTAATCGTTGTGAAAAATTAGTTTGTTATGCTCTTTTTAATGCACTTTTTTATAGTATCCTGTGTACTCTATAAGTGATTGAATGGTATAAGTATGATTGATGAAATTATTACCTCCAAATGTGAGAGATGTTTATGTGAGCGACCTTTAGATATGTTTTCTTTAGCTGAGTTGTGTAAATAGTAAATGGTGTTAAAATATGTATGGTGATGAAATCTTTAGTCAATACCAGTGTTATTTTAGTTTCCATATTTCATCATCTCTTTGTTGTGAGGTCAATTATATTTCTTTTTTGTTCATAATGTTAAAACTGGAAATTATAATCCAGAATGCTCTATTTTTGTACAGTTCTAATTGTATTTTTAATAATAAGAATGTTATCATCAAAAAGAAATTACTGAACACAAGGAATTTGGAATCATAACTTTAAATGAGCTGAAATAAATAAAACATAAAATAATAATTTCCTACACATTTGGTATGGTTTAATGAATAATTGTGAATTTTACTTTTACATGTTTATTCAGTTGAGATTTGATTTTGGCATATATTGTGTGATGTTTATTTATGGGAGGGGAGCCGAATGTCAAAAATTAGGGAAGGGTAGAAGTTATTTTATCATCACTCTACCTTCTAATAATAATATGGTATTTATCTCTTTGGCCAAAGCTATGTTTTCATATGTTTCCTTAAATATACTAGTTTTTGTTTCATCTCCCTGCCACATTTGTGAAACAATGGTCAAAGCTAGTCAAATATTGTCAAACAAGATGCATAAGATTATTAGAAGACTGCATAAAGCTATTATGAATAAAAAACAATCAAGGCCACACATCAAAATCTTGGTGAATATCATTCAAAATGTGTTCAAATCAAGACAAAATCATCTCTAAATAAGTTCTAATTATCCAAAAATGCTTTCTCATTGGTACAAATTATTTCTACACCAATTTCACATCAATCTAATGGCTCAAAATTGGGATCACATAAATTTTCATTTTGATTTCACTCCCGATTGGGCATGATCATACAAAAATCAATCAATTTCTTATCAAATTTGACTAGGGATTCAAATCACAATAATTTTGTTTATCATCAAATCATGTCTAATTAGAGAATCAAGTAAAATTTCAACAAGAAGTGGATAAAAATTCATCAGGAACCATATCAAGTTGAGGCTTTTTAATTGACCAACATCACAAATCTATGAACAAGTGGTTTTATCAAGATTCATATCATATGAATCGAACAAGGGCATGCTAGTTTCTATCCATCAAGTTGGAATTGTTAGATAACTAACTTCATCAGAAGTCATATCAATTTAATTATCTATGTCTAAACATATTGTAGATATTAATAAATTTTATTGCACCAAATCAAACTAGTTATTATGTCATATCAAGCATCATTTCCTTTGATATCTTTTTGACAATTGATCAATTTCATCACTTCAAATCAAGTTGATTATTTTTCATCATCATGATGTTTCTCATGTTTAGTTGTATCACTCCAAATCAAATAGAATATTCTAGTTAGCTTTTATCTATCTTCATCCTATCAACCTTGGAGTTGGTATGGTTGGTTCTTGTTCAACCAAGTTCATAATAGATAGCTACACATATTGAAATAAATTAAATTTTGTTCAAACTCAAAATTCTCAATCATAAAATCTGGAATAGTTTCATCACTTCATATCAAACTGTTCTTCGAGTCAAACTAATCTATTCTTTGAATCAACACACTTCTCCCACATCGATTCAAAGAGGGGAAAATGTAATCACCCTAAAATGGGCTAGTCTGACCAAAGGCCAAGTATATAAAGAAAATCTATTTAAAAATTTAAGAGAAGGTAGATAAAATATCTATAGATGGGATGAGGATAAGAATTTGAACTAAGAGTGGGTTATTTAAGGTTGGGGACAAGTTTTAAAGTAAATCAACACCGTTCAAGCTATTAAGGTGGCACAAAAGACTCCCCCGCATGGATATTGAAGTGGGAGAGAAAAAAAATAATGACAGGGAAGGGGTCCATTAGAGGACACAAAAGAAATTCAAAGGAGAAAAATGCATAGAAGCTGGAAGAAGTGATGGAGGCACAACAATTAATCTCGACCCAACATCTAAATTCTAGGTTTATTTTTGGTTTATTATGCCTTGAGAAATTGCATTGATTTGAAATGATAGATTTGGTATCAAAAATTTCATATTGTTAGTCTCGCCTATCTATAGGCAGAGACTTATGTTTTCAAGTGATTTTTTTTAATTAGTTTGCCTAAAAAACCGTGCTTATGCAAAATATTAAAGATGATTTTCAATGTTTGAAGTGTCTTGTTTTTTATTTTGAATTTTTTGAAAGTATTACTTTTTTCTTATTGGCTACTCCTATTTTTGTTGGGGGTTTAATTATTTTTTCATTCTGAAAATTAAAAAAAAATTGTCTAATCAATTAAAAAGTAGGAGAAAGAAATATTTATTTATTAGTACAAGTACTAATAATGTTACTATTCTTTAATATTAATTATACTTTTTATACATGATTCCTTTACATTTAATCTAATAAACCAATTTTATCTAAATATTTATTATCTTATTAAACAAATTATATATTAAACTCTGTTTTATTATTAATTTTATTTATTTTTAATTATTATTTTATTGATACACATTATTTTTTATTCTATTTTCATTTTTATGTAAATTTAAATTTAAAATTATTCTAATTATTTATGTTATCACAATCATAAATAAAAGCTATTATAAATAATTTAATTTATAATTATTTTTCTTCTATTTAAGTTTGAATTATTTATCTTGCACCCACATGTCTTTATCACCTTTATTATCTATCACTTATTTAAGTATTTAAAATTAATTTAATAAGCTAATGATATACTTAGATTACATTATTTATTATTAATATTATATATTTCAAATTATTGTTATTTTTAATATTTACATTTTTATATTTCGACTATTTTTTTCTAGATTTTTTATTCTAATATAGATCTAAAATTCTATATGTCTATTTTTAAAAATTACTATGACAAACAAAATTCATTAATAATTCATTTACAATTATTTTGTTCCATTAAAATTTGAATTATTGTAAAATATATATATATATATATATATATATATATATATATATATATATATATATATATATATATATATATATATATATATATATATATATATATATATATATATATATATATATATATATATATATATATATATATATATATATATATATATATATAATCCCTCTTAAATACCTCTCTACATAGATCACTTCATACATCTTTATCTTTCTATCTTTCCCTCTTTCTACCTCTATTTCTCAGTCTCTCTCTCTTGTTCTCCCTTTCAATGTTTCACTCTATACTTTATCTCTATCCCCCCCCCTCCATATCTCTATGTTTCTTATTCTCTCTGAAAGAATGTATGCATATTTTTGGGTATGATGTATTAGATCTAGCAATAAAAGTTTATTTCCCTCTAAAATATGACATGGATGGTGGAACTCTTTTGGCATCGACTAATACACCCAAGTCTCTTCCTAGTAATGTTTTGCCATGTGTCAAAGAAAATTTTGACTATGCAAAGGTGTGTTCTTCTTCCTGTTTGTATACAATGCCCATCTTTATCTCTTTCTCTAGATATTGAGTGCTAAGTGAATTCATAGGCTTCGACCATTTCAGAAATTTGTTCATCAAGAGCTAAATATCAAGGACAACATGAAATTTGTTCATCTTGAGTTAATGATTCTAATTTTGACATCTTTGTTATCATAGATTTGGTTATACTAGTCTAGACTATACCTACCACAATTGTGCACATGCCAAAAGAAAGAAAACTTCATTGAATGGCTAGGCCTTAATTATTCTAAATAAATAAAAATCAGGCATGTAACCATGAATTTGATTTTTGAGAAATTATAATATGCGACATTGGATCCTTAACTCATGAATTGAGTATTAAATTTGTCTCATGTATCCAACAAATTCTTGAAATAGAAAATCAGTAGTGTAGCCATTGAGATAAACATTATTTCAATAGATACTTCAAACTAGCCACATAATTTAGCAACATTTTATCTAATTACACAATCTATTTTATTGTAGGTGTTAAGTTGTAAATATGCCTCTTGTCAAGTAACTCTATCTTACACTGGATAATTTATCTTTTGATTTTTCTCTTAATCAAGATTTCATTTCCTATTACGCAGGACTCCTGCTGTAACACAACTCTTGTTAATTTTTTGTATTCACCACTACTTAGAAAATCAATTTAATTACGTTTATACATATTCCAAACTGTGGTTTTGTTTTCAATGCCATTACTTTTATGCATAGAGAGACCAGATAAATTCCCTTAAATACTTTATTGTAGACCCATACTTCTTTAACATATGAAATATTTCATATAGAAAGTGTTGGTGTTAGAAGTTGCGCATAATCTCTTTTAGAGATTTCCAAATATGAGACTAGCATTTTTCTTAAATGGCATGTAGGGTGGGAAGAAAAAGAATGGCTTAAACATTGTTTAGTCCATAGTTCACCCCTTTTCCTTTTTATGATTAGAAACATCTAGCATATGGAATCACCCAAAAATGGTCACCTAGACTATTAGCCCCTTGCTAGCATTATTTGCTAAAATCATCAATTGCTTATTCTTGATCAAATCCTAATTCTATCATTTATATTTGATTATTTTCTATGGGCTAACCATTTTATCCTAAGTCTTTATTTAATTAAAAGGAATTCCCTCCCCTTTTATTAAATTAAAAAAAAGTCCCCACTTTTCCTCTTATCCTAAGTTGCACAAATAAAGCATTATTCTTATTTTATAAAAAGAAGAAAAGGTCTTTTTGTCTCATATGGGGCACAAAAGTCAACACTTATTTCTCATTGGAGGAAACTTGTGCACATGGATTGCTCCTCTTTCAAGCTCCACCCTTGATTAAATCTTTTGCCTCTTAATCTCCATGGTCCATTCCTTTTCAATTCTTATAAAAGAAGAGCTCTCTTCTCATTCTAGGGCCCCAACTTTTTATGCTAATCTTATGCTAGTGCAGGATTTCTTAGAGATTTTGGAGCTTTTGGAGACCTTCTTGCATCTAGCTTTCATTATTGCATCATAGCTTAGTTTCTTTCATTGCATTCTTAATCTAGTTTCCTTTCATGCTCTAGATTAGCTCACATAGCTTAATTAGCAAGGATTTGTAATACTTCTATCTTTCTTTTCATAGCTTAGCTTGCATTTTCATTTCTAACCATAGTTGCATTGCATTCTCATCTTGATTCATGAGGATATTGGCATTCTTGCCCTTGTCTCTTTGAATCTCCCATTGCATGGTTTACTAGTAAGGTTATAGGCTTAATAGCTCTAGCTAAGAGCATTCTTAACACCCTTGCACTCCATGCCTAGGGAGCTCTAGGTCGCTTTCTCAAGGTTTCCCACTCATGGATTCTCTTGGAAGTAATGACTTAGAGAAGTGCATATTTTAGTGTGTACATTTTTGGCACCCATCATGGGGCAGAACAACTCTATTTTGCCCTTCTTTTTATGCATTTCCGCTGCATGTTTCGGCTATTTTTTATTTTTTTACGATTTCCATGCGATGCCCATACTTCCGTGCATCACTGTTACGAAATCTTGTGTGAAGTTTCTCACTGTATCACGTGAAGTTTTGCTGGTACTAGCACTTCTGCGTGTGACAAAGGTGTTTTATCACATGGGCCTATGTACTTTCTCATGCGAGCCTGTGTACTTTCTCATGTGAGCCTTCGTATGTTCTCACACGGCCCTGTACTTTCTCGTGCACGGTTTGGTACTTTCTCATGTGGCCCTAAGTACTGTCTCACACGGAATTCCATGATAGCAGTGACCTAGAATTCTAGATTTGCTAGTTTTTGCTTGCTATTTTCAGGTTTTATACTTTCGGATTTCTGATTTGTTGTAGCTAGATAGAGGTTTACTTGCAAATTTTACTTGGTTTTGATGTGCTAACCATTGTGGAGCTAACAAGTTGTGCTTGTAGGTGCTCTGATTGATTGAATATTTTCCAAAAATAATGCATGTCAAAGCTCCAAATGCACAAGGGCTACTAATTGTTTTTGCAGGGCTGCCCAAAGCATAAAAACCAATCAATTGCTTGTTTAATTGCTTTCATTTTAAGTGCGACATTTACTAGTTGTTTCTTTTCATAGGCACTTAATATCTTATTGTAGGAATCTTTTGGTGGTAGGAGAGTATGCTCTTCACCCTTGTGGTGAAACAAAAATTTTCACCCATCTTTGGATTTTGAAAGCAAGAGGGTAATTGAACCTTTGCTTGGTGTTTTTGGGAGAAATTTTTGAGCTAGGAGAGTATGCTCTTCACCCTTGAGGTGAAACATAAATCTTGAAACTCAAAGGTTGATCCACTCTTTGTTTAGTTTTAGAATCCTTTAGTAGGCCTACTCTTGAGCAATCAAGAGGAACGACCCAAGTGGGGACAAGCTTTTCGCTAGCTATTCTGACCCACTATAAACTCAAGGCTATCAAGGACACAAAACCTTGATAGACATAGTACTTGTCTTCGCTTAATGTGAGTACTTGTGGGATTATGACCATGAGGAAAATGTTGAGCAAGAATGCTTAAGGTACTCTTGTGGCTGTGAGGTCTGTTACTTACCACAAGGTAAGGAGTCCCTTCGGAGAGCAAGAGGAGTATTACGAATGGAAACCCTTACTAAGAACCATAGATAGAAGCTACCCAATTTTGTCTCTTAACATCTTGGTGCAAGGATTGATCCTAGTGGACTAACCTGGATCACCCCAAGACTACTCACCATTTGTGTTCCTTTGGTTGTGTCATTGGAACTTCCACGACAAAGCCAACATTTATGTGGGCAACCACTTTGTGTGAGGCGATGAGACATAAAGTGTGGACCAAGTTGTTAAGTATTGAGCCTTTGTATTTTTAGGTTAGTAAGTGATTGATTTATCTTCATTGTGATCTACCCGTGTAAACGTTCTCAAACATCAAACATCACGGTAGCATTCTTAGGATTTTTCGCTTTGATATCACAATTGCTTGTCTTGGCAAGGTTACTTTTGCCCTTGCGCAAGTGTTTTATGACATGTTTGATCACCTACTATTTGCAAACTTGTCTATTTCCTGATATTAATGTGCTTGAAACCAAGAAATTATACTTGCAACCTAAAACATTGACCAAATTGCCTTCAAAACTGAGATTTACACATTGACTGGTCAATTATCGTGTGACATTTCATTGATGCACAACTATCACATGCACTGTCTAGATAATATAGTATGCACTGCCTGGAAAATATCACACTTCTTCTTGTGAAATATCGCACTGGAAAATTGTATCGCCCTGTTACCCTGGAAACTATCGCCATAGAGTTATTTTGCTGCCTCACAGTTGTCTACAATTAGAAGCTAATTTGTGTCCTAGTTCCAACCTTCCTTGGTTAGTCTAGGTTAGATCTTAGGTACTATGACATGTTTCTCAATATCCAAATGAATTCAAATGGTATCAAATTGCACAAAATGACTCTTGGTCTTCTCTCTTCCACATCTTCCATGTCTTCCTAGTCTCCCATTTTCATTATTTTCTTCTTCCTTCATGCTTCTTCCTCTTCTTCCTAATCTCTTCATGTCTTCTTGATTCTTTTGGGTGGCTGCAAGAAGTTGGGTGCCAATTTTTGGCAAAAAGTGGAAGTGTTTTCCCTGTTTTTCAAAATTCGTGTCAATTGATGTCAAAAATTGAGGCACTTAGAGATTGAATCTCAAAAAACTTCACTAATAGAAATTATAGTACTCGGAGTTAGCTTTTCAAATATGTAATTTATTTCAATACCCACATTGCATAAATTAATTTTGGTAGGCATATTTAAAAACCACTTTTTTAGAATGCCTGTTTCAGGACCATACCTCACCCGTGTACGACCACCCTTTTTTGACACAAATAAATCAATATATGTTAATCCTTTTAAGGAAAGATACCTAAGACACTATAGATTGATGAGTATATATATATATATATATATATATATATATATATATATATATATATATATATATATATATATATATATATATATTTTGTATATATTTTTTTTAATTGATTTTTAATTGACAATAAAGTATATTTTCAAAACCTCTAGTCTACGACCACCATAATTTGATGAAATGTTCATATTTTTCAAAAAAAAAAAAACTTATCTTGAAAAGAATAGAATGTAGATTGATGCCATATAATTTTTTTTTGCAGAAACCTTAAAACAAAAAAGTTATTAAAAGTTTAGTAAACCTCTGTGTTTCACATTTTCATACCTTTTGCTATTAATAAATATAGGAAAAATAGTAAAATTTATTATATCATCAAAAAATTTACATTTATAGAATCAGGACAACGAAATCTATAATGGGTTTTCGTTTCATCAAAAAATTCAAATTGAAAGATGCTCAAAAAATTCATTGAAGACAGAAAATTAATGTTAAAATAACTTAGTCAAATTTGTGGAGGTGAAGACATAGGGTCAGTGGGACCAAGCCTAAATCATGCCTATCCCATACCAAAAATTGAGGCAAGTTCATTTTTCCCGCCCCAAGCTTTTAGAAACAGGTGCCCGATTTGAAATTTAAAAAAATGGGTGCCCGTTTCAAAAGTAACCGTTAACGAAATGGGCACCCGTTTTGTTAAAAAATGGGTGCCCATTTCTAATGAATCCATTGGAAAATGACAGGTGCAGAAGTACAGAGGTCCAATGATTGAATCATTATTCAATCATTGTACGACTGTACCCATGCGCAGATAGAATGTTTTAATTAATTTAGACTTGGTTTTGTCTTGTTCTGGATTTGACACTTGTTGGATTAAAAATTCATCCAAATATGGGATCAAGGCAACGTAGAAAGAGACAAAGGATAGAAAGTAAAGAAAAGGAAGCAAAACGTCAAAGAGAAAGAAGAGCAAGAATTAGAGAGGGTAGTAATGCCGGAGCTTCAAGTTCAACAGTAGCTTTAAAGGAAGAGAGCATTGATAACACTATAATGGATGAAGAGCCAGAAGAAGGAAATACAAATCAAGAAAATCCAGGTGCATCTACTAACCCAGTATTGGGTACTGGTATGTCTTCACAACCCTGCATATATTCTGAAAATGAAATTCATGATTTTTTTCAAGCGGGCTACGAAATAAATGATTTGGATTTTATTCATGGACGTATAGTAAGAAATGAAAGTCAAACACTAGTTGAAAAAGAAATTGAAACCCCACCTATGACTGAAAATGAAACCCCAACTGAAGGTGAAAATAAAAGTACAGCTAAAATTGAGAGTGTGGATGTAGACATGGAAACACCAGTTGAAAATGAAACATGTTTAAATGATAATGAAATGGGTAATCTTTTTCAATTGAATAGTGGTGTGTTAGACAATCTTTGTGGCTTGGTTTCATGGAGGCAGATTAGGACATATGCTAACAGATTGTTCACACAATTTTTTTATAACAAGAAATTTGGGTTTCAATGTCAATTGATGTTACAATTAATGAAAATGACAAAGATGCAGAAAGTGATGAAGAGGTTAGGAGTCAATGTGAAAGAAAAAAAAAAGGATGAGTCTTTGAAACAAGTTGTTTCGACTATTGCTAGTGCCTTTGATACAATTGGAAAGAAAAGTCATTCTAAAGATAGAAATGCGGCACGACGAGCAATAACAACAGCTTTAGTAAACAAATCAACCCATGATAAAAGAATGATGAGTAACATAAGTGGATATCTTAATATTCATCGTAAAACTTTGGCAAAAGCTATGAAGAGAAGAGTTGACTTTGAAAGTGATCTAGCTAACAACTTATGGACCTATAGTGGTAGACTCCCGAGATTTGATATGAAACTTACTAGTGAAGTGAAAACATTGATTGAAAGATTTTGGAAGGATAATACAAGAGTATCGCCAAATGCCAGGGATGTTCTAAAATTAAGAGTTGGCTCAAAAATTCATGAACCACATCCAAAACACCTTTTGGACATGACTCAAACTGAATTATACAAAAAATTTGTAGATGAAAAGGTGTTATCAATCAACATAAGTCAAAGATCATTTGAAAAGTGTAAACCTTGGTATGTAAGGGTAAACAAGGAAAGAGTCACATGTTGTTGTAAAACTCATGTCCAATTTCGTTACCATTATGATTTATTTCGATCTATACGTGGTACCATGCATACTAAAGAAATGTTACAAGAATGTGGTATCCAAATTCCACCTCAAGTTATAAAGGAGTTCATCTCAAGTTTGTTTTGTAACCCACATAATGACCAATATTTTCTTTTCAATGCATGTGTTTGTGGTGTATGCAATATATGTGGCAATCTTGCATTATTAGATGAGTGTTTTCATGAAACTCCTACAACTGAATTTGGACAACAAATGATTGGTGTGTGAAGATTTAAAACTGTTGAATATCCATTGAAGGATGGAAAGGTTGGAAGACGATGTGACCTAATAAATGAAAGCATTAGTGTTCACACATTCATGAATGAATTCAAGTGTAAGATCATACCTAAATATGTGAAACACTCTCATAATGCTAGATGGCTTGATGATCAATTTCACATGTGCAAGAATACATTCCCAGTGGGTAGTTTACTTTCAGTAGTTGACTTTGCAGAGAACTATACCCTTGCACCACAAGATGAGATCCAATCTCAATATTATAATTCAGTACAAGTAGCCATTTTTGTTCATATTGTCTATAAGCATGCACCTGATAGTATAGAAGAGGATAAATTTTTTTTGAGGGAGTACCACTTCTATATGAGTGATAATAAACTACACTCATCAGAGTTTGTGCAATACTGCATGGAGACATTTTACGACAATTTAAAGGAGAGAAAAATTCAAATGACACAACATCTAATATGGTCAGATAATTGCACAGGTCAATTCAAGAATGCTAGAATGTTTTATTGGTTGAGTAGGACACATAAGAAAACCAATGTCGAACATATCTGGAGTTTTTTTGAAGCTAGACATGGGAAAGGAGAACATGATGGTGCTGGTGCATGTGTTAAGAGAGCCCTTTCAAGAGAACAACTCAAGTTTGAAGAAAAATCCAAATTTAAAAATGCACATGAAATTGTTGAATGGTGTAGTACAAGTTTATCTACAGGATCAAATCAAAATTCTATAATCAAACATTTCTTCTAGCTAGTAGAAGAGAATTATATCCTTTCAAGATATGAGTGTGATACAATAAATGGGTCAGCAAAATGGCATTCATTTAGAAGTTCTGATTCTAACACTTCGACTATATGGACTAGGGAGCTAGCATTTTTGTCAATTTTGTGTTGCATGTGAATGGGAATAATGCGAGAGTACAGAATGGGTTGAAGAATGGAAACAAAGATCCTTAACACCTACTGAGACACAAGTTCTAGGCGATTCAACTAGTGAAGACCCAGATCATGCATTTGCATCAGAAGATTATGATCGTGTTTCAGATCTGATACAACCTGGTATTTATTTATTCAAATTTACATTTATAAGTGTAGGTTTTTTTACATACATGCATATGAAACTAATTATTTTTACAGGGCATGTGTATGCTGTTGTTGCACCCGAGGATAATGATGAGCAGACTGAGTACTGGCTTGCTAGATGTGTGGAACCTAAGAAAAAAGTTGATATGTCATCAAGTAGATGATGATGGTTTTCAGTATCCAATTGGGTCTGTTGTGGTTGTTGGTACATGGCTACGAAAATACCTAACAAGAAGAAATGGGTTACCAGTGTTTGAGGACTACCAATCAGAAAAGAAAATTATGTAGTATTCTCATTTAGTGGTGGCAATGAATATCAAATTAGAAAGATACAAAGGGAGGCCCGCCAATAAAGTCTTATGGACCCTTTCGATGGAAGAGCATGAGGCAATCATAGAAGCATTACAAAAAAGAGAGGATGCAGATGGTACACTAGGTTGATTTAGATTTAGAGACATGTGAGTGCTTTTTAATTATGTTGAAAGTTTATATAGTTAGTTCTATTAGACATTAGACATGTACAAGTTCAATATATTATTATGTCAAATTTGGAGTTAGTTCTAATTAATTTCTTGTTTGAATAGGTATCAACTACAACTTTACACATGTGTGACACTCATATGTGGATGGTACACTCTAATAAATCACATGTGTACATGTGTAAGTGTTTTTTAATTATGTCAAGTTTATAGTTAGTTAGATATTAGACATTAGACATGTACAAGTGATAGATCTTATTATGTCAAATTTATAGTTAGTTGTGCATTAAAGACAATTTTTCTAATTAATTTCTTATTTGAATAGGTATAAAGTGTACAACTTTACACACGTGTGACAGTCATATTCAGGAGCCCTAGAAGATGATACATTAAATTATTTCATTGTATGTTTATTTTATTTTTAATCATATTGTAATTGGGCTAAGAAGTGGGGTTTTCTTACTAGTTCTTTCCCTATGGAGCCCTTAAACTAGTTATATATATAAATAAAAATATCATTTATTGATGTACCATGTGTTATGATTCCTGTATACTTATTAATTTGTTCATTTTTTAATTCAAATTCTACAATTAATTTGATGTGACATATAACTTGAATAATTTGATGTGACATATTAATTAATGATATCCATTATCTAGTTATGTAGTTATGTAGTTATGTAGTTATCTTATTTTATCTCTACTTATCTGATTCACATTATATTTATTCACGTAGAGTATTTACATGCAATCCATCTTATTAAAAAAATCTTAGATCTAAAACAAATATTCTAATTTAATCTATGACATGTACATATATCGATCAACCAAAAAAAAGCTAATCCACATAACATGTCACTCTAGTCCATATATAACATGTCCAAATAACTAGTCCAAATAAAACATGTCCATAAAACATACATCATTGGTCCAAATAAAACAAGTTCATATATAACAAGTCCATAAAACATGTGAATAGTCCAAATATAACAAGTCCAAATATAACAAGTCCATAAAACATGTGAATAGTCCAAATATAACAGGTCCATAAAACATGTGTTCATAGTCCATATAACATCTAGAAATAGTCCATATAACATGAAAACACAAGTAATATCTAAGAGCCTGGATCACCCATCTGATCTGCCGTCCTCTTCACTCCACGTGAAGAGGACGGAGATGTATCATCATGATGTACACCATCAAGTGACTGTAAACATAAATTATGAAGAGATAACATAAGAAGTGGGTTTAAACAAATAATTCACTTACAAACAAAATAAATATTGAATATACATATATCAAATAAACTACCATGGAACCCTACTGAGTAGTTTCCTCTATGGGAGGAGGACCTGGAGTAAAAAATGTCATTGTGGTAATGTCCTATACAAAACAAATTGCAAATTTATTATAATAATATTCCCTAAAAATGACATGTGCATCATGATTCAAAAATATTGGAATTTAATATATTAATAACTATGACCTCAAAGGATGATGAGGCCTGCATTTGGCTGGGTCCTACACCATGACCACGTGAAACTATACTCAGTAATGGTTCCGAGCGTACATCAGCAGGGAATGATGTGGCAAAGGCCTACATAATTGTAAAGAATATAAGTGAATTAGAATATATGCATAAATACGTGAGCATGTATAAATAGTTAAATTCAAATTAAAATACAATATACATACAAGCGGTATATGGGGAGTGTCCTTTGTGACCGATGGCAGAGTACCCATCGAACTACTGCCAGGGTGGTATGAAGTGTGACCCTACAATATATATTTTGAAAACAAACATTATTAAAGTAAAGTTTCAACAGTAAATATTTCTAGGGGTCGAATAGACATGATAAAAACACATACAGTGAAAGGTGCACCAACATCTGAAGCAGTCGAATGGACATGGTGACGGTCCATGGATGTCGTGGTCTCCTCTGCCCCCTGTCTGACAAAAACAACATATTTTGGTTGATATGGTTTGTGTGTCTATACATATATATGTAGACAAAATATTTTATCACTATTATATAGATTACCTCTGCGCTAGATAAATCCGCTACGTATAGAAGGTCAAGAAATGATGACAACTCAGTAGGTTGATCCTCTGTGTCATCATATCCTCCATGGCGCCCTCTGCATCATCAAATTTGTCATCTAGCCCCTCACTTTGTGGACCAGTACATATGTCCCTGTAGCTGGTGCAAACATGTGATATGCTCTGGGGTGCCCTAGCCATCCTGAACTGCTCAGCTAAATCACCCGAAAGGGCGCTCAATGAACCAAGACCAGAGGTGACTGCTTGGTGGTGTACTGGCGCTGGAATCACAGGAGCTAGATAAGAAACAAGGGGCTCCTCATGTGGATGATTTCTGACTCTATCACTCAGCTTCGCCCCAGGCCTATCCTGAGGCATGCCTCTACCGACCCCCTGAAATGCTCTCATGTCAAAATAATTGGGTTTTTTACCCAATTCAAACTCAGCCCACAATTTTCTCAAAAAGTACATGGGGACCTCATGATTTGCATGTGGTGGATGGTAAAATACCATTCACCACCGCTCCCAAAAGTGCTGTGAAATCAATAGGTGCTTGCACCAACGAATAGATATTCTTGATTTTTTGGGGTTTATTTCTTCACCTATTTTCGGATTCTTAAACCACCGAGCAAAATCTGCTTTGGTGATTTTAAGATCCTTCACCTCTTTATAGGTGAGTCCATCAGCATAGAATGTTCTCATGGAATCTCTCCATGAGCGATAGCTGTCCAACTCATCATTGAGGGACTGGACAGAATCTACTATGCCTTGCATAGTATCTGCAAGGCATAGTAGATGTGCGGAGGGGTGGGGATCATGTCTAACTGTCTCAATGTCCCTGACAATAGAGGTGATATTACGCCTCATGTCCTCTCTAAGCTACTCTGCGGTACGAGGAGGTGGTGGAGGTGGGGGTGGTAGTGGTGGTGGTGGTGGTGGGGGTTGACCTCCTAAATGCTCGTCCATCATGTGTAAACTATACATATATAAAGTATTTGAACATGTAAATGAAAAGTATTTAAACACATGAATAATCTAAACATATATCTCTATCTTCACATGTACACATTTATAAAGTATTTGAAAATGTAAATGAAAAGTATTTAAACACATGCATAATATATTAGGTCTTAAGGGTGATAGTAGGTCCTATTACGTCTTACGAGAACATACTAGCTCCTATTAGGTCTAAAGGGTACATAATAGGTCCTATTAGGTATTAAGGTTACATACTAGGTCTTAAGGGTCATATTAGGTCTTAAGGGTACATACTAAGTCTTAAGGGTCATATTAGGTTTTAAGGGTACATACTAGGGTTTAAGGTTCATATTAGGTCTTATTAGGTCCTATTAGATACTATTAAGGGGTTATATTATGTATATATTAGGTCCTATAAAGAGAGTTTACTTTGTAAATGTTTATTTCTTTTCAATAAGGTTATATTTTATATTGATTTAGTTGGTTTGTTAATATAATATTCTAAACTTGCTACGATGTCTTTGTTTAAAGATATATAATGTATTCCTTTATTGGTCAATTTGAAAATAATTACTTTTTAGTACATTGAACATGATGAGAGAGGAGATAGAGAGAAGAAAGTTCAAGGGAGAGAGATGAGATAGCGGAGAGAGGAGAGACCTGAGAGAGGACGTGAGGAGAGAGGAGAGAGAGAGAGATCGGAGAGAGGAGTGAGTAGGTGAGGAGAGAGAGAGAGACAGAGAGAGAGAGATGAGAGAAAGAGAGAGGAGAGAGAGAAGAGAGTTAAACAAAGAGAGATAAGAGAAAGAGAGAGGAGAGAGAACATGATCAGAGAGGAGAGAACATTAGGTTTTCGTTTACAATTGTCTACATTTTAGGTTTTCGTAAATACAATTTTATACATTCTAAGTTTTCATTTTCAGTTTTTAACAAATACATGATTTCTAAACAAATTGAAAAGTAAATTAAAACATAAATAAATGAAAAACTATAAACATACATTCATTTTTAAAATAAATTCATATAATGCTATTTAAAAACAAAAATTAACTTTTTATATGTTTTAGGTTTTCATTTACAATTTTAAATATGTTTTTGGTTTTCTACGTTTTAGGTTTTCGTTTTCAGTTTTCTACGTTTTAGGTTTTCATTTTCAGTTTCGTTTTAGGTTTTCTTTTCAATTTCATTTTAGGTTTTCATTTTCGGTTTCATTTTAAGTTTTCATTTTCGATTTCATTTTAAGTTTTCATTTTCAGTTTTCTACGTTTTAGGTTTCATTTTCAATTTCATTTTAGGTTTTTGTTTTCAGTTTCATTTTAAGTTTTTGTTTTCAATTTCATTTTTAGTTTTTGTTTTCAGTTTTCTACGTTTTAGGTTTTCTTTTTCAGTTTCATTTTTGGTTTTCGTTTTCAGTTTTCCACGTTTTAAGTTTTCATTTTTGGTTTTCCACGTTTTAGGTTTTCATTTTCAATTTTCTCCATTTTAAATTTTTGTTTTCAGTTTTCTACTATTTAGGTTTTTGTTTTCTACTTTCTTACGTTTTAGGTTAAATTATTTTCAATTGCACATTATTTCTAAACAAATCGAATAACAAATAAAAACATACATTTCATAATCTAAGAAAATACATTCATTTTTAAAATGCATTTTTAAATAGCTATTTAAAACTAAAATTTAACGTTTTACTACTGAAAATGAACACGAAAAATAAAATAAAACAAGTAAAAATGATAAATACGTACCTGGAACTCAAAAAAATGTGTTTGTGGGGTCGGCAGGTGTCTAACAATCGGGCAGGCGATGTTGAAAAATCGTAGATCCCATTCTCCTGTCGCTAGAAAATGACAGGAAACATAGTCAAGAAAAAAAAATACTTTTCAAAAACGGGTGCCCGTTTTTTGTCAAATCGGGTGCCCGTTTTGGCTTGGTTGACCGAACCGAAACAGACACCCATTTTATTGAAGATCAGAGTGCTGAACCAAAACAGGCAACCGATTTTACAAGAAACGGGTGCCCATTTCTAGCAGCACATTTTTCTAAGTTGCAGACTTCCACAGAATTGGCACCCAACTTTTTGTACGTACCCTTTTCCTCTTATTATCTAGTCTACCTTCTTCTATTCATCTCTTCTGTCACTTCCATGCTTGATTCCTCCTCTTCTAGAACCATGAATTTCAACTATCTTGTTATGGAGCCTCTCTTGAAAGTAGATGATCTTGAACTCATTGCCCAATTTGAAGAATTTTATTCCTCTGATAATCCTTCTAGATATTGCATGGGTGATAAACTTAAGGCAAAAATAAAAGAAAAAATTTCTTGAATCAGATGCCTTTGCTAGGATCATAGACATGATCATGTCACGACCTCCTTCTTCCAAACATTCTTCATCATCTACGTCTTCTCATTCTTCCTCATCTTCCAATTATTATCATGACTCTTCTAGATATTATTCACATTCCTCGTCTTCCAAGTCTTACCATGACTCTTCTAGACATTATTCACATTCCTCATTATCCAAGTCTTCTTCCTCTACTGGGTCTTCACTTACCTCTTCTTCATGAACTTGTTCCTCTTCTACTTCTCTCGAGAGTCTTACTTCTCTTCTCGAGACATACCATAATGAGCAATGTGACAATCCTTGTTATACCTCTTCCGTGAAGAGTGACACGCCCATCTTTGATGACTATGATGATGGACAATGCAGTGATACCTATGACACCTCTATTCTGAAGAGTCCTCCTAGTTGTGTGCTCATGCTTACTGGAAATGGGTCGTCACATTTGATAGATCATGATGGTGATCCATATGATTCTGATTTTGAACAAGACTTTGATGATTTATGTCAACAATACCTAGATGATACATCCACTTATGTTGAGGAATGCAAAATGTACCACACTGATATGAAATGTCAATATTATAAGAATTCTTCCTCTAGGAACTCTCATGCTAAAAATAAAGATTACACTCTCAAGCAAGATTATGTTAATGATGGACCTTTGTCTTGTGATGGTTCCCTTTCATCCCCTACTTCCTCCAATACCCATGCATTTCCTAAAGATTTCGAGTCTTCCAAATCTTTCACAAATCCTTCATCCAATAAAGATCCTAATACTTTTCATGCGGTTCCCTATAGTTATCCTCAAGGGCTACCTCTTAAAGAAACTCAAGCTAACCTTCACTTGGCTGCAAATACTTTCAATAATGCTAAACCTAAAGAGCCTAAGCCTTTATATGCTATAATTCCTACTTTAGCTAGTCCTTCACCATCTCTTCCAAAGTCTTCCATACAATTCCAACATGCTTCCTTGTCCTTAAAAGTGGCTCCATGTCAAGAGGACTCTAAAAATGATAAAGAAAAGAACATAAAGAAAGATCAAGATCAAGAACCCTCCATGTCATCCAATCCTTTTCATGATGTCTCTTATCCGTTTCATGATTCTTTTGATCCTGCATGCCCTTCCTCATTCATTCCACCATGTCTCAAGTCTTCTTCTAAGAAAGATCAAGCTACTACTTACACCGTTGAGCTTATTGACAATCAAAATAACCTTACTACACTTGCACTTTCCAAAGATGACACTTCCATTAAAGTTATTAAAAATAGTGTTGTTACTCCCAATGTCAAGCCTATTGAAAATCAAGAGAATACGCTTATGCTATCCAAAGCAACTTGTCAAGATCAAAGTCTTCCATCTTCTTGTTCTACCACTCCGTGTTCACTTCCACTTTCTACTCTTCCTAAGTCTTTGCAAGCTTTGAATAATCCTATGAAAGAAGGTGCTCATATTCAAGATGTTCATGATCCTATTGCAAATCCTAATGCTCACTCTAAAGATGCTGATGTCCTTGGTTGTCATATAGATGTTGATGAACTTATTGATTATCCTTTTGCATCTTCCACTTCCATCAGTGGACCTCTTTCATCGCCACTAAAGGCTTCACGTCTTCCTTCCATCTTGGGTCCTTATGTACCTTCACTTTCCCTTCCTAACTCTCCTTTCATCTTTCACGAACTTATTAGTCAAACTGCACTCACCTTTCGCTTCTTCTCGATCATGTCTTTCACTTCTTGTCTTTCATATCACATCATTTTCTATTCATTTTAGGATCAAAACTAAAATTTGAGTTCACCTTGATCATCAAAATCACATTTCTCCTTCTTCCGTGCAGTTGGCTGATCTTTTGAGGCCTGATCCTTTGATCTTCACTGGGGCATCTTCACCTCTTCATCCCCATCTCTCTCACCTTTCTAGTCTCTCATTCATTTCATCTCTTTGAGGTCTTGATTGGGGAATATCTTCACTTCTTGATGGTTATTCTGTCATCTTTCATCTTCGATTATGATTTCTAGTGATTTGATCATGTTGCTCTTGCTTCTACATTCCCTCTACCTGATTTCACTTTCGATCCCGAGGGGGCAAACACATCATATCCTATTGGCTATTCTCTAGAGTATATGCTTGACCATTCCATTTTCTCTGATAAATCTATCATTGCACTTGACATGTTAGTCCTCATCTCAAGTTCTGATATTGTCCATCTCTTTCCTAACTATTCAGTACTGTCGCTACTAGGCTGACCATGCAGGATTTTCTATCTCTCTGCACTTCATTCTTTGGAGTCAGATCTCTATCTATTGCCTTCTTGGCTGATCTATTCTTTGATGTAATGTGTTCCCAGATCGATCACACATTATTCAAAGAGGGGAAAATGTATTCACCCAAAAATGGTCACCTAGACTATTAGCCCCTTGCTAGCATCATTTGCTAAAATCATCAATTGCTTATTCTTAATCAAATCCTAATTCTATCATTTATTCAATTATTTTCTATGGGCTAACCATTTTATCCTAAGTCTTTATTTAATTAAAAGGAATTGCCTCCCCTTTTATTAAATTAAAAAAAAGTCCCCACTTTTCGTCTTATCCTAAGTTGCACAAATAAAGCATTATTCTTATTTTATAAAAAGAAGAAAAGGCCTTTTTGTCTCATATGGGGCACAAAAGTCAACACTTATTTCTCATTGGAGGAAACTTGTGCACATGGATTGCTCCTCTTTCAAGCTCTGCCCTTGATTAAATCTTTTGCCTCTTAATCTCCATGGTCTATTCCTTTTTAATTCCTATAAAAGAAGAGCTCTCTTCTCATTCTAGGGCCCCAACTTTTTATGCTAATCTTATGCTGCAGAATTTCTTGGAGACTTTGGAGCTTTTGGAGACTTCTTGCATCTAGCTTTCATTATTGCATCATAGCTTAGTTTCTTTCATTGCATTCGTAATCTAGTTTCCTTTCATGCTCTAGATTAGCTCACATAGCTTAATTAGCAAGGATTTGTAATACTTCTATCTTTCCTTTCATAGTTTAGCTTGAATTTTCTTTTTTAAGCATAGTTGCATTGCATTCTCATCTTGATTCTTAAGGATATTGGCATTCTTTCCCTTGTCTCTTTGAATCTCCCATTGCATGGTTTACTAGTAAGGTTATAGGCTTAATAGCTCTAGCTAAGAGCATTCTTAACACCCTTGCACTCCATGCCTAGGGAGCTCTAGGTCACTTTCTCAAGGTTTCCCACTCACGGATTCTCTTGGAAGTAATGACTTAGAGAAGTGCACATTTTAGTGTGTACAACATACACTAAAGTTTATTTTTGTTCTCTCTTTTTTCATGGTTGGACATTTAAAAATAAAGAGGTTGATAGCTTATACACTACAATATTTATTAGTAAAGTTATTTTTTTAACAGAAATGTTGGCTTGCACTGACTTGATTCACTAAATGGTGAAACACTGTGCACTTTGGACAAAATAAATAGTTTTATTATAAAAAATTCATCGTAATCTATCCAAACAGACATGGTCTATAAGAGATAGTAGTACTTCCTTATAAATATCACTGTAGGATACATAATGTTTTTGTTTCCTTTTAAGATTGTTAAATTCTTCTTTGTGATAATCTGAAAACCTTATTGATAATTATACTTTTGCTAGTCATATATTGTACATCTTTGTTTTTTTGTATATGTGCTTGTATTGGAAAACCTTGTTACACAAAATATGAATAAGACATTTCCAAAACAAGGCACTCTATTTAGGAACAACCAAATACGGCTCCATTTTAGTCATTCTTTCTTTAAATCAATATTATATATTAAGTCTCCTTTTCATGTAAATTGCATCTACCAAATTAAGTCTTTTCCTATTTAATTTCCACCTTATTTTGTTGTGAATATTTTTTCTTAGTTGTGTCTTGGAGATTGGATATACAATATAAGTTAGTGTCATGTAATGTTATAACAATTTCTAGAACCACATTTACATTCTCATTATAGGCATTTAGAAGGGTTGTGTTAAACATGCTATAGAGTCCTAGGCATCTTTACTTGTACAAAATTTAATCCTTGTGAAAAATTATTTTGTTAGGCTCTTCTTAATGCACTTTTTTATAGTATCATGTGTACTCTATAAGTGACTGAATGGTATAAGTATGATCGATGAAATTATTACCTCCAAATGTGAGAGATGTTTATTTGAGCAACCTTTAGATATGTTTTCTTTAGCTGAGTTGTGTAAATAGTAAATGGTGTTAAAATATGTATGGTGATGAAATCTTTAGTCAATTTTAGTGTTGTTTTAGTTTCCATATTTCATCATCTCTTTGTTGTGAGGTCAATTATATTTATTTTTTGTTCATAATGTTCAAATTAGAAATTATAATCCAGAATGCTCTATTTTTGTATAGTTCTAATTGTATTTTTAATAATAAGATTGTTATCATCAAAAAGAAATTACTGTACACAAGGAATTTGGAATCATAACTTTAAGTCAGTTGAAAAAAATAAAACATAAAATAATAATTTCCTACACATTTGGTATGGTTTAATGAATAATTGTGAAATTTACTTTTACATGTTTATTCATTTGAGATTTGATTCTAGCATATTGTGTGATGTTTATTTATGGGAGGGGAGCCGAATGTGGGAAATTAGGGAAGGGTAGAAGTTATTTTACCATCACTCTACCTTCTAGTAATAATATGGTATTTATCTCGTAGAAGTTATTTTATCATCACTCTACCTTCTAGTAATAATATGGTATTTATCTCTTTGGCCAAAGCTATGTTTTCATATGTTTCCTTTAATATACTAGTTTTTGTTTCAACGCCCTACCACATTTGTGAAACAATGGTCAAAGCTAGTCAAAGATCATCAAACAAGATGCATAAGCTTTTTAGAATACTGTATAAAGCTATTTTGAATTAAAAAATCAAGGCCACACGTCAAAATCTTGGTGAAAATCAGTCAAAATGTGTTCAAATCAACACAAAATCATCTCTAAACAAGTTCTAATTATCCAAAAATGCTTTCTCATTGATACAAATTATTTCTACACCAATTTAACATCAATCTAATGGCTCAAAATTGGGATCACATAAATTTTCATTTCTATTTCACTCCCAATTGGGCATGATCATACCAAAATTAATCAGTTTCTTATCAAATTTGACTAGGGATTCAAATAACAATAATTTTGTTTATCATCAAATCATGTCTAATTAGAGAATCAAGTAAAATTTCAACAACAGGTGGATCAAATTCATTAGGTTCAATATCAAGTTGAGGCTTTTTAATTGATCAAGATCACAAATCTATGAACAAGTGGTTTTAGCAAGATTCATATGAAATCAATCGAACAAGGGCATGCTACTTTCTGTCCGTCAAGTTGGAACTATTAAATAACTAACTTCATTGGAACTCATATCAATTTTATTATCTATGCCTAAACATATTGTAGATATTAATAATTTTTATTGCACCAAATCAAACTAGTTATTATGTCATATCAAGCATCATTTCCTTTGATATCTTTTTGACAATTGATCAATTTCATCTTTTCAAATCAAGTTGATTATTTCTCATCATCATGATCTTTCTGATGTTTAGTTTCATAACTCCAAATCAAATAGAATATTCTAGTTAGCTTTTATCAATCTTCATTCTATCAACCTTGGAGTTGGTATGGTTGGTTCTTGTTCAACCAAGTTCATAATAGATGGATACACATATTCAGTTAAATTAAATTTCGTTCAAACTCAGAATTCTCAATCATAAAATCTGGAATAGTTTCATCATTTCATATCAAATTATTCTTGGAGTCAAAATAGTCTATTCTTTGAATCAACAAACTTCTCCCACATCGATTCAAAGAGGGGAAAATGTAATCACCCTAAAATGGGCTAGTCTCACCAAAGGCCTTATTTTCCATAATTCAAAATCAACCTCCTAATTATGGTAGTCCAATTACATGATTATTAGCATAAAAATCATCAAAATTATCAAAATCCCATAATTAATCATCAAACATAATTAAAATGATCAAATTCCCTATTAATTACCCTTAGCCTAATTAACTGATTCAACACTATTAAATACATGGCTAAGGTAACTAATTAAAATAAATTAAATAAATGCTCTAAATTAAAAGTCATCAAAAGAGGACAATTGAGCTCAAATAAAACCAATTAGAGATAATCTTGTAGATCACTCACATGGACCAAGGGAGAATAAGTAATAACCCTCCATCTTGGATTAATTACAATTTTTGAATCAATCTCAATTTCTATAACAGCTATAATTTCTAATCTCAAAGAATCCACAACTTCATTCTTACTTAAATGTTGTAGAAATTATCATTCACTTAGCTTAATGTGAACATTCACTTAGCTTAATATCTCAATTGCATAATAGAAATTGATCACATGAGTTTAGGATATTCATAGTAGTTGTATTAATTGCATAATAATGGAATTGAATCTATCATTCTTAGGCTGAATTATCACTACTTAGGATCTATATTCTAAGAGCAACGAGTTGATCTTATTCACAATCTTTCTAGATAGAGAGAAATAGGACAAATTTTTTTAGTTCATTGCAAATTGAAGTGTTGATTGTTTTATGGTGGACTAACAAGCTAATGCCTTATTCAAGTGTTGTGTTGTATTTATAGGTACAATAATCACACCACACAACTATGCTACTCTTTAATTGAAATGCTAATTTTATTAATCTTCATGATTTATTTTTATTTATTTATTATATTTAGAATATAAATGTACACTTTTACACCAACCAACAATATAAAGAAAATTTATTTAAAAATTTAAGAGAAGGCAGATAAAATATCTATAGATGGGATGAGGATAAGAATTTGAACTAAGAGTGGGTTATTTAAGGTTGCAGACAAGTTTTAAAGTAACTCAACACAGTTCAAGCTATTTAGGTGGCACGAAAGACTCACCCACATGGATATTGAAGTGGGAGAGAAAAAAATATAATGATGGGGAAGGGGTCCATTAGAGGACACAAAATAAATTCATAGGAGAAAAATGCATTGAAGCTAGAAGAAGTGATGGAGGCACAACAAGAAGTTATAGGTTTTTTTTGGTTTATTACGCCTTGAGAAATTGCATTAATCTGAAATGATAGATTTGGTATCAAAACTTTCATATTGTTATTTTTTTGTATTCACTATTGCTTAGAAAATCAATTTAACTACTTTTATACATATTGAAAAATGTGGTTTTGTTTTCAGTGTCATTACTTTTATTTATAGAGAGACTAGATAAATTCCTTTAAATACTTTATTGTAGACCCAGACTTGTTTAACATATGAAATCTTCCTTATAGAAAGTGTTGGTGTTAGCAGTTGTGCATAATCTATTTTAGAGATTTCCAAATATGAGACTAACATTTTTATGAAATGGCATGTAGGGTGGGAAGAGAAAAAATGGCTTGAACATTGTTTAGTCCATACTTCACCCCTTTTCCTTTTTATGATTAGAAACATCTAGCATACACTAACGTTTATTTTTGTTCTCTCCTTTTTCATGGTTGGACTTTTAAAAATAAAGAGGTTGATAACTTATACACTACGATATTTATTAGTAAAGTTGTTTTTTTAACAAAAATGTTGGCTTGCACGGACTTGATTCACTAAATGGTGAAACACTGTGCACTTTGGATAAAATAAATAGTTTTATTATAAAAAAATCATCTTAATCTATATGAACAGACATGGTCTGTAAGAGATAGTAGTACTTCCTTAGAAATATCACTATAGGATACATAATGTTTTTTTCTTCCTTTTAAGATTGTTAAATTCTTCTTTGTCATATTCTGAAAACCTTATTCATAATTATACTTTTTCTAGTCGTATATTGTACATCTTTTTTTTTTTTCTGTAGATGTGCATGTATTGGAAAACATTCTTACACAAAATATGAATAAGAAATTTCCAAAACAAGGCACTCTATTTAGGAACAACCAAATACGACTCCATTTTATTCATTCTTTCTTTAAATCAGTATCATATTAAGTTTCCTTTTCATGCAAATTGTATCTACCAAATTAAGTCTTTTCCTATTTAATTTCCACCTTATTTTGTTGCGAATATTTTTTCTTAGTTGTGGCTTGGAGATTGGATATACAATGTAAGTTAGTGTCATGTAATGTTATAACAACTTTCACATTATGGGCATTTAGAAGGGTTGTGTTAAACATGCTATAGAGTCCTAGACATCTTGACTTGTACCAAATTTAATCCTTGTGAAAAATTATTTTGTTATGCTCTTTTTAATGCACTTTTTTATAGTATCCCATGTACTCTATAAGTGACTGAATGGTATAAGTATGATCGATGAAATTATCACCTCCAAATGTGAGAGATGTTTATGTGAGTGACCTTTAGATATGTTTTCTTTAGCTGAGTTGTGTAAATAGTAAATGGTGTTAAAATATGTATGGTGATGAAATCTTTAGTCAATACCAGTGTTTTTTTAGTTTCCATATTTTATCATTTATTTTTTGTGAGGTCAATTATATTTCTTTTTTGTTCATAATGTTCAAACTAGAAATTATAATCTAGAATGCTCTATTTTTGTATAGCTCTAATTGTATTTTTAATAATAAGAATGTTATCATCAAAAAGAAATTACTGAACACAAGGAGTTTGGAATCATAACTTTAAGTCATTTGAAAAAAATAAAACATAAAATAATAATTTCCTACACATTTGGTATGGTTTAATGAATAATTGTGAAATTTACTTTTACATGTTTATTCAGTTGAGATTTGATTCTAGCATATTGTGTGACATTTATTTATGGGAGGGGAGCTAAATGTGGGAAATTAGGGAAGGGTAGAAGTTATTTTATCATCACTCTACCTTCTAGTAATAATATGGTATTTATCTCTTTGGCCAAAGCTATGTTTTCATATGTTTCCTTTAATATACTAGTTTTTGTTGCATCTCCCTGCCATATTTGTGAAACAATTGTCAAAGCTAGTCAAAGATTGTCAAACAAGATGCATAAGCTTATTAGAAGACTGTATAAAGCTATTTTGAATAAAAAACAATCAAGGCCACACGTTAAAATCTTGGTGAAAATTAGTCAAAATGTGTTCAAATCAACACAAAATCATCTCTAAACAAGTTCTAATTATCGAAAAATAATTTCTCATTGATAGAAATTATTGCTACACCTATTTCACATCAATCTAATGGCTCAAAATTGGGATCACATAAATTTTCATTTTGATTTCACTCCTGATCGGGCAATATTATACCAAAAAAATCAGTTTCTTATTTAATTTGACTAGGGATTCAAATCACAATAATTTTGTTTATCATCAAATCATGTCTAATTAGAGAATCAAGTAAAATTTCAACAACAGGTGGATCAAATTCCTCAGGAACCATTTCAAGTTGAGCCTTTTTAACTGATCAACATCCCAAATCTATGAACAAGTGGTTTTATAAAGATTCATATCAAATCAATCGAACAAGGGCATGCTACTTTTTGTCCATCAAGTTGGAACTATTAGATAACTAACTTCATCGGAAACAATATCAATTTTATTATCTATGTCTAAACATATTGTAGATAATAATAGATTTTATTGCACCAAATCAAACTAGTTATTATGTCATATCAAGCATCATTTCATTTCATATATTTTTGACAATTGATCAATTTCATCACTTCAAATCAAGTTGATTATTTTTCATCATCATGATGTTTCTGATGTTTAGTTTCATCACTCCAAATCAAATAGAATATTCTAGTTAGATTTTATCGATCTTCATCTTATCAATCTTGGAGTTGGTATGGTTGGTTCTTTTTCAACCAAGTTCATAATATATAGCTACACATATTCAATTAAATTCAATTTTGTTCAAACTCAAAATTCTCAATCATAAAATATGGAATAGTTTCATCACTTCATATCAAACTATTCTTGGAGTCAAAATAATGTACTCTTTGAATCAACGCACTTCTCCCACATCGATTCAAAGAGGGGAAAAAGTAATCACCCTAAAATGGGCTAGTCTCACCAAAGGCCTTATTTTTCGTAATTCAAAATCAACCTCCTAATTATGCTAGTCCAATTACCTGATTATTAGCATAAATCATCAAAATTATCAAAATCCCTTAATTAATCATCAAACATCATTAAAATGATCAAATCCCCTATTAATTTCCCTTAGCGTAATTAACTAATTCAACACTATTAAATACATGGCTAAGGTAATTATTTAAAATAAATTAAATAAATGCTCTAAATTACAATTCATCAATAAAGGACAATTGAGCTCAAATAAAACTAATTAGAGATAATCTCATAGATCACTCACATGGACCAAGGGAGAATAAGTAATAACCCTCCATCTTGGATTAATCACAAGTTTTGAATCAATCTCAATTTCTATAAGATCTATCATTTCTAAGCTCAAAGAATCCACAACTTCATTCTTACTTAAATGTTGTAGAAATTATCAATCACTTAGCTTAATATCTCAATTGCATAATAGAAATTGATCACATGAGTTTAGGATATTCATCTTAGTTGTATTAATTACATAATAATGGAATTGAATCTATCATTCTCAGACTGAATTATCACTACTTAGGATCTACATTCTAAGAGCAATGAATTGATCTTAATTGTAATGTTTCTAGATAGAGAGCAATAGGACAATTTTATTTAGTTGACTGCAAATTGAATTGTCTATATTTTTATGGTGGACTAACAAGCTAATGCCTTATTGAATTGTTGTGTTGTATTTGTAGGTACAATAATCACACCACACAACTATGCTACTCTTTAATTGAAATATTGATTTTATTAATCCTAATGATTTATTTTTATTTATTTATTTTATTTAGAATATAAATGTACACTTTTAGACCAGCCAAGGATATAAAGAAAATGTATTTAAAAATTTAAGAGAAGGCAGATAAAATATCCATAGATGGGATGAAGATAATAATTTGAACTAAGAGTGGTTTATTTAAGGTTGGGGACAAGTTTTAAAGTAACTCAACACCGTTCAAGCTATTTAGGTGGCACGAAAGACCCACCCGCGTTGATATTGAAGTGGGAGAGAAAAAAATATAATGTTGGGGAAGGGGTTCATTAGAGGACACAAGAAATTCAAAAGAGAAAAATGCATAGAAGCTTGAAGAAGTGATGGAGGCACAAGAAGTAATTTTTTTAGTTAGGTCTTTAAGCTTGTTGTCAACCATTGTTTTAATTTTAGCAGTAATATCCTCATTCAGGTTATTGTATTTGACCTTATTCAAAAAATTCATTTCCATGTTTTCCAGCTTAGTTTTCAAGGTATTCATCGTGTCTTCCATGGCCTTGAGGTGATTTTTCATTTCCTGCATCTCCTGGGATATCTGTGTGCTAAAATGTTGTCACACTTCTATGAATCCTTACATGTAAGAAAACTAAGAATGAGCCCTCACAAATCAATCCATAGCTCTCTATGCATGGAGTTGCAAGATTTGTAAAGTTGCTCTCAGCTAGAGCTATAAACTCATGACCTTGCTAATCAACCATACAATGAGAGATTCACAATGAAAACAAGGGAAAGAATGCCAATATCTCCAATGAAACCAAATGTATGCAATGCAATGCAAATCTATATGACAATGCAAGTTAATCTATTCCATAAAAGAAAATCTAAGCTAATATGCCATGATAATGCAACTAAGAAAGGAAATATGCAACTACAATAAAATGCAACAACAAGTCTTCAAAGCTTGGATGTAGAATATCTTCAAAGAGCTCCAAATGACCTAGAAAACCTGCAGCATAACATTAGCATGAAAACCTAAGATATGAAAATGAGGAAGAGAGCTCTTCTTTTATAGGAAATGAAAAGGAATGGACCATTGTGATTAAGAGGCAAAAGACTTAATCAACGGTGGAGAAAAAAAGAAGCTTGATCCTTGTGCACAAATATCCTCCAATAGGAAAATAGGAGTTGACTTTATGTCCATATGAGACAAAAAGTGCTTTTTCACTTTTTATAAAATAAGAATAAATGTTTTATTTGTGCAACTTAGGATAAGAGAAAAAGTGGAGATTTTTTATTAAAATAAAAGGGGAGGAAATTCCTTTTAATTAAATAAAGGCTTAGGATAAAGTGATTTTATTATTTAATTAAAAGAGATTTTTAATTAATTAAAATGAGCATGTTCTCTTAATTAAATAAGATTTTTATTTTTATTTCTTTTAAATTAAATAAGACTCAAACCTTAGGAAATATCGAATTGATTATGATTTGATCAAGAAAATTAATATAATTGATATTGTTGATTTTTGAAAATATTGATTCAGGGATTTGATAAATTGCAGAAATGGGGCCCAAAGTCTAGGCAACCATTTTAGGGTGCATACATTTGCCCCTCTTTGACTAATGTGTGATTATTTTGGGAACACATGTAGTCAAAGAAGAATTGAAATGTGAGATCGATTTGGGATCATAAAATAACACAGATGTGTGTTCGACGGATGGGAACACATCGAGACAAGCATAAACAAAAGCTAAAAGACAAGACCAACACCGTCGCTGCTAGGCAATAATCAAGTCTAAAAAAATAGGAGATAAAAATTGAAAGACAAAATCACCATCATCGCTGCTAGGTGATAATCAAGTCTAAAAATAAGAATCTCAAGCTGAGCTGAATGATAAAGCTGAATCAAAGATTAAAGTTAATAGGTACTGCCCCCTTGGAATTGAAATCGAAATCAGGTAGAGGAGAATAGCAAACTGATAAAATTGATCAAGTCACAATAAATCATAATCAAAGGATGGAGCATGATAGGATAACCATCAAATAGTGAAGATATGCCCCATGTTGACTAGGTTTGACCAAGAAAGATATAAGATAAAGATTAAGTCAAACCTCAGAGAGAGGAAGCGAAAGGGGTGAATGAAAGACTAGAAGTTTGGAAGACATGGAAAGGAAGAAATTCCATCAAAGATCGAAGAATTATGCCTCAAAAGGTTAGTCAACTGCGTAGAAGAATGAGAAAGCTTGGAAACGCGACTCAAATTTTGATTTCGAATCTGAAAATGGATAGAAAATGATGTGATATGAAAGACCAGAAATGAAAGATATGATCAAGAAGAATCAAAAAATGAGCACAGTTGAGCAACTAGTCCGTAGATGATAAAAAGGAAAGCTCTCTCCATATGCAAGATGCAAAAACTAAACTATGATGAACCTAAGAATGCAAGCTACTATGAAAGTGGTTGACTTGCAAGGTCACAACGCCTATAGACATCTAATTATTATCATCGAGCGTTATTGGTAGTGTTGCAAGATCATACAATGCACACTAGCATAACTATGTGGATATGAATATGATCTTTATCAGATAGAAATGTGGAAATCCCACCTAGGCATCAAACACATGGAGGTCAAGATGACTAATGCAGTGAGATTACCTAAGTTTGATATGGAAAGATTATGCTTGTATCAAGACACATGAAAGTCAGGATAACTAGAAGCATGCACTCACAAAACAGTCAAGGATAATACCTTGTCAATCCATAGTGTCAAGTAAGACCAGCATAAATGCTCATGACAATTAGGATCAACAAAATATACCCATAAGCAGATAAAGAAAGAAAACATGTTCTCATACCCTCAGTCTTCTAGCTATGCATCATCGAAAACTTCTTAGGGAGAGACCAATCATCAAAGAAATTCTCATAGACAGCACACAAAGAAAAGTGAAGTCACCATATCTCAAGCGAATTGATTGTTTAAGTGCGTGTGTGTTGGTCATAGAGTCAAACTTTGAGTATCACATTTGCAAATGAGCAATATTGCATCATACTTAGACTATTGGGTAAGACATCTGATAAGTGTTAAGAAACACTTGACACAGGGGTAGTGTTGAGAAACACTATTTGGGGTGGTGTTGAAAAACACCTATTGTGAAATTCCCCAAGAGACAAACGCACCTAAAGGACCAATGCGAATAGTTATGCCCCCTAGACAAAGATAAAGACCAATTCTAGACCAAGTCAAATAAGGTCAGGGTATGATGGAGAAAGACTAAGTGTCGAGGATGCATGCTAACAAATAAGAGTGCAAAGGCCTCAAGTAGCACCTGTTTCCAGGTTTTCACCACTTGGATTTATTGCAATTTTATTTTATTTTTTTCTTTTTTTTGTATTTTTGCTACCAAGGCGCCTGTTTTCAGGTTTTCACCATGGCACATTTTCTATTTTTTTTGAATTTTTTTGATTTTTTAATATTTTTTCAGGATTGTATATGCTTTTAAAGATTTTTTCAGCATCATATATCAATTTTTTTGGCATTTTTTCAAGATCATAAAATATGTACAAAGGATGCCCCCAAACATAATGGGCATTAAACTCATGAGCAAGATCACATCATGTAGTCCCAATATCTAGCAAGGTGAGGGACAAAATGGATAAGCAAGCTGGTGGAAGAGATGGAAGACAGGAGAATGAAGGTGAACGGAAGGAAGAAATCTTCAAAGGTCAAACTCCTCAAGAGTACCCAAGCTAGGGAAAAAAATGTCATGAAAAGCACATTTGGACAAGCAATGAAATGATAGCATAGGATAAGTCACCAAAGCGCATTGCAAAAGAAGAAATGATGCAGTCCAAAGGAGTAGACATGTCAAGAGGCTTCATAGCATCGTGTTTACTCTTTTTTTTTTAGATCAAGACCAAAGGGGAAAAAGATAGTGAAAGACTAGAATGAATGGAGGAAAATGAATATGAAGGCTAAAAAGGAATAGAATGAAAGAAAGACCATCATAAGATAGCTCACAAGATAGCCAAATGTTCGTGTATAGGTCAATATTGTCAAGATCAAAGAGAGAAGATGAAATGGATGAAAAATGTAGAAGAACTACGCATGATGCTTGATTGCCAGGTTTTTATCATGGTACTTATCCAAGGCACCACAAAGGAGTGGTTTTCACCATAGGACGAATTTATTTCTCTTTACTTTTGCTACCAAGGTGCCTATTTCTAAGTTTTCACCAAGGCACATTTTCAATTTTTTCATTTTTTTGTTCTTTTTGAATTTTTCTATTTTTAAAAAAAAATTTAGTTTTTTTGGGAAGAAAGCAAGCTTTTCAGATAATGCTCCTTGAAAGGATAAACCATGATATACCAAGGATTCAAAATGATATGCTCAAAGATGTTGATAGGGAAAGGAAATAGAATAGGAAAATGGAGGATAAGGTTTTATGTAAAGCGAGTGAGGTTGGAAGATAGGAGGAATAGGCAAATGAGGAAAAAGGATAAAAGGTAGAAGGATAATGAATGGAAGGATTGTGAAAGGGTAGATGGAAAGGAAGACAAGATCAACATCAACACACACCTTGAAGGGTGGCGAGATGATGGAGGAAATATGAATGAAAGAATACGTGAAGGAATATGGTGAATGTCCAGCAGAGGTTGTGGTTTAAGTGCATGGAATGGAAGAATGTTTTTGGAAGAAGATGAACTGGAAGCCTTTGGAAGCTTGAATGTCAACTTCACTTTTTATTCAACACGAGGCTCTTTCAAGAGAGACTTTGGAATCCATATAGCTTTAGGATTTTTATTTCCTTTGGATGTTTTAGAGAGAATATCTTGAATGATGGATTTTGGAACCCATACTTGTCTTGTAGTTTTCTTCTTAGATATCTCTTTAGACTTTATGTCTCTATGTCGATTAGAGGAGACATGGTGATCTTTTTTGGATGGATTCTTGTATTGCTTCTTTTTCTTATATTGAATATTCAAATTACTTCCAAAAGACTTGGGATTTGTGGAAGGAGGAGAATATGACTGGTTTAGATGGGTGGGTGGATGAAAATGATTCAAGGGTATGCATCTATGTTGATCTTGAGAAAAAATAGGAGATGGAGGGACGTAAGGACCCAAGATGGATGATGAATTAGGAGAGTTGGGAGGGGAAAGTGAAGGGACATAAGGACCCAAGATGGAAGGAAGACATGAAGCCCTTAGTATTGGTGGAGAAGGTCCAAGGATAGATGTGGAAGATGCAAAAGGATAATCAATAAGTTCATCAGCATCTATATCACAACCAAGGATATCAACATCTTTAGAGTGAGCATTAGAATTTTCAACAGGATCCTAGACATCTTGAATATGAGCACCTTCTTTGATAGGATTGTTCAAAGCTTGCAAAGATTTAGGAAGAGAAGAAAGTGGAAGTGAACATGGAGCGGTAGAAAAAGAAAATGAAATACTTTGATCTTGACAAGGATCTTTGGATAGCACAAGCATAGAATTTTTTTCTTGATTTTCAATATGCTTATCATTGGAAGTAACAACACCATTTTTAATAACCTTAATGGAAGTATCATTTTTGGAAAGAGCAAGTGTGGTAAGGTTATTTTGATTATCAATAAGCTCAACGGTGTAAGTAGTAGCTTGATCTTGCTTAGGAGATGGTGGAATGAATGCGGAAGAGTGTAGAGGGTCAAAAGAACCATGAAATGGAGGAGATACATCATGAAGAGAATTGGATGACATGGAAGGTTCTTGATCTTGATCTTTCTTTATGTTCTTTTCTTTATCATTTTTAGGGTCCTCTTGACATGGAGCCACTTTTAAGGACAAGAAAGCATGTTGGAATTGTATGGAAGACTTTGGAAGAGATAGTGAAGAATTAGCTGAAGTAGGTAGTATAGCAAACGAAGGCTTAAGATCTTTCAGTTTAGCATCATTAGAAGTATTTGTAGCAAAGTGAAGGTTAGCTTGAGTTTCTTTAAGAGGTAGCCCTTGAGGATAACTATAGGGAACTGCATGGAAAGCCTTAGGATCTTTGTTGGATGAAAGATTTGTGATAGATTTGGAAGATTCGAAAGCTTTAAGAAATGTATGGGCATTGGAGGAAGTAGAGGATGGAAGGGAACCATCACAAGACAAAAGTTCAACCTTAATATGATCTTGCTTGAGAGTGCAACCTTTATTTTCAGCATGAGAAATTTTAGAGGGGAAATTCTTTTGACGTTTGAAATCAACGCGGTAGATTTTCTCTTCCTCAGTAGGAATATTGTATTGTTCGGAAAAATCATCAAAGAATTCTTCAAATTTAGAGTCATATGGATCACCATCACAGTCTACCCAATACGACTCCTCCTTAGAAATCACAAGTGTACCACTAGGATGATGCTTAGGAATAGAAGTTTCATGGGCATCACTACATTGTCCATCATCATAGTCATCATAGGTGGGTGTGTCACTCTTTGTGGAAGAGACATCATAAGGACTATCATATTGCTCTTTATGGTATGTCTTCTGAAGAGAAGTAAGACTCTTTGAAGAAGTAGAAGAAGAATGAGATTGTGAAGAAGAGGAAGGTGAAGACCTAGTGGAAGAAGAATACTTGAATGATGAGGAATTTGAATGATGTTTAAAAGAGTCATGATAAGATTTGGAAGATGAAAAATGTGAATAGTGTTTAGAAAAATCATGATAAGACTTAGAAGATGAAGAAGAATGAGAATGATGTCTAGAGGAGTCATGATAAGACTTGGAAGGTGAAGAAGAATGAGAAGATTTAGATGATGAAGAATGTTTGGAAGAAGAAGATCTTGACATGATCATATTTATGATTCTAGCAAAGACATTTGATTTAATCATCTTTTCTTTTATTTTTGCTATAAATTCATCACTCATGAGAATTTTGGAGGAACAACACTTTTCGAATATGTCAATAAGCTCAAGATCATCTATTCTTAATAAAGGTTCCAAAACTAGATACTCAAGATTCATGGTTATAGAAGAGGAGGAATCAAGCATGGAAGAAATGAATAGATGAATAGAAGAAGGTAGACTAGATAGTAAGAGGAAAAGAATCAAGAAGAAGAAGAAGAATTTCCCATGGGAATAGAAGACTTTAGAAGAACATGGGAAATGGAGAAGTAAGAAAAAGACTAAGAGTCATCTTGTGCAATTGATACCATAATGTTCATTGAGATGTTGAGCAACATGACAACACTTAGGATCTGACCTGGACTGACCAAGGAAGACCAAGTTTCTAAGGAGAACTCACTACAACAGGATGGAACTCAGTTTCAATATTCCAAATAGATCTTTCAAAAGATTTCGCAATGATGATCAAGCACATAGAATAGAAACCAGGGAGTTCAAGCAAATAGTCTTCAAGCAATGAGCAAGGGACAAAGCAACCTTGCGCATGAATAGAGATAGTGACTTAGTATGCTACTCCTTAAAGATTCTACTTGTGTATGTTCTTGAAAATATTTTAGCAAGCACATAGAACACAACAACACCTTAACAAGCTGTCTACAAGGATGTACGTGACTTTCTAAAAGGATTCCTCGATATACACAAGGTACGTGAGGCTCAAATCTGTAGATGAGAAGAATCTAAAATCACACAGTCGGGGGGAGACGGTAACCCAAATCTCCTCCTTCACTTCTCAAAGGTATAAAGTTCTTTGAGGCTTAGCCAAGAGTGATATCAAACTCAATTCCCAAGAGAGGTGTCTTTGGATTCACCTCTCGATATTTATACTCCACCGGAACATATGAGTTAAGGTCATCCCTTGAGGTGGTGTGTCCCCAAGCAGGCCTTCTAGAAATAAAAACTAAGTAATTCACTCTCAAAAGTATTTAGAGCACTAAAGGTGGAAAACTTAACTCTTTAAGTAAATGCGAAGTGAGTCCAAAAGTGGAATTTTTAACCCTTTAAGATAATGTGAAGCGAGTCCAAAAGTGGAACATTTAACCCTTCAAGAGAATGTGAAGTGAGTCCAAAAAAGTGGAACACTTAACCCTTCACACAAACTCAAAGTGAGTCCAAAAGTGGAACATTTAACTCTTCACACCAACTTAAAGTGAGTCCAAAAGTAGAACATTTAACTCCTCACATCAACTGAAAGTGAGTCCACACCTTAGAAAACAAGTGAGTTCCAAAAAGCACAAAAGGGTTGCGTAGTGGAGCAATTAACGCTTCTTTCCTGTAGACCCCTCCCTTTTAATGTGGTGCTGATCTTGCAACCACAGGGTGGAAATGAGGAGCTGACAGATTAGTGAGTCTAATAACCCAAGATAGCAATCTAGATCAATCACAAGTAATCTAAAGTTGCTTATCAATACTACTCACAAATGACAAAGGGTTGAATCAATAGAATATTTAACTTTCCAAGTAAACATAGAGTGAGTCCACAAAGTGGTGCATTTAACTTCTTATGTAAACAAGGAATGAATCCATGCCCTCAATCACTAAATGAGATATTTGATATTGAAACCAAGAATTACTTAAGGTTTAAACACAAGCATTCACTTACACAAACTTGGAAAAACAAATCTATGCTCTTTCATTTCCCATTAAGAGCATCAATTGAAATGTGTTCTATGAAAGCATGTAAACATTCAAGCCAAACATATGAGAGGTTCAATTTTAATCCAAAAATTTAAATGTTGTAGAGATAGAACAAAGTACCTCAAGTCCAACGCTTTGTTTCAAGCATTTTCCATGAAAGCAAGAGCACCTTCAAATGAACAAGACAAGAAAATAAGCAAACAAGATATGCAATGTATATCCAAATTATGCAAACCCTAGGGTTAGATCTAAAAATAAATTATTAGGAGCAATGATAACCAGCAAATAATCCAAATGATAACTCATATCATGCATTGAACAATGAAAAATTGCATACCCATCACAAAATTTTATTTTTTTTGCATTTGACCTAGTCAACAAGATCTAATTTTTACCACATGAATTCGGACCCCAAACCCAAAATGAGAAAAAGAGCCTTTTATCAAAAAATAGAGAGCTTTCCAAAAATGTAAAAATTTCAGAAAAATCTTTTCATTTGTGCCCTAAAGACCCATTTTATCAAAACATACCAGTTTTTATAAATTGACCAAATGAGATATGATATGATTTCTAAATTAAAAACACAGTGAATGGACCCCCTATAGAATTCCAAGAAATTTCTAGAAATGTAAAAATGTCCAAAAAATACACTGATTTGTGCCAAAAATTGATTTTTTATGAAAAATCAAGAAAAAATCATAAAAAATACAAATCACCTCCAAAAATTCTAAAAATTGTTTTAGAGCTTCTCTGATATGTCACCAACTTGAAAAAAACTTTTCAAACCAAAATACCAAGCCATTTGGGAGATACGATCAAATCTTTCAAATCTAGGGTTTTTTTGTCTCCAAACAAATCTGTAGAAGGGTTAGCTCCAAAAATAATCAAAACTAGCATGCAATAGGTGGGTTGCCCCACAATGGGTGCCAAAAATGTGTGCTAAAATTTTTTCACACTTCTATGAATCCTTACATGTAAGAAAAATCAAGAATGAACCCTCACAAATCGATCCATAGCTCTCTATGCATGGAGTTGCAAGATTTGTAAAATTGCTCTCAGCTAGAGCTATAAATTCATGACCTTGCTAGTCAACCATACAATGAGAGATTCATAATGAAAACAAGGGAAAGAATGCCAATATCTCCAATAAAACCAAATGTATGTGATGCAATGCAAATCTATATGACAATGTAAGTTAATCTATTCCATAAAAAGAAATCTAAGCTAATATGCCATGATAATGCAACTAAGAAAGGAAATATGCAACTACAATAAAATGCAACAACAAGTCTTCAAAGCTTGGATGTAGAATGTCTTCAAAGAGCTCCAAATGACCTAGAAAACCTGCAGCATAACATTAGCATGAAAACCTAAGATATGAAAATGAGGAAGAGAGCTCTTCTTTTATAGGAAATGAAAAGGAATGGACCATTGTGATTAAGAGGCAAAAGACTTAATCAACGTGGAGAAAAAAAGAAGCTTGATCCTTGTGCACAAATATCCTCCAATAGGAAAATAGGAGTTGACTTTACGTCCATATGAGACAAAAAGTGTTTTTTCACTTTTTATAAAATAAGAATAAATGTTTTATTTGTGCAACTTAGGATAAGAGAAAAAGTGGAGATTTTTTATTAAAATAAAAGGGGAGGAAATTCCTTTTAATTAAATAAAGGCTTAGGATAAAGTGATTTTATTATTTAATTAAAAGAGATTTTTAATTAATTAAAATGAGCATGTTCTCTTAATTAAATAAGATTTTTATTTTTATTTATTTTAAATTAAATAAGACTCAAACCTTAGGAAATATCAAATTGATTATGATTTGATCAAGAAAATTGATATAATTGATATTTTTGATTTTTGAAAATATTGATTCAGAGATTTGATAAATTGCAGAAATGGGGCCCAAAGTCTAGGCGACCATAGAAGTGCATTCCCTCCATGGATAAGCCAGTAATTTTGGAAATAAGGGTAGGAGTAAGGGGGAAAGATTTTCCCCATAAATTAAGTTTTCCGCTTACCCAACCCTCAGAAAACATAGTAGTTACCTATTTATCATAACCATGAAGCTTTTCAATGTATGGGGTGACCCCTCCTTTCTTCAACTTCTTCCATACCTTCTTCTCTTATCTCCATTTCTTACAGTAAAAAAGCTCCTCCCTTTTCAGACCTCCTCCCATTTTTTGAATGTTTTTACTATTCTAGATGGATATCTTACCAGTTTTTCAAGACTCACAACCCGACTTGCTCTTACTATTCAAAAATCTTAAAATTTCCTAGAATTCAAGTCTCATTAAGTCCGAAATGATGAGTACACACCTTACCTTACAAGTAGCTCTCTTCGATAATTGCTTCATCCTTGTCATCAATATTTAGAGTCGTGTTTCCCTCCTTATGGTTAATTCTATCACAAGTGATTATACTTATGATCTTTGTTTTAAGATTTTCTTTCTCGATCCATGTTTTTGTGACATCATTCTGGGCCCCCCTCATTTTCCATCCTATCCACCAGCTTATTACCTTCTCGGTAGATATGGGTGATGTGGCTTTCCTCAAACATTTGGATTATCATCTTCATTTTTTTAATTATGTAAGCTATAGTCCATGAGAAAGCCTTTTTACCTTTAATACAATTAATAATGTTGAGGGAATCCCCTTCCAACCAAAGCTTCAAGCATCCCATATCTTTTTCTACCTTCACCACATAGATCACCACCTCGGTTTTTGCAACATGGTTAGTTTGAATTCCCAGCGGTGCCACTATAGCTCCTAGACAATTACTAGCCTAGTCTCTTATTAGGTCTCCCACCCTAGCCCTTCCAGGGTTACCTTTAACAGAGCCATCAAAGTTCCCTTTTAACCATCCCATAGGTGGAGTTGTCCACATAATATTGTCTCTAGCATTCGGATCTATCCTATTGTTCAGATTGTCCCAGGATAAAGTCTTATCATAATTGAAGGTGGAGTTCCATAAGATGGAGTCTTTCTTGCCAATGCTTCTAAAATTTTCCATAAGGATTTTACACACAAAATTAGCAACCTTGTGAGGAGGTGCAAGTTTTTCTCTAAAGACTCTATTGTTCCTCTCCTTCCATATTTGCCAAGTGAAGTGAGGGAGAACAAGATACCAAAGAGCCTTAGCATTTTTTTCGTGAAAAGAAAACTGCCATTGCTGAACAAAGTCCTATAAATTCAGAGGCTTAACCCACTTCAGATGCATAGTCATGAGAATATAATCCCACACATCTCTAGAGTAGGAGCAATAGATCATTAAGTGATTACAAGATTTAGCCTCTTCACAACATAGGATGCATCTATTTGGGATTTGGAATCCTCTTCTAGTGAGGTTGTCCACAGTGAGGATTTTATTCTGAATAAGAAACCAAAAAAACATGTTAATTTTTGGGATGAGATCTTTGTTCCATACCTGAGAGCAGAGGGGCTGATCAACTTGAGAGATGAGGAGGGCCGAGACAGAGGTAACCGAAAGCTTGTCACTATTTTCAGGGCCTCAAATCAGTTCATCAGACACATTTTCTTTGATAAACCAATTATTAAGTTGTTTATTAACCTCTTTAAATTTTCCATCCTTCAATCTAGGATATATCCATTCATCATTAATCCATTAGTCATTCACCATTTCCCCAATAATCTCTTTACACTCTTGGATTGCTATTTGCCATTCCTAGTTATCAATTAGAGACTTTTCCATCAGCCATTTATCATTCCAAAACTGAATCTTCCTACCATTTCCCAACTTCCATCTAACACCTTTTTTGACTAGATTCTCACTCTTGCCTATACTATTCCAGACATAGGATCCCTGGATGTCCATTTGAGAGTTTAGAGTATCTTCTAAAGAAGTAAGATGCTATTTTCTTTTAATGATAGAGTTCCATTCTTTTTCTTCTTTGAAGATCCTCCAACATTGCTTTGCTAATAGAGCTTTGTTTGTATTAGTAATGTTTCTAATGTCTAGCCCCCCAAATTTCTTAGGTTTACAAACCTTCTCTCAAGAAACTAGGCTAAGTCTTTTTATCTCCTCAACCCTAATCCAAAGGAATCTTTTTTGATTTTTTTCAATCAGGTCAGCATACTTATGAGGTATTTTAAACAGACTAAGACAATCGACTAGAAGATTTTGAAGAGTTGCCTTCAGCAGTTGAACTTTTCCAGCTTGATTCAGAGTAGCTCCTTTCCAACTAGAAAGTTTATGGTGGAATCTATCAATAATTTCATTCCAGAAATAAGCTTCAGGTTTCAGGCACAAAGGCAAACCCAAGTAAGGAGCAGGAAGTGTCCCTATCTTATAGCCTAATATGGAGGAAATTTTGTTCTTTCTTTCTTCAAGAGTATTACTAAAGTAAAGAAATATTTTCTCCCAATTGATAAGTTGTCCTATAGGATTTGAGTAAACATTGAGGGCCTTTTTCATATTCCTTGTTTCTTTGACAGAGGATTCCCTCATAAGAATTGTGTCATCTACAAATTGTTCATGAGAACACTTACGACCAGAAGAAGGTTGAAGGGTAGAAATCTACCCATTAATCACCATGCTATTAATAAATCTCCCAAGACTTTCAGCCATAATAGAAAAGAGGATAGGAGAGATAGGGTCTCCTTGTCTCAAGCCTCTAGAGGGTCTAAAAATTGGAGAGGAACCCCCATTCACAATGACAGAGGAGGGGACCGTAGTAACTAGTTGCATAATCAGTTTGACCACCCTAGGATCAAAACCAAAGGCCTGGAGAATATTAGAAAGAAACTCTCAGTCCACTCTATCATAGGCTTTCGACAGGTCCAACTTCATCAAGAAGCCATGTTTCCTATATTTTTCCAATGAATGAATATTCTCATGAACAACTATGATGGAGTCCAGAATCTATCTCCCCGAGCCAAATCCATTTTGTTGAGGAGAAATAAGATTAGGGAGAAATTTTAAAAGTATCAACGTAAGGACCTTTGACATAATCTTATACAAAGAGTTACAAAGGCTAATAGGCCTGAAGCTATCAGCAGAGTTGGCTCCTGGTCTTTTCGGAATGAGAGTCATAAAAGTAGAGTTTAATTATTTTAGGATAGACCTAGAACCAAAGAACTCTTTCATAGCACAACACATGTCTTTCCCAGTGATACTCCAAAAGGATTGAAAGAAGAACATTTGGAACCCATTTGGTCCTGGAGATTTTTCTCCTTAAAAGGAGAAGACCTCCCTTTTTATTTCTTCTTCCTTAGGGATAGCTTTGAGGAATTTATTGTCCTTAGACTCCAAAATTCTAGGAATGGAATGCAGCAAAGTATTCTAATTCTCCTGATTTAGATTAGGCCCCCTTGAAAGCAGAGAAGCAAAATAGCCCATCATTTCTTCCCTTATTTCCTCCTCTTTAGATATGGTTCCCTTTATTGTAGATAAGGAATTAATTCTATTCATAGCTTTATGCGTCATGGCTGTAAGATGAAAAAATCTTGTGTTTATGTCTCCCGCTTTCAGCCATAGAGACCTAGATCTATGTCTCCAAAAAAATAATGTTATGGTAATCTGCCAGGATTTCATTTTCCTCTTTTTTCAGTTTCTCGATCAATCCTATTCTTTGAATCTTATCCTACATATCTTTTAATTCCATTTCAATCTTTCTTTTGGATTGGAAAATTTCTACATAGACATCCTTATTGCATTTTCTTACTTTGGCTTTTACATTTGCCATTCTTTTAGCCACTTGAAACATAGATTTTCCTTCCACTTTAATATTCCACCATTCCCTTATTCTATTTTCAAGGTCTAGGTGAGAAAGCCACATCTTTTCAAATCTAAAGGGTGCATTTCTTTTACCACTGAAAGAATTTGCAAAAAAAGAGATTGGATAGTGATCCAACCCAATACGGTTAAGGGAAGAGAGGGAGCAAGAGAAATTCACATACCATTTCGGAGATAAAAGAACCTTGTCAAGCTTAACTTGAATAAGATCAACTCCCACTCTTCTATTAGACCAGGTGTAGTTTATTCCTTCTAGATCAACATCTAGCAAACCTTCATTACTAATGAATTCCATCAAATCAACCCTACTTTCCACTTGAGTTATGTTCCCACCTCTTTTATCTGTTTCTTTTAGAGGGGTATTGAAGTCTCCCATAATCATCCAGTTCTTGTCAGGGTTGGATATCCTAAAGTCATGAAGCATTTTCCAAAGTTTAAGTCTACTTAGCTTCATGTTAGGAGCATACACATTGATCAGGGTCCATGAGAAGTTATCCTTAATGCTACTAATTTTAACTGCAAGAAAATTCTTCTCCTCTCTCAATAGGTAGAAATTAAAACTACTAGTATTTCAGAAAATAACCATTCCTCCTGAAGCACCATCATAATCACTACCAAAACTCTTCCCTTTTTTAAGTAGGTTAATTTTTGCAACCTTATCTTTCAACATCTTAGTTTCTTGAATCAAAAGAATATCAGGTTTAGTATCTCTAACTAAATTCCTAACTACATCTTTCTTATGAGGCACATTAAGACCTCTAATGTTCCATGATAAGATCTTCATTTAAGGATTGGGGAACATACATAGTCGATGGTAAGTTGTCTTCCATCCGCTATGTTTTGTTTAGCTTCCAACTCCCTTTGGTCTTTTTTAAACATTCTTCCTCTATCTCTCTTAGGGGTACCTATGTCTAATTTATGCTATTGGCCTCTAGTTTGGACACCACCTTGTTTAAGTTATCCGCTCTTTTAGCTTGATTTAGAAGAAAAACATCCTAGAGAAATTTTTGAGATATTTTTTCCCAAGAAAGGAATCTGGTCTTTTTGAGATTCAATTCGAGACAGGGATCCAGTTCCTTTCATGCCCAAATTTTTTTTATGATCCTTGACTTCAATCTAGGGGTTATTATTTTTTTCCACTTCAAAAGACTCAAATTCTTCATTCTTACCTCTTGGCATTTCCTGCCTCAAGTTTGGGTCATTAAGGTTAGCATTAGATGCTCCACTACTAATCTAATCTTCTATAGAGTAAGCATTCAGATCATCATCAGTCCCCTATAGTCTTATCTAGGATCCAATTTCTAGGATGGAGTCTAGGCTATCTTCAACTCTTGAAATCATCTTGGGGTCTATTCTTGCTGAAGATACGAGAACCTCCTCAATTTTGTTATTCAAGCTAATCAGATCCTTAGTATTATCCATCTTCGCTTGGTTTACTACCACCTTTTGTTTTCCTATAAAGTTCTTACCAGGTTCTGAAAGTACCAATTCCTTCACAAGATTAGAGCAAGGGTTTTGATCTTGAGGAGGTTTTTGGAGTTTATCCACTTGTTTTTTCCTCCACTCCAATCTCTTAGCTCTTTTAGGCTCCTATTCTTTCTTGTCTTTTGAAGGCTTCAAAGGGAAATGTTTTTCCCAATAACATGGATTCTTACAAGTGAAACAAGAAAATGACACAGATTCATATTCTACTTCTTATCTCCACTTACCCACCTTCGAGTTTAGCATTATTACTTGAGGTAGTTTTGTATCCTGCTAGATATTAACATAGATCCTAGCAAACACTTGTCTAGTTCGAGAAATAGTCATCAGGTCTATAGTAAGCAGTTCACCAAAGGACCCTTCTATTGCTACCAGTATGTCCTCATGCCAATATTGCAAAGGTGGACCAGGCAAACAAACCTAGACCGACGTAGAAATGAAAAAACTATCATTATAATCCAAATTTGTTGACCATTTCTATAGAGATAAAGAGGATTTACCCATCATCCAAGGGCCCTCGCACAACACTTTAGAAAGGTCTTCTCCATTGGAAAATTCAAAGGAGAAGAAACCTTTAGCCATAGCTACATCATCCACCTGTCCTTTGAGTTTCCATTTCTGGTTAGTGAAAGATCTCACCAGTTCTATATTTAGTTAAGGACCCAAAAAATTTCCTATCAGGGTAGATGCCATAATAGAAATAGTATGGTCCATGATTTGGTTAGGTATATTTATACCAATATCTCCTTTAATTGGATTAGAGACAATGTCTACATTAGGGAAAGAAGATTTTCCAGTAGGTTTAACACCAAAAAGAACCAACCATTTCCACTTACCTCGGTTCAAATCACCACCATTTGAGGAATATTCTTGTTGTTTCATTGACCCTTCTTCTTTCTCAAAAATTTAAATCTTTTCCACCACTGGTCCCAAGACAAGACTGTTGTCCTTGCTAGGATGGGCCAAGTTTGACCCACTAACATTTTCCCCCTCATCTGACACTGATCTCATAGCATTTTTGGTCATCCTTGGCTTATATTCCATAGCATTTCCAGCTTCTTCCAGTTTCCCTCCTTGCCTCGAATTCAAAAAACTTCCTCCCACTCTTTCTCCCCCTCTTGCCCTCTCCTGCTCATATCCCTACCACATTTGTGATTAGTTCAACTTGGGCATGTGTGTAAAGTAGTTAGATTCATGGTTGCACCAGATCCATCCAATCCACCAGTTCTAGGTTGCTAGGGTTCTCAAGAAGGGTCAGTGTTCTCTCATATCAGGATGAGCCCCTAGGGAGCTAACCACTCCGTTATTGGGAAGAAAAAGAACCTAAGTTGCACTTTCATCTAACAATTTTTAGATGGAATGATGTCTAATGGCTTATAAGATAGGGATTTGAAAATGGGCAGCTCTCCAGTGACATGTTTTTACTATGTTTCATGATTGACCTTCATGGTCTTTTATTTTGATGTATATTCATTGATATATATTATAATATCATGATGTAATTGGTCAATGAAAAGTAAGTCAACATCTTTGTTTATTGGATACTTATCATTCTATTATAAATGGCTTTGTGTGTTTTATAGTATGGTCGACACCTATTTCTCTATTTAATGAAATTAATGTTTATGTTCTTTTCTTATTCCTTTTCGAAGAGATGGACAAAACTTTGTATTTGGCATTATGAAAGAATGGAAATTATATTTTTCACAAGTCTTATGATGAATTAAAATTGATCTTCTTTTTTACTTTTTAAGTTTTTATCTCTTTTTTGATGTGGCATAATTATGAGTATTTTAGTCTTTACATGTGGTACCAGAGCTATGTTTAAACTCTAGGGCCTTGGTCTAAAGTTGCTAAAGTTTCACAATTTTTCTTAGTGTAGAATCAAAATCACTTAACATAAATACTAGAAATAGTAACAAGGTTAGATCTAATAATGAGACAAATCAAAGGCTAGATCAAATCTTATCCCTCTTGACTCAACAAGAAAACCTCTTGCAGCAATTAGGTGATTCTATGGATTATCTTGAGAAGGATTTGAGGGGTAGGTGGGATGAGTACCATAAAATTAAGGAAGAACAAAGGAAGAGGGGAGAGGATTTGAGACAAGAGGCTCACATAAAACAAAAAGAGGATATGGCATTACAAGCTTAGAGTAAAAATGAAGAGGATGGGAGGAATGAAGAAAAAATAAAAAGAGAAGCTGATAATAGGGATACAAAAGTAGACAATAATAGGGGTAGAATTGCAAAAGAGCTTATCAAATACCTCAACAAGGTCATTCATCCTACCTTTAATGGTAAAAACATTGGTGATGATGTAAAGGTATCGATTATTTCCATGGAGAAATATTTTCATGTTAACAATCATTTAGGTGAATCTACAAATATGTGTGTTACGTTTTAGTTGGTTGGTGAAACTGCCACATTGTGGGATAATGAAATGTTAGAGAAAAGAAAATAGCATGGAGAAATTTCATGCGAAGAATTTTTTCAACTTCTTCATAAGAGGTGGTTACCATAGTTATATTTTGATCAGAAGATCGATGAGTTCCAAAATTTGATTTATGGTATCTTGACTATTACATAGTATAATGAGATATTCAATCACTTTGTAAAGTATTCTCCTTAGTTCCAACAAGACGAGCAATTTAGAACTCACAATTTCATTCTACGGTTGCATCTGATAATAGGTTCAAAATTTCATATGCATGAACTTGAAATGATGGATTTTCCTTTCAAGAAGGCCCTAAGATAGGAATAAAAATTGTAGTAGATGTTTGTAGTGAGAACAAACTAGAGACCCAATACTCTGCAAGGTTTGAAGAGGAAATTTTAGGATAATAAATATAAAGATGGTGAACATTAACAATTTTGAAACATGAGAGGAAAAGATCAATTGAGTATTGGAAGGAATTCAAATAGTAATACTTACAATCATAACCGAGGGAATAATATGAATGGTAATAACATGACTGATAACATGAGAAAAAATCTTGAGAGAAGACATTGACCCTGAGATGGTTTCATTGTATGCGGAGGTGAACACTATGATATCTAATGTCCTAAGTGTACAACACATAGAGATGGGAAAGGTCTATAGGAATAGCATCAGATTCATGCAACTGTTAATCATAGGTATGTTGATTTCCAAGATACCCCTATTTAGTTGGATAGTAATATTTTTGGTCATAATTTTTCCATTTTAATTGATATTAGAGCTAAGGATATTTTTTAGATCCTAGAGTTGTATCTAATTTATTAGTTAGAGAAGGATACATATATGAATCATGGATAGTAGAATATGTTAATAGGGCACAAAATAGGGTGGGGCACTATTTATCTTGTAGCAAGTTGGAACTCCCAAGATTTCTATTGAAAGTAAACCTATATGTAGCCCCTTTGGGTTCCTATGATGTCTTTCTAGGCATGAACTAGTTAACTAAGCATAAGGCAATTGTTAATTGTAGAGAAAATTAAGTTGAATTACTTGATGATACAAGGAAACCACTAATAGTTAGGGGTGTGAAAAGGCCAATTAATCTTAGATAAATTTACACTATGCAACTGAAAAAATGCAAAAAAGGAAGGGGTTCATGATGTATGTAGCATATGTAAAGGATTTGTACAATACTTCTCCCTATTTGAATGCTTGTCCCATATTATAGGAATTCTAGGATATCTCTCAGGAGGAATTACCTAAATTGCCTCTAAATAGGGAGTTTAATTTATTCATTGATTTAATGCCTATAATTGAGCCATGATCTAAGGCTCTATACAGAATGATGACCATAGAGATGTATGAACTCAAGGTTTGTCTAGTTATAACAAATTTTGGATAAAAGTTTTATACACCCTAGTGTATCACCATGGGGAGCCTTAGTGATCTTTGTATAAGAGAAGGATGGTTCCTTATAGTTTTGAATTTATTATAGAATTCTTAATAAGGTAACCATTAAAAATAGATACCCTCTCACTTAGATAGATGAACTATTGGATTAGATGAAAGGAGAAACTATGCTCTTTAATTTTTTTTGAGATTTGTATATCATCACCTTCAAATCATGGAAGAAAACATATTAAAAACTCCATCCAGGAAACAGTTTTGACATTATGATTTTTTTTTCCTACCTTTTGGTTTGAAAAATGCTCTTGCATCTTTTATGAATCTAATGAACTATTTTTTTAGGGATTGTTTGGATAAATTTGTTGAGATATTTATCATTGATATATTGATTTATTCGAAGACTATGGAGGAGAATGAACAAAACTTATGCATAGTTTTTAAATGTTTGAGAGACAAGAAACTATATGGTAAGATATCAGAGTGTTCTTTCTATTAGAAATAGATACACTATTTGGGTCACATCATCTCTATAGATGGAATTTTAGTAGGCCCAACTAAGATTAAAGCTATCCTTGAATGGTTAGCTCCTTAGAATGTGAGAGAAGTCATAAGTTGCATCATACTTTTTGGTTATTGTAGGAAATTTGTATAGGGATTCTCCAAAAATTGTAGCTCGTATTACATCCCTTCAAAGGAAAGGGAAAAGATATGAGTGGATAGATGAATGTGAGAGGGTTTTCTAGTTATTAACATGAAAAATCACATTAGGTCCTATCTTGATCATACCTGATCCTAATGAACTATTCAAAGTGATTAAAGATGCTTTGGGTGAAGGTCTTTGAGGTGTACTAATGAAATATGGTAGAGTAGTGGCTTATGAGTCATGAAAGTTGAACTAATATGAGATAAAATATGCAGCACAAGATTTAGAGTTGGCTATGATTTTCCATGCATTAATTATGTGGAGGAATTACCTATTGGGTAAGCCTTTTGAGTTGAAAATGGATCACATAGGACAAAGGTATATAATCACACAACCTAACCTTAATGTCAAACTAAGACAATGGTTATATTTTTAGAGTGAGTATGAAATCAATATTGAGTATATTAAGGGAACAAGGAAAAGAGTGAACAATTCTCTTAACAGAAGGAGGCACTTATCTAGTATCTCTACCTCTAAGACATTTGTAAGAGAGTACATATTAAAAAATATTCAAAGTGATGACCACTGTGAGATGGTTAAATCAGCTTTGCACACTGATCCATTGGATCACCATTTTGATGGATACACTTTTGATGATTATGGTAGTATGAGATACCATGAGAACATTTATATTCCCAACCGAGAAGGGTTGATGAAGTTGGTACTAGAGGAGATGCATTGCACTCTATTTTTAGGACATCTAGGGATGGACATAATGATTTCTAATTTGAGGCCATTGTACTTTTGGTGAGGGATTAAGTGTGACGTGATATCTTACATAGCCTAATATTTAGAATGTCTGTGAGTAAAAGATGTGAATGCCCATACTACTAGACTTTTATACCCACATGATATTCTAGAATTAAAATGGAAAGTCATCGGTATGGATTTCAGGCATGGTTTACCTATGACATGAAGTCATTTTCTTTTAGTTGACAAGCTAATCAAAGTAACTCACTTTATTCTAAGGAGCTTGATAGATGGATCATTGGCTTTAATTGAGAAGTTTGTTTAGGATATTTTTAGATTGCATGAGGTGCCAAAGAGTATTATATCTCATTGGAGTACATGAATTCCATCAAAATTTTAGACAACCTTGAATGCATCCTTGGGTACTCGACTGAACTTTAGGACAACCTATCACCCTCAGATAGATGTGCAAACAAAGAGAGTAAATTAGGTGTTAGAGGATTTACTGTATGGATTAGTAGTAAAAGTGGGAAGAATACCTTCCCCTATTGGAGTTTTCATATAGCAACTGTTACCATGTTTGTTTGGATATGGCACCATTTGAGGCATTTTATGGGTGTAAGTGACACATTCCTATGCGTTGGGATTGAATTAAAGAAAACATCATAATCATTCATGGTATGTTGAGAGAGATATTGGAGGATTAAATGACTCTAATGGGCGATCCCGCAAAGCTATGTCCCACTTTTCGGGATGAAGAAAATCGGCATCCTATGAAAAAAACAATTTTTAGAGTCTTCGTGCGAAGTCAAAACTTCACACGAAGTGGTAGACCCACTTCGCGTGAAGTACCCTATGTGGGGGTCTTTGCGTGAAGTGTTAGACAATAAAGTCCACCAAGATAAATGAGAGGGGGGGGGGGGTGAATCAGTTATCAGATAATTATAAATTTTATCATCTTCAACAACATTAAACCATATAAGAAATATAATTACCAACCATAGAAAGATATTCATACACAATAACACAATGACACAAGATATGTTGACTAGGCAACCTCTTGATCAAAGAGTAAACCCCAGTGGGAATGATGCCCATAAAAGATGCACTAATATGAATATTCTTTGTGAAAGGATGGACTTTGTTAGGAGTCTTATGAAATACATTCAATACATATGAATCCCTGTTAGGAAATTTTGAATCCCTATTAAAAGATTCTAACCCTGTTAAGAGTTATGGAAGACAGAAGGATCCACTACCCAAATAGCTTCAGGGTAAGATCACTGAACACACTGTCCAAATAATATTTACATTACTCAATAGAATAATATGTTACCTCTTCTTTGAATGTGCCAAACCACACTCACTGTTACATCAGATCTCAATTTCAGATCTCTATACTTCACATGTCTTCCTTCACAAATTCGCTTTCATACTTAGCTCTTTTCTTCACTTCATGCATACAACATCACACACAACTGCTGCTACCCTATCATAATTACACACTTACACATTACAAAAAAGAAATACATTCCTTCCTTTATACCACACTCAAATAATTACAAATGAGTCAGCATACAATTACAAAATAAAAGTTTCCACGCGCTACACCAAAATTACACAAAACTGTCAGCTTCCAAATACAATAAATCTTCACTCGTGTGACCTCAAAGTCTACACTATCATCCACATCACTATAAATGTGTCTTCAACTTCCCTTTAACTACACAAAACCAAATTCCATCCTGATTAGGAGATATCATCCAATTTCCACAAACCAATACTCAGGAACACTACCTGAATACTGCTTCCACAAAAATGATCATAACTTCCATGAATAAATGAATTATTATTTGTGATCTTAACCATAGACATATAACATATCAAAGAGTATAACCTCAACATCACATAGCTCCAACTATAATAACCCATGTGCGCTAATCCAAACTCTGTATGCTTCTCTACAAGTCTTCGGTAAATCACTGTGTTGACATCAATGACAATCATAGTAATGAATGCAACAACAACTGGTACAGAATGACTACCAAACATTTAGCATTCATTCCTAACATGAAGATCCCACTTTGAGTGAAGTACCCTGATTAGGGTACTTCGCGCGAAGAGGGGTCTTCGTGCAAAGCCCCTATGGTCGGATTTCTTTATAAATTTTCAGCAATTTTTTTAATTTTTCATTCTTACTATTTGGATTTTGCGGACCCCAGGGCTTAGATCAAAGTAGTGACATCCAGTACAACATCAGCACCTCCTGAGATTTTTTGACATCTTCAGATTGTTACTAGGATTAGGTACACACATTTTTTTATTTTTTTATTGTAAATTATATGTTTTATATTTATTTTAGTTAGTTATTTGTTTTAAATAATTTTTTATTTGTAGAAATGTTAGAAAATCATAGTTAAAAATTAGAATATGTTAGAAAATGATAGTAGAATGTTAGAAAAATGTAGTTAAAAATTAGAATATGTTAGAAAATGATAGCAGAATGTTAGAAAAACATAGTTAAATATTAGAATATGTTAGAAAATGACAGTAGAATGTTAGAAAATCATAGTAGAATTGTTAGAAAACATTAAAAATCATAGTATAAATGTTAGAAAATCCCATTACTATTAAAAACCATAGTATAAATGTTAGAATATGTTAGAAAATGGTAGAAAATCGTAGTAGTTTGTTAGCAACTATTAGAAAATATTTACAAAACATTAGAAACCGTAGTAGAAATGTTAGAAAAATTTAAGATCTTATAGAAATTATTAAAAATATTTGTTTTTAAATTTCAAGTTTAAAGTTAGTAAATATTAGGAATCTCTCTCTCTCACACCTGTACAGGCATTTTTAGTAAAGTTAGTAAATATTAGTTAGTTATTTGTTTTAAATAATTTTTAGTTTGTAGAAATCTTAGAAAATTGTAGTTAAATTTTTGAAAATGATCTAGTACTATGTTAGAATATGTTAAAAAATTGTAGTAGTAAGTTTCTAGGACCCTTATCCCTCCCTTGTGACATATTAAGACACTTAGGATCCCTTAGGAATCTCAAGACCTTATAATACATATTAGGATGTCCTATGACCCATTGATGTACATGTGTTAGGTTCCATTAATACATACAAGGACTCATTGTTTCTCTCAAGGCTCCTTAAGACATATTAGGATGAATTAATGTAACCTATGATCTCTTAGGACCTATTATGATGCCTACAACCTCTTAAGACATTCTAGGACCATTATGCAGTGCTTATGACATCTTAAGACCCATTGGACCCCTTAGGACCCATACGAGCCATTATTATATCTTAAAATGTCCTAGGACCCATTCATCTATCTTATCTTCTATTAATACATATGCAAACCCATCATTTCCTGCAAAAACCCATAAGACATACTAGTATCAATTAATGTAACCTAAGATCCCTTAGACCACTTATCACATCTATGACCCATTAACATTATTGGACCATTATAAATCCCTTACAACATTTTAAGACATATATGACCCCTTCAGATCATCAAGACCCATTAACATATGTTAGGTTGTCCTAGGACCCCTTAGGACCTCTTATGTTACCCACGGCCCCTTAAGACACTCTAGGACCCTTATCCATCCCTTACACTATATTAAGACACATCTAGGACCCATTTTTTCCCTCAAGAAACCTTAAGACATACTAGGATCAATTAATGTAATGTAGGATCCCTTAGGACCACTTATTGCACCTAAGACCCAACAATATTCTAGGACTCTTATCTGGATCCCTTATGAAATCTTAAAACAAATATGAAACCTTATGACCCCCAAGATCCATTAAATAATCTTAGGATATCCTAGGACCACTTAGACCACTTATCACATCTATGACCCATTAATATTATTGGACCATTATACATCCCTTATGATATTTTAAGACATATATGATCCCTTAGGATCCTCAAGACCCATTAACATATCTTAGGTTTTCCTATGACAAATTTATGTATCTTAGATTCAATTAATACATATGAGGATCCACTAATGTAGCCTAGGATCCCTTAGGACCTCTTATGTTACCCACAACCTGTTAAGACACTCTAGGACCACTTATTGTACCTACGACTCATTAACATTCTAGGACTCTTATCTGGATCCCGTAGGACCCCTTAGGACCTCTTATATTACCTATGACCCCTTAAGAGAATCTAGGACCCTTATCTATACCTTAGGACCTCTTATGTTACCCACGACCCCTTAAGACACTCTAGGACTACTTATTGCACCTACGACCCATAAACATTCTAGGACTCTTATCTGGATCCCTTATGGAATCTTAAAACAAATATGAAACCTTAGGACCCACAAGACCCATTAAAGAATCTTAGGATGTCCTAGGACCACTTAGACCACTTATCACATCTATGACCCATTAATATTATTGGACCATTATACATCCCTTATAATATTTTAAGACATATATGACCCCTTCGGATCCTCAAGACCCATTAACATATCTTAGGTTGTCCTATGACACATTTATGTATCTTAGATTTGATTAATACATATGAGGATCCACTAATGTAACCTAGGACCCCTTAGGACCTCTTATGTTACCCATGAGCCCTGAAGACACTCTAGGACCCTTATCCATCCCTTATACTATCTTAAGACACATCTAGGACCCATTATTTCCCTCAAGAAACATTAAGACATACTAGGATCAATTAATGTAATGTAGGATCCCTTAGGACCACTTATTGCACCTATGATCCATTAGCATTATAGGACTCTTATTTGAATCCCTTATGAAATCTTAAAGCAAATATGAAACCTTAGGACCCCCTAGACCCATTAAAGAATCTTAGGATGTTAATCTAACCCATTGATGTATCTTATGTTCCATTAATACATACAAAGACCCATTGTCACTCTAAATATCCCTTAAGAAATACTAGGATCCCTAAGGACCTCTTATGACACATACGACCCCTTAAGACATTTTAGGAAAGTTATCCATCTCTTACAACATCTTAAGAGACCTAGGACGCATTAGGATCAATTACTTTAACCTATAATCCCTTAGAAGCATTTATGACAAGTCTACAAAGCCTTACGACATTCTAGTCCAACCTTATCTATACCTTATGACATCTAAAGACACATATGATCCCTCCAAGACTAATTAATGTATCTTAGGATTCACCAGGACCCATTCATGTATCTTAGGTTCTATTAATTGATATGAGGACCCATTGTCACCTTGAACAATCGTTAATACCTATTAGTACCAATCAGTACATTCTAGGACCCTTAAGACCTAATAAGACCACTTACTTGACCTAATAGGACCTATTAATACCAATTAGTACATCCTAGGACCCTTAAGACCTAATAAGATGACTTATGTGACATAATAGGACCTATTAATACCAATTAGTACATCCTAGGACACTTAAGACCTAATAAGACCACTTACTTGACCTAATAGGACCTATTAATACCAATTAGTACATCCTAGGACCCTTAAGACCTAATAAGACCACTTACTTGACCTAATAGGGCCTATTAATACCATTTAGTACATCCTAGGACCCTTAAGACCTAATAAGACCACTTATGTGACATAATAGGACCTATTAATACCAATTAGTACATCCTAGAACCCTTAAGACCTAATAAGACCACTTACTTGACCTAATAGGACCACTTGACCTAATACCAATTAGTACATCCTAGGACCCTTTATGAGTATTAGTACACTCTAGTATTGTAAATTTAAGTATAATTTTATATATTTAGATATTTTTTTCCATTTTGCATGTAGTTATAACATGTAATCAAGTACTTAATTGTTAACACTTAGCTTTCACATGTTATGTATCTAGATGGCCACTCAGGACGCACCTCAAACTCCTGATATACATACCATTTTTCATATTGTTGACATAGAGATGGCTCGACTTAGAGAGTCCATCCATACATCTTCAATAGATAGAATATATAGAGATACTTATGTCAGTATATTGACTAGTTTGGAGGCAATGACTGCTAGATTGAGATCTCACTCCTCCTTCACACCTCGGGTTGTTGAGACTATTTTTTGAGAGTTGAGGGCTGAGGTCTTAGGTGATGTTTCCTTTGAGATGGTTCAGAGCCTTGTCCCCAAGGAAATCATCAAGTGAGAGGTTTTCCCACATTATGAGGGGAAGGCCACTATGAGGGCATATTAGGTCACACGGTGTGTCATTCCTTAGATCGCATGCATGATATACCATTGGTTTCTTGGAGCACATGGTAGTTATCCTAATAAAAACTAGATTCCTTTATATTTTGCACAACAGTTGTACGCTAAGTTCTGTTTAGGTCTCAGAGTCAACTATTTAGATCTTCCAGCATATTATGGTCAGGGGCATGGTAGGGTTGTAGACTGTGATCAATATCGATGGGAAAATTGAGTTGTATAGCCTCATAGATAGCTGGTTGGGCATAGGACTCTGGCAATGGCATCGAAAATGGCTGCTACTATAGATAGAGTCATCATTTCTTTTTAGAGGGGAGAAGTAGACAATATAGGACAAATTGCTTCTATAGTCGTATCCATCACTTCAGATTCATTGGGTAGATAAATTTTGACTAGACCAAGTAGAGTGAGATCATCTTCTAAGGCTACATCTAGTACTACTACATGTGTGACTAATGAGACATACAAAGTTGTAGGTCTTCCTATACCTAGAGAGATACAAGCACTTTTGGGTCATCATACTCATTTAGATATGGCCCTTTAATTTTTGGAGGATCTCCTGCAGTCCTATTCTTATATTGCTAACATGCAGAGGATCCCAATACATTTAGTTAGGGATCTCATCATAATTGCATGGGGTCTTGTAGTTCCACTAACATAGGATGCACCATCTAGCTAGGCACATCATAGTGCAGAGCACTCTGCACCCACATATCACTCTACAGCTACACAACTAGGTATATGTTGGAGATTTTCCAGTAGGCTAGTACTAATTGTATGTTTTTCATTGATAACAACATATGGAAAGTACCATGCATGGAAGTCTTATGCAATAAACTTTCAGTATATGTAGTATGGACATGATATAATCATGATATCAAGGGTGCAGAGGTTAACTGTTAGTACAGATAGTTATATAGAAACTCATGTCAGCAGTGTTACTGATAGAGTAATAGGCAATGTTCTATGTATAGTTGTCCATATAGTTATTATGGAGCATTGGACACTTGGATATATGTTGAAGACATGTTCGTGATGTTTTAGTCATGGATGCATAGTCATATATTCAGTAGAAGTGAAGTTATGCAGTTGCTATTCGCCAGTAGGAGTTTCCTGTGTTTATTCACAAGAGTCGATAGAGATTTTATTGGTTTCAGAGTTGCGCCTATCTTTTAGGTATGTGCCCTTGGAGTTAAGCTTAGAAGAGATTTGTTGATGTTTGGTTAAGAGTGCATGAAGTAATTCAGCTCAAGGAGAAAGATATAGTTGTTTTGGTAGAGCCGACAGTGTGTAGCATGTGTCTACAATTATCTTATTAGACAGGTCCCAGAATGTGTTGCGTACATAGTAGAGCCAACAAATTTTTTATCAAAGTTTGTTATGGTTTCTCTAATATGATTTCAAGGTGGTTCTAATAGGCTGACTTGATTATATCATTTAGAGGATAGATATTTATGGGTAGTCATTTGTGATTGCTTGAGTGTGATTTAAAGTTGAAAGAGAAGAGTAGAGCATAGTGTGCAAAGTGTTGAGCCATCAGAAGAAGGTCTATGTGACCAAGTAAAGTATTTTTGCTATACATTGGAACTAATCTAGACAGCGGGTCAAAGCATAGTTCACCAAGATCCAGATATAGTGTGTATCTATTAAATAGAAGGTTGTAGCCTTCACCCCTTTGAGCAGTGAGCTCTTAGATAGTGCGTCCTCTCCCCTAACAGGGTCTAACCCTTGACCAGGTCTACTGTACTAAACATATTGTAAAGAAACTCCTAACAGGGTTAAGGATCTTCTAACAAGGATCATAATACACTAGTGAAGAATATTAGTGGGTGTCAATTCCCACCAGGGTTTTTACCTATTTGGGTTTCCCCATAACCAAAATATTGGTGTTGTGTTCATGTGTTCTTTCATTATGTTTATGCTTTATGTTCAAGTATACTTAATTGGATAAATAATTGAAACTTGTAGATAATTGATTCACCCCCCCCTTCTTAGTTATCTCTTGGGACTATTCCTAACAATTGGTATCAGAGCCAAGTACCTCAGAGAGAAAGTTTAACAACTTGAGGTTGATCAGATGGCATACTTCAGAAAAGAAAGTCCTAAGTTCAATCGAGAGAATTATCTTGATTGGAAGAACAAGATGGTGACTCATTTGCAGTGCATTAGTTTTGAAGTTTTTGATGTAACTATCAAAGAAGCCAAGATTCCTACCATAGAAGACCTTGCAAAGGATGATGCTACTGAAAGACAAAAGGAATTGTTTCATTAGAATGCTATAGCTAAAGAAGCCCTTATCAACGCCCTATCTGATAGTGAATTTTCAGAGATAAAGAAAGTAGACACCGCCCACAAGATATGGAAGCACCTAGTAGAAATGTTTGAAGGTGAAAAACAAGCAAAGGATGCACGCAAAAAGACATGGAAGAAAATATACAATGTATTAGAGATGTTTCCTGAAGAAAACATCAGAGCTTATAATCAAAGGATCAATGGAGCAGTTGCTGGAATCAAGAACAATGGTGGAGAGATCTCAGAGGAAGATATTATGGACAAGTTGATGACTACTCTCAGTCCAGAATATGAAAACAAGATCAACATCCTTGATGAGACCATGTAGCTTACATCTAATTTCAAGAGAGAGACCTTGATCAATAAAATCTTAGCTTTTGAGATTTCAAGATTGAAGACAGAACCAAAGAGTGAGACAACCTTCAAAGCAACAATTCATGGTAAGAAATCTACAAACACTTATGGTAATTTTGATGATGATGATGAAGAGAAAACTTTAGATGATTTTATTGCTATGATTGCCAAAAGATAAAAGAAAGGAAAAGGAAAATATGAAGGTCAATTACCATTTAAGTTATTTTCATGTAATAAGATCGGTCACTTTGCATCTAAGTGTCCTACCAGAGCTAGAAAGTTCAAAAAGGATTACAAGCCTAAGTACTCTAAGGAATGTTACTATGCTAGAGATGGAGTTTCAGATGATGAATCAATTGAAGAAGAAATTGGATTCATTTCTATCATAGAAAAAATGAATAATAAGACAAATCATAAAGATGAGAAAGAGGAACAAGAGCTAGCATTGATTTCCCAAGTAGATATAAGGATAGACTGGATTATAGATAGTGGTTGTTCACATCACATGACAGGTGATAAAAATAGATTTGTTCATCTGGACAAATATAATGGTGGCATGGTTAGATTTGGAGACAACACTCCTAAACCCATAGTTGGTAGAGGAGTGATCACCTTGGATGGAAGGAATAGTACTGATGATGTTCTTTATGTTGATGGTTTGAAACATAACCTTCTCAATGTTGGACAGTTACTTGGAAAAGGCTATCAGTTGGAGTTTAAAGATGACAAATGCATTATTAACAATAAGGACGGTGTTATGATTGCATCAGGCTCAAAGAAAAGAGGTAATGTTTTCCAACTCAATTCAAAAGCAAGTTGTTTTGTTGCTAAAGTTGATGACAGTTGGTTGTGGCATAAAAGACTATGTCATATCAATTTTGATAACATAGTAAAGATAAGCAATGTAAAGGTAGTAAGAGATCTACCTAGCATAGCAAAGCCAGTTGATACTATATGCAGGGAATGTGTGATGGGAAAGCATGTGATAAATTCATTCAGGAGCAAGCACAATTTAGTAGAGAACAAGTTGGGTCTAATTCATACAGACCTATGTGGTCCAACTCAAACAAGATCATACTATGGTGAAAGGTATTTCATTTTGTTTGTTGGTGATTATACTAGGATGATGTGGGTTGCATTCTTAAAGGATAAGTATGAAGCATTTGAGAAGTTCAAAATATTCAAAGCTAAGGTTGAGAATGAATCTAGACTAAAGATAAAATGTTTGAGATCAAATAGAGGAGGAGAATTCACCTCTGATAGATTCTATGAGTACTGTGAAGAACATGGCATAAAGAGACAGTTAAGTGCACCTAGAACCCCTCAGCAAAATGGAATTGCAGAGAGAAGGAATAGGATCATCCTTGATACAGTGCATGTTAGAAATAGGGAATACTGAGAGGGGGGGGTGAATCAGTATTCTAAAAACTTTATCTTTTGCCCAAATATGGATATAACAGATTATCTTTACACATGCATAACATAAGAAGCTAAACAACATGCATAGCAATAAAACTAAAGAATTCATAACACATGATATGTTCGAGAGGAAACCCTGGCCAAGGGAAATCCCTGGTGGGGATGGTACCCACAAAGATCCACTAATCAAAAGTATCATATTAGGGATGTTGACCCTGTTAGGAGTCTATTACAAGCATATAGTGTATCAGTCCTGATTAAGGGACTATAGGCCTTGTTAGAAGCCTCAACCCTATTAGGAGTTGTCAATACAGAATTTGATTACCGGATGAGCCGATTGCCCAAACAAGTAATTTACAATATATACTAATTACAAAAATGGATTAAGGTACATAACCTTATGCTTCTTGCATCAATATCTTTTCGCTGCTCTTACATTCACATCATATCACTTTTTCATATCATTACAATATTACCACACCCTCTCTTTTTTCCTACAATTTACAATTACATATATACAAGTTATTAAGGCTAATAACTTTACATGGTCAGCTTCCATATATCTTTATCTAAGGGTTAAAATCTAGCATGTTGTCCCTTTATATTGTTAAGACATTATTTTGATAAAGAAAATAATCCCTTAACTCTTTACCAATTCTGTTTCAAAACTATCCTGTCGGCTTAACACTGTCTTTGGTAAAACTATCATAACTAATTTTGTACATGCCATACTGAATTGTGCTCTAAGATGGGTCATCATTAGACATCATAGAGTCTATGTTCAAGTGTGCAAGCAATGAAATTACTCCAGTCAATATCGCAAACAAAAACTATGTCCGGGTACATTGGCGAAAATGTTGTCTCACACTTAGACAAATTTGCAATGTGCTCTACTATACTTTCTCTCTGACCTTTGTGCTCTTCATGTGGATCATATGTTTCCATAATGAAATATATGTACTTAGCTCAGCCAAATTGCCAAAAATCTCCCCCTTTGTCATTGGTGGAAACATATGAGAAAATTGGCTAAGTGTACAACTCAAAATCTCAAAATTGTCTCAAAATTTTGGCTATAGTATAACATATACATATACTATCCTTATAACTCCTCAAAATATAATTTCTAATAAAATACTCCCCCTAAGAGTATCAATCCATATCATATACAATAATTTTATGCTCTATATCTCTCCCCCTTTTACAACAATGACAAAATAAAGTAGGGAGGGCTACAAAATTGTGTCACAAAAAAAGATTATACCTTAGTTCCTTATTGCAAATCCGGTAAGCTTGCAACACAATCTGCAAAATCAACTTTCATTGCTTCTATCTCCTTCTCCCATGATTTCTTAATGGAATCTACCACATTAAGTAAAGTGCTCAGTCCATAAGCTACTATTTGACATGCTTGAAGGTTTTCAAAGTTAAACTTTTGAAAAGATGTCTTTGCTGAAAGACATTCTTCCAACTGTTCTTCAATAACGCATAAATTCATAGAAGTGTGCTATCTCAAAAGGGTAAATCTTCTCATTTTTCTATTCCTTTCATCTTGCAAAACTCTAATTTCATCATAAAGCTTCCTAACTTTCTTCTCAATATCTAATACCTTCACATTGGGGCTAGAAAGAAGGTTACATTCATTCTGAATTTCTACTTCTTTCAACTTCATCTTCTGATCTTCTTCTGTTGTTAAGGTCTCTGATTTTGTACATGGTATGTACAAAGATTTTCCTATTTCCAAATGCTTTCTCAAGTCCTTGATATAGATATCAAGATTGTTAATATCATTCCTAATATTCTGGCTAATGTTCAAAAGTATTTCAGCTTCATAAGCTGCTTGAGCTCTCACTTTTGCAATATTAGATAGGTTAGTGAATTCATTATCAAAAGTGCTCATTACCTTCTTAGCTTTCTCCAAAGGGTCTGCCTCTATAATTTTTGTAGTTACAATTCTTTGTAACTTCTCAGTTAGTTCCTTCAGACTCCCTTCAATATTCTTCACTTTCTTGTTCTTGCCAATAATCTTATTCAAAGAAGTGATCAGTTCCAACTGGTCATCATCATCAACTTCTTTTCCTAAATCCTCAAATAACGATCCAATTTCCTTCTTCTTTCTAGTCTGAGGAGTAAGACTGATGTCTTCTTTGATAGGAATAGGTGCTTGAATCTTTGTTGCTTTAGGTTCTTCAACAGTGGTTTGTGTCTACTCTGCTTCTGTATCTTGTTCATCAAGAGCTGAATTGTCAACAGTGTTTCCTAAATTCTTGAATACATTGGCATCAGTATCCAAGGTGACCTTTGTACCTTCTACATTCATTGATTCATCTTCAATGCTAATAGCTGGAGGAAAGGGAATATCCTCTTGTTCTACTTCACCTGCTTGATCTGCTGCAATCGATGGTTCTCCAATAATTTCTGCCATAACCTTGATTATTGCCTACTCTGTGTCAGAATTAACTTCTTCATATCTACCTCCCATAATTAGAATGGTTCTCCTTTTGGTTCTTAGATGGGTGCTTAAGGCCTTCAATATCTACTTCAAGTGTGCATCATCTCTCACATCACAAAGCTTTCTTACTAGATTCTCTCTGATAGAAGTGTCTTCTTCTTGTGCTCTCTTCTTTCTATTTACAAGTTTGTTATACAAGTCATCAGGTATTTGACCCTGAATAGTGTCAAACTTCTTATTTGCAAAAACCATGTGCTTTACAATTGCATTCTCCAAGTTTAGTCTATCTAAATAATCATAAAGACTATAGTACTTATTCATTCTGGTAAAGTCTCCATCTTCAATAATCTGCTCATTAAGCTTTTCAACTTTAGGTTTCCAAGCTTTCTTCTTAACCAAAGTAGTGTCATCATCTTTAATTATTGAAACTTTCCTAGCAACTAGTGGCACCAAAAAATTTTTCCTCTTACCAGGTCCAATAGCAATTTCTTTCTTTCTCTTGCTAGGACTGGAGGAGGTAGACCTAGTAGGTCTACTTGTTTCTTGTTCCATCTCTGGTTCCTCTACTTTCACCTTGACTTGAGGTTCTTTCTACTATATTGCAATTGGTGGGGTAGACAAAACTTCTTTCTGTTCACTCATTCTGATTGCTACTACTGTGTTCTTTGCTCTCTCAAACTCATGTTGTGTCAATCCTGAATCTTTCAATATTTCTTTTATAGTGCTATCAACTCTCTTCTTAGACTACTTCTCCTCAATTATAGCTTTTGCAGAGTTGAAATTCTCTTCAAAAGTTCCAAACCTTTTGCACTGAGTGTCCAACTTACATTTAAGTAACCTGCCAACATATTCTTTTGTTTCTATCTCAGATATCTCATAGCCAAGAGGGTCTATGAACTCAATTCTAGGCTCCACTACTTCAATATAGGTACAATTAGTGTCAACCATAAAACATATATCATCTTTATATTTCTCCACAATAGACTGTGGAATCCTTGATCTGCTGATTACCAATTTTTGAAATGTCTTCATCACTAACATAGCACTCTCATTCACTTTGTCAATAACATGTTTCATATATACTTTATTTATCCTTTCCATAGTAGATTGACCATCATTCCAATCATTTGTAATGGTGTATGAAAATCTTCTCAATAGGTGGAAAAACATGTATGTGATTAAGGATGAAAATCTAAATCGTGCATACTTAGTTTTCGTAATCTTCTCCAAGTTTTCAAACAATTATATTCTCAGAATTTCACACATATCAACTGGTACCTTGTCAATACACATTAAATATGCTATGTGTACCATTCTAGCTGCCATGTCATCTTCTCTAGAATTTGCACAAAACTTAGCTGTTAGAAACTTGCATAAATATCTAACATCATGTTGTTTGATCTTGCTAATCAGAATTCCTCTACCATTATAGGTTGATTATGTGTTGTCCATGACTATTTTTCTTATATTATTTTCATTTAAAGGAATAGCACCAGTTTTAGATAGTCCAGTGACTTCATGAATCAAGTCAGCTATAATGTCTATCACTCTATCCTCTAGCCAAAACTTTCCATTGTGAATTCTGCTCAAAATAATCTTAGTGCATTCTTCATTGTCAAATTCATACTGCAATGCATACTTAACAATCTCATTGTCTTTCAAATGTTCATATCCTTGTTTCAATGACATATCCTGATTGAAAATCTTCTGATATTCATTGGTAAAATCACTATCACTGATGGTTTCTAACTTGCATCCAAGATAACTTCTCACATTCTCCAAATGAAAAACTTCGTCTGGTATGGATAATAATGCTAAACTAGGGTTATCTTCTTCCAAGGATTCTACTGGTTCCCTCTTCATTCTAGGTCTATTTTTGTCTCTGACATTATGAATTAAAGATACATCCATGATTGCTTCTAGTCTTTTATACCGATTCAAAGATCTGCCAAGTAAAATACCTCAAATTGATGATTCTAGGGCTTGCGTAGATTCAACACTCAAATCCTTCACCAAATCGTTGCAAAATTCTTCCAATCACTACTCTTTTCTCTCCTAAACACTTCAACTCACTTTGATGATCAAATAACATTGATCATAACCTTTTATTACTTCAATCTCACTTAGGTATGACATTGTATTCAATTCTTTTGCTGCTTCTTTCCAAAAAGTTGTTTTTGTTAACCTACAAAAACTTAAAACTTCTTGCGATCTCGCAAAACATAATATTTTATTTTGCACTCTTAACCGTAGCATCAGTACATCATAAACTACCTTACATTAACTGCACAAGACTTAATTCATCATAAATCTACTTCTAGACTAATTCTAAGTTCCTAATCTACTATAATTTTCATAAATCAAGTGCTTCCAGATAGGTTAGGTAAGGATTCATTCTTACCACTTGATACTTCACCTTTTTTATTACCTTCAATGTTGAATATGTATCCTTGATCTGTGCCTTTAACAAACTTCACTTCATCTACATTACTACAACAACCTTTTGGTCTGTTTCTTGCATCTTCATTTCTTCTTTCATGATTTCTAGGGTTAGGGTTAGGATGAAAAACTCCATTGTTCATTCTACAAAATCTTGATGTATGTCCAATCTTGTTGCATATCTAACAAACAGTTCCATTGTTTCCATATCTTGGCCCTTGCTAATTGATTTGTGATCTGCAGTTTCTAGCAATGTGTCCAACCTTGTTGCATCTATAACATACTACTTCATTTCTTTTGTTCATATCTTCAGTAGGTCTCTTATCTACATTATTAGTATTCCTAAACATTCTACTGCCATAATCATTTTCAATAACTTTACGTTTTCTACATTCAGTAGCTCCATGTCCAAAACCATGACAATTATAACAATAACCATTAAGAGGTTTAAATTGCTTACTTGTGCAATCTCTCTTCATATGACCAATAGTATTGCAACCAAAACATTTACCTTTGAATTCTCTTTGCATACCTTTGGGTGATTCTTCTTGCTTAGGTGGTTCTTTTCCTTTAGGTGGTTCTTCTGATTTTTTGATCCCATCAGACTTCTTCTCATCTAGACTTTCATATATTTTCAGATCTAGTTCCTCATTCTCATCATTTGTTCTAAATATGTTAAATCCAAGTCCAGTCTTATCATAAGATGGTTTCCCAAAAGATACTTGTTCATCGATCTTCTCACTATTTTAATATAGCCTTTCAAATTGTTGTTTGGATTGAGTCAGTTTGCCTTTCACAATCTTGTTGTATTTCTCAAGTTCAACATACTGCAAATTGACTTTCTCAAGTTTAGATGTTACATTGCCAATTTTAGATTTCAGTTCTTCATTTTCAATCTTCAACTTTTCATTCTCAGATCTCAAATTTTCTTCATTCTTTCTATTTCCATCTTTCAAACTTAATTTTAGTTTTGCTATCTTCAGTTCATGCTTAAGGATCACATTTTCTTTTTCTAAATTGTCATCATAATCTTCAATAAGAATTTCAGATTCCTTTTCAGATTTTAGATCTTCCAACTTCTTTTTTAGTTTCTCAATGAGGTTCTTTGCATCATCATATTTCCCTTTTAGAGTGTCTCTTTCATCAGTAAGCATATCAATCTATTCAAGAGCTTCTTCAGGATTCTTTTGTAGTTGATCCATATCCATAGAGATCTTACTCAAGCTGCTAGGCTTTCCTTGAATGATTCTTTTCTGAGTAACTAAGCTCTGATACCAATTGTTAGAAATAGGGAATACTGAGAGGGGGGGGTGAATCAATATTCTACAAACTTTATCTTTTTCCCAAATATGGATATAACAGATTATCTTTACACATGCATAACATAAGAAGCTAAACAATATGCATAGCAACAAAACTAAAGAACTCATAACACATGATATGTTCTCGAGGAAACCCTGGCCAAGGGAAAACCTTAGTGGTGATGGTACCCACAAAGATCCACTAATCAAAAGTATCCTATTAAGGATATTGACCCTGTTAGGAGTCTATTATAGGCATATAGTGTATCAGTCCTGATTAAGGGACTATTGGCCTTGTTAGAAGCCTCAACCCTATTAGGAGTTGTCAATACAAAATCTGATTACTAGATGAGCCCACTACCCAAACAAGTAATGTACAATGTATACTGATTAAAAAAATGGATTAAGGTACATAACCTTATGCTACTTGCATCAATATCTTTTCATTGCTCTTACATTCTCATCATATCACTTTTTCATATCATTACAATATTACCACACCCTCTCTTTTTTCTTACAATTTACAATTACATATATACAAGTTATTAAGGCTAATAAATTTACATGGTTGGCTTCCATATATCTTTATCTGAGGGTTAACATCTAGGATTTTATCCCTTTATATTGTTAAGACATTATTTTGATAAACAAAATAATCCTTTAACTCTTTACCAATTTTGTCTTCAAAACTGTCTTGTCGGCTTAACACTGTCTTCGATAAAACTATCATAACTAATTCTGTACATGTCATCCTAACTTTTTCTCTAAGATGGGTCATCATTAGACATCATAGAGTCTATTTTCAAGTGTGTAAGAACTGAACTTACTCCAGTCAATGTCACAAACAAAAACTATGTTCAGGTACACTAGTGAAAATGTTGTCTCACACTTAGACAAATTTGCAATGCACTCTGCTATACTTGCTCTTTGACCTTTGCACTCTTCACATGGATCATATGTTTCCATAATGACAACATCTATGTACTTAGCTCAGACAAATTTCCAACAGTGCGCACCATCATGATTGAAAGAAAAGTTGCACACACCTATTGGAGAGATGTGGTCAATACAATAGTCTACACCATCAATAGAATTCAATTAAGGCTTGGCACTGAAAAAACACCATATCAGCTATGGTTTGGTAATTTTCCCATAGTAAAATACTTCAAAATCTCTTGAAGCAAGTGCTACATCAAGAGGGATGAAGCAGTAGGCAAGTTTGATGCAAGAAGTGATGAAGGTATTTTCCTTGGTTACTCTACTAAAAGTAAAGCTTATAGATGTTTCAATTTAAGATTGAAAAATATCATTGAAAGTGCTCATTTTAAGATTGATGAAAATTTCATGGTTCAAGAAAGATATCATGATTACTCACCCATGATTGAAGAAGAACCTGGACCCTCCACTCATGAGATAGTTATTGAAGAAATGTTTGACAGTATTTATGTGTTATTCAATGACCCTGAGACAAGTGAAGAAGAAACTCCTAAGGCTGATGAGTCAACATCACTTAAAGCTCCAAAGTTTACATCTAGAAACCATTCCAAGAAAGACATCATTGGAGATTAGAACGACAAAGTCTTAACAAGATCACAAGCAAACAACTCAGCTAACAGTGAAGTAGTATGTTTACTATCTCAGATTGAACCTTTAAGTGTTGAAGATGCTTGTAATGATTCGGATTGGCATCATACTATGAAAGAAGAACTTGATCAGATTATTAAGAATGACACTTTGGAATTGGTCCCAAGACCTATTGATAAGAATGTAATTGGAACAAATTGGATATTCAGAAACAAGATGAATGAAGATGGTACAATTGTAATAAATAAAGCAAGATTAGTATGTAAAGGATATGCACAAAGAGAAGGCATTGATTATTTAGACACATTTTCACTTGTGAGTAGATTAGAAGCTATTAAGTTGTTTCTAGCTTATGCTATAGTCAAAAACTTCAAAGTTTATTAGATGGATGTCAAGTCAGCATTCCTGAATGGAGATTTGAAAGAAGTATACGTTGAGCAGCCAAAAGGATTCACCTTATCAGACATACCTGATATGGTATGCAAATTGAAGAACGCCCTCTATGGACTTAAGCAAGCCCCTAGACCATGGTATGAGAGACTAGATGGATACCTAACAAATATTGGATTCAAGAAAGGAGTAGCAGACTATAATCTATTCATAAGAGAGACATTTGAAGGTTTACTACTTGTAGCTATATTTTTTGATGACATTATCTTTGGAGGTAATAACAAACTTAGTGCTGAATTTGCTAAGGAGATGCAAAATGAATTTGAGATGAGTATGATTGGTCCTATCAAATACTTTTTCAGATTGAATGTGTAGTAGATAGAGAAAGGTATTTTCATTAATCAGTCCAAGTATGTGAAAGAAATATTAAAAAATTCAAGATGGATGATTGCAAGCCAGTAGGGATGCCTATGATTACTAGATGCAAGCTTACAAAAGAAGATGACTCACCAGCAGTAGATATAACATTGTACAAGTCTATGATTGGAAAACTTATTTATCTTACTCAGACTAGACCTGATATTTCCAATGTAGTTGGCATAGTTGGAAGATTTGTAGCAGAGCCTAAGAAAAGTCACCTCATGGCAATAAAAAGGATATTCAGATACTTGCAAGGCACTACAGACTATGGTCTATGGTATCCTAATTTAGAAAATGTTGAGCTTCATGTGTACACAGATGTAGATTGGGTAGGATGTGTTGATGAGAGAAAGATTACATCAGGTGGACCAGTGTTTCTTGGTGATAGACTTGTCACTTGGACAAGCAAGAAATAAAATTTTATTTCTCAGTCAAAAATAGAAGTGGAGTATGTTGCAGTAGCCTTGAATTGTTGTACAATTGTTTGGATCAAGTAGATGATAAAGGATTTTGGAATTCATATTGATTATCCTATTGTTATTCACTGTGATAACACTAGCACTATCAATATGTCGAAGAACCCTGTGATGCATGCAAAGACAAAGCACATTGAGATCAAGTATCACTTCCTAAGAGAGAAAGTGGTAGAGAAATAAGTCAAGCTGGACTATGTGAGTACTAAAGATCAGTTGGCAGACATATTTATAGAGCCCTTGCCAAAGGATACTTTTGAGTATCTTAGGGAGAAGTTGGGAGTAATTTCCTTCCCTGATTCTACTTAGAAGAAAGAAGGAAAGGCATCAATCCTCAGGGACTGATGGAAGGTTGACTACTCTACCTCAGGAGTAGTACCAGTGCTTAAAATGAATGGCACCTTTTTCCATTGATGTCAAAGGGGGAGTAATATACAGTCATGAAAAATAGAAGTAAAAAGGAGGAGTAATATACTAAGGGGGAGTAGTATTCAGTTATGATAGCAGTTTAGTTGAGGAAATGGAGAATGTTGAAAAATATTGTAGCAGATGGAGAACTCATCTTTTGGGGAGTTTTGAAGAGGAAATGGAGAATTTTATAAAAGAAATGTTCATTTGGGTTGGTGGTGGTTTTTCATTCCACATGTTGCCATCAATGCCAAAGGGGGAGATTGTTGTAGATTTGCCAGCAGGCTAGTACTGACTGTATGTTTGTCGTTGATGAAAACATATGGAAAGTAGCATGCATGGAAGTCTTATGAAGAAAGATTTTAGTATATGTAGCATGGACATGATATCAGCATGATATCATGGGCACATAGGTCAACTGTTAGTACAGACAGTTATATAGCAGCTTGTGTTAGCAGTGTTCCTGATAGAGTAACAGGCAGTGTTCTATGTATAGTTGTTTGTATAGTTATCATGGAGCCTTGCACACTTGGATATATGTTGAAGACATGTTAGTGATGTTTTATCCATGGACGCATAGTAAAATATTCAATAGAAGTGAAGTTATGCAGTCGCTATTCGCCAGTAGCAGTTTCCTATGTTTATTCATAAGAGCCGACATAGATTTTATTGGTTCTGGAGTTGCGCCTATCTTTTGGGTATGTGCCCTTGGATTTAAGCTTAGAAGATAATTTTTTGATGTTCAGTTAAGAGCACATGAAATAATTTAGCTCAAGGAGAAAGATACAGTTGTTTTGGTAGAGCCGACAATGTGTAGCGTGCGTCTACAATTATCTTATTAGACAGGTCCCAGAATGTGTTGCATGCATAGTAGAGCTGACAAAATGTTTATCAAAGTTTGTTATGGTTTCTCTAATATGATTTCAAGGTGGTTCTAACAAGCTAACTTGATTATATCATTTAGAGGATAGATATTTATGGGCAGTCATTTGTGATTGCTTGAGTGTTGTTCAGAGTTGAAAGAGAAGAGCAGAGCAGAGTGTGTGAAGTGTTGAGCCATCAAAAGAAGGTCTATGTGACCAAGTAACGTATTTGTGCTATACATTGGGATTGATCCAGATAGTAGGTCAAAGTGCAGTTCACCAAGATCCATATATAGTGTGTATCTGTTAAACAAAAGGTTGTAGCCTTTGCCCCTTTGAGCAGTGAGCTCTCGGATAGTGTGTCCTCTCCCCTAATAGGGCCAATTGTAAAAGACTCCTAATAGGGTCTGACCCTTGACCAGGTCTACTATACTAAACATATTGTAAAGAAACTCCTAACAGGGTTAAGGATCTTCTAACAAGGATCATAATACTCTATTGCATAATATTAGTGGGTGTCAATTCCCACTAGGGTTTTTACCTATTTGGGTTTCCCCATAGCCAAAATATTGGTGTTGTGTTCATGTTTTCTTTCATTATGTTTATGATTTATGTTTAAGTATACTTAATTCGATAAAGAATTGAAACTTATAGATAATTGATTCACACCCCCCTCTCAGTTATCTCTTGGGACTATTCCTAACAGTATACAGGTTGGAGATGTACACATCACTACTGAGGGGTTAGACACATTTGATGAGCAGTTGCATGGGTTGGGTTAGGTGGATGTTGGCATAGATGTTGGGTCATTTATGGATATGTTATTGCATCCAGATGGTTTAGGTTCTACATCACTCCTCTCCCAGCTAGTGTCACCCCTACACTCCTCATTACTAGAGGGGTTTAGGACTGAAGGCAGTGTGGGTGATGTAGTTTTAGTTGATGATACGATGGTGCAGCACATTGATGATCCTCCTGCTCTTGAGACCCAGGCATATAAAATTTTCTTTTCTCTTTTTTTAGGAGTTATAGTGAACAATTAATTGTAGATGTGTGTATTGATATTTTTTCAATGTATAATATTTTACAGGCACAGTTAGCCAAGCACATTACCTTTAGTGTGGACTCGGAGCATCTTCATATGAGAGATCCATTTGATGTGACACCTACTAGTGGTTAGGTAAGTTTTAGATATATGTATGTTTAAGCATGCATGTGTACACATGTATTTATATATTTCAAGTACTTTACATAATATATATACTATGCACATGTATATAACTAACTGTTGTACTAAATTTGCAGGGGTCAGTTACTACTTCACAGCCAGAGGATGCTTTTCATAGGAGCGATTCAATAGATGTGACACCTAGTAGTGGTCAGGTAAGTTTTAAAAATATGTAGTTTAAACATGCATTTATAATATTTTAATTATTTTATATTATTATTATATATACCTGCATTTATATTCACAGGGATCAGTTGTTGCCTCATAGCCATAGGATGCTCGTGGTAGTTTCTCAGAGGGTCACTCTATTTGCATGTGCCTAGATGACTCCCTAGTTTAGGACATGTTGCACATATCTTTTATTTGAGACTCATTATATATGTCATTAGTATATGTTTGATATTTTCAGTTTATGATTCGAGACATATATTTGATTAGAGACATATATTTGATTAGATGATATGATTTGAGTAGATGATTTGATTTGATTTAATTAGATGATATGATTTGATTTGATTTGATTTGATTTGATTAGATGATATATGATTTGATTAGATGATTTTATTTGATGATATATGATTTGATTAGATGGTTTTATTTGATTAGATGATATGATTTGATTAGATGGTTTGATTTGATTAGATGATATGATATGATTTGATTTGATAAGATGATTTTATTTGATGATATATGATTTGATTAGATGGTTTTATTTTATTATATGATATGATTTGATTAGATATGATAAGTAATTTAACTAATTTCATCATTTTTTAGTGTCTTAAGGGGATCTTTAACTAATAAGCAATCTTAAGGGGAGGTCTTAAGGGGATCTAGAATTAATATCATAAAAATAACTAGTTAATATATGTAACTAATGGACAATAACTATTCTAACTAGTTCTAGAACTAACACATGTCATAAGTAATCTAACTAATTTCATCATTTTTAGTGTCTTAAGGGGATCTTTAACTAATAAGAAATCTTAAGGGGAGGTCTTAAGGGGATCTAGAATTAATATCATAAAAATAACTAGTTAATATATGTAACTAATGGAAAATAACCATTCTAACTAATTCTAGAACTAACACATGTCATAAGTAATCTAACTAATTTCATCATTTTTTAGTACCTTAAGGGGATCTTTAACTAATAAGCAGTCTTAAGGGGAGGTCTTAAGGGAATCTAGAATTAATATCATAAAAAAAAACTAGTTAATACATGTAACTAATGGAAAATAACTATTCTAACTAATTCTAAAACTAACACGTCATAAGTAATCTAACTAATTTCATCATTTTTTAGTGTCTTAAGGGGAGGTCTTAAGAGGATCTAGAAATCATAAGCATCATAAAATACATGAAATAGGTCCATCATATATTAACAAATTAAACATATTAAAACCATTGAACCATCAAATAGGTCCGTCATAAAATATATTAAAACCATTGAACCATCAAATAGGTCCATCGTATATCAACAAATTATAGTCCATCATATGTTTAAATATATAAATAAAGTATAATGAAATTTAATCCAGAGATATCAAGTAGGTCCTGTATGCACCCTAAAATGGTCACCTAGACTTTGGGCCCCATTCTTGCAATTTACCAAATCCTTGAATCACTATTTTTAAAAATCAATATTTTTCAAATTATATCAAATTCCTTGATCAAATCCTATTCTATCATTTATTTGATTATTGTATGGGCTAACCATTTTATCCTAATTCTTGATTTATTTAAAATGAATTTCCTCCCCTTTTATTAAATAAAAAGCCCCCACTTTCTTCTTATCCTAAGTTGCACAAATAAAGCATTATTCTTATTTTATAAAAAGGAGAAAAGGCCTTTTTGTCTTATATGGGACACAAAAGTCAACTCTTATTTTCTCATTGGAGGAGATTTGTGTACATGGATTGCTCCTCTTTCAAGCTCCGCCCTTGATTAAATCTTTTGCCTCTTAATCTCCATGGTCCATTCCTTTTCAATCCCTTTAAAAGGAGAGCTCTTTTCTCACTTTAGGATCCCCAACTTTGAATACTAATCTTATGCTGTAGGATTTCTTGGAGACTTTGGAGCTTTGGAGATCTTCATGCATTTTTCTTCCATTCTTGCATTCTTAGCTTAAGCTTTCATGGCATCTAGCTTAGTTTCCTTTATGCTTTAGCTTAGCTCACATAGATTAATTAGTAAGGCTTGTAATACTTTCATTTCCATAGTTTACTTGCATCTTCATTCTTAGTATAGTTGCATTGCATTTCCATTGTTGATTCTTGAAGATATTGACATTCTTGCCCTTGTCTCTTTGAATCTTCCATTATGTGGTTTACTAGCAAGGTTGCATACTTCAATAGCTCTAGCTGAGAGCACTATACACATCCTTGTGACTCCATGCCTAGGGAGCTCTAGGTCACTTTCTCAAGGTTTCCCATCCATGGATTCTCTTGGAAGTAATGACTTAGATAAGTGCACAATTTGAGTGTACATTTTTGTCATCTTCTCAGAAGAATATGACAAGGCTTTGAGCCATCCACATAATCTTGCCCTTCATATCGAAGTCATGATTCACAAGACCCATGTCAGGTGTGTGTTGATTGATGGGGGTGCTAGGCTCAACATTTGTTCTTTGAGTCTGTTAAAGATATTGGGTTATTCTGAGCAAGTTATTGATACCCAGAAGAAAATTACCATTAAAGCCTATGATGAGGCAGAGAGAAGTTCTAAAGGGTTGGCCATCCTTCCTATCAGGATTGGCCCTGTTGAAAAGGACATTTTGTTCCAAATTATTGATGTTGGTCCTCTAGCATATAATATCTTACTTGGTAGACCCTGGATCCATGACATGCAAGTAGTGCCATCCACCTACCACCAATGTGTTAAGTTCCCCTATAATGGAGTAGAAGTCTGTATACCTAGGGATAGCACATTATATGTAAACACAATTTCAGAAGGGAATCATGTCCCTCTCAATAGGGAAGCAGAGGATTTTGATGCAACCCTAGCACAGTGCAAGAATCAGTTCAAGTCCATAGACCTTGGTATGGGGCGTTATCAACTTGACTCCTTTTGAAAACTACCAGTCTCACCTAGGTTTTATGGAAAACCTTCACAAGAGATGCGAACTTCATCTTCAGCCATGACTTTGTTTGGTATATTTGTAGAATCCCCAGTGCCTATCCAGGATGAAAAATAAGAGGTGGCTATCAAGGAATGGATCTATAAAGAAGACAAATACATGCATAATGAGAAATTCTCTCCCTCTCCTAAGACATATGGAAGAGGGTACACTCTTGTCAAAAATATGGGTTATCCAGGTCATGGTCCTCTCAATCATAGGTTAAATGCTAGAGCTGAACCACTCGATCATGCTCTTTTTGGGCACAAGTCTAAGAAGACGGTTGGCCTAGGGTTTGAAAATCATGACAAGAAAACTACTCCTATCCTTTCTATGATGGATAGTGATGATGAATCAAACTACATACCCAATTTACAAAATCAACAAGATAGGTGTGAAGATTGGGTCCCTTCCAAGAATCTCCTTTGGGGAGACTCAGACACTCCAGTTGCCCATACAAAATTTTTAGGCCTACAACAAGAGGAATCTGCTATTGAAGATCCTGTCAGAGAAGGTGTTACCCTTTCTGATGTTAAAGCCTCTACCTCAAGGCCTCAAAAATTTGCTTGGTGTAAACATCCCAGTTGGGATTCAGATACAGACTCACATGAGTATGAGTGGGAATCTCTAACTGATTCTTCTATAGTTGACATGGACGTTGATATTGTCCATACTTATAGTTCCCAAATTGAGGTAGCTAACGAGTCTAGTGTAGGATTAGTGGATTCGAGTTTGCAAGTTGCTTTAGTGGATGATGCTTCGCTTGGTAGGATAAATCTTTATTTGGGTACCTTAGAGGGATACTTGATAGACCCTAACTCTACAATCACTAGAGATGACACCATTCGTATCCACAACATTGAACCTGTCATTGACCTACCCCTTTCCAATCCCCACCTAATTGATTAGTCTCAATGCTATCAAGAGCCTCAGCTCTTCACTTTCCAGAATGACTATGAGATAGCATGTTACCTAAATGCCCTTTAGCCCATAATCTCTTCAACCAGTGAACCAACTACAAGCATGACAAAACCAGATATCAAGTACCTTAGTCACAAAATGAAAAGAAAAGAAAAAAAGAAAAAAAGTTTTGATGATGAAAACCACTATGTGGTGATGTCAGAACCTAAAAAAGTAAAAATAAAGGATGTATCCAAGGGTGAAAACCTCTCCGAGGCACCTAAGGATGAGGTACTTCATTATCTCCCAAGTTACTTCCAAGACAAATCTTCAGTGCTTGTCGAGCTTGCACAGCCAGTTAATTTGGGTATAGAAGAGGCTCCACAAATAGTGCATTTGGCTCAGTCTCTATCAACACAGGAAAAATAAGCATATACCAAGTTCCTACAAAGCAAGAAGATTAATTTTGCTTGGACTTACTTAGACATGCTAGGGTTGGACACTAATCTCATTATGCATCACTTGTCCATAGCTCCAGGTATAAAACCAGTAAAACAAAAATTGAGGAAAATGCATCCTCACATAGGTCTTCTCGTCAAAGCTAAATTAGAAAAATTCCTTAGCGTAGGATTTATAAGAGCCATTGATTATGCCGAATGGATTTCAAATATTCTCCCAGTTTCAAAACATGACAAGTCCATTCGCATCTACATAGATTTTAGGGATCTTAATAAAGCATTCCCAAAGGATGATTTTCCACTCCCAAACATAGACATGATAGTGGATATGACCGTGGGTTATGAGATCTATTCTTTAATGGATGGTTTTTCTGGGTATAATCAAATCACGATAGCTCCTGAAGACTAGGAAAAGACTGCATTCACTTGTGCATGGGGTACCTATTGCTAGAACATTATGCCATTTGGATTAAAAAATGCAGGAGCTACTTATCAAAGAGCTATGACAACAATCTTTCATGACATCATGCATAAGAATATGGAAGATTATCTGGATGACACCTTGGCAAAATCTAAAAAAATGGATACACACTTAGGAGATTTGGAAGTCATTCTAGATCATATGGAACAGTTTCAACTAAGGTTAAATCCAAAAAAGTGTGCATTTGGAGTCACCTTTGGAAAAATTCTAGGGTTTATCATTTCAGCCAAAGGAATAGAGGTGGACCCAAAGAAAGTTCAAGGAATCTTGGATATGTCACCTCCCAAAAACATAAGCCAAATGAGGAGTCTTCAAGGACACCTTCAATCTATAAGGAGGTTAATTTCACAACTAGCAGATAGAGCTCAACCCTTCAATAAGACATTGCACAAAGGGGTTAAATGTGTCTGGAATGAAGATTGTCAGCAAAGCATAGACCAAATCAAGCAATACTTGGCCAATCCTCCAATCTTAATGCCTCCTATCCTAGGAAAACCACTCATATTATATGTTTCAGCAATAGAATCTTCCTTGGGGGCATTACTAGCTCAACTTGATGACATTGGAAAAGAAAGAGCTATATATTATATCAGTCCTACTCTTGTGTCATATGAGGTTAATTACACTAGTATTGAAAAATCTTGCCTTGCGGCGGTGTTTGCTTCCCAAAAGTTGTGACATTACATGTTGCACATACAATAAACCTCATAGAAAAGATTGATCCTCTCAAATAATTTCTCAATAAGGATGCTTTCATAGGTAGACTTGCTAAATGGATGATGATTCTTTCAGAATTTGACATAGAGTATGTTGAGCGTAAGGCAATCAAAGGACAAGCTATAGCTTATCAATTAGCCAATTTCCCAATTTGAGATAAAGTGCCTATTCAAGTTGAATTTCCAGATGAGCACATAATGTACATGACTGCAAGAACATGGAAGATGTTCTTTGATGGCTCTTTTATGAAAAATGGTTAAGGAGCTGGAGTGTTATTTGTTTCTCCTCATGGGCACACAATTCCTAAGTCCTACAAACTATTATTCCCATGTACAAATAACATTGTTGAGTATGAGGCTTTGACGAATGGACTAAAAATGGCTATAGAATTGAGAATCACAAAGCTACATATCTATGGGGATTCACAATTAATAATCAACCAAGTTAATAAAGAATACCAAACAAAGGATGAAAAAATGGTACCCTACAAGAAAATGGTTGATTCATTGAGATGATATTTCACCTTTGTTACATTTCAACAAATCCCCAGAGTAGATAATAAAGCAGCTGATGCTATGGCTACATTGGCTTCACTTCTTTAGCTAGAACAACATGAGTCCAGATTTGAATTCCTAGTGGAAGAGCTACGCTATCCTATCTATGACTCCCAAGAAAGCCAAGTTGTTTATACCCTTGTTGGCCATGAGTCATCCCTCTATGGTGCCATTTAATTATACCTCCATGATGGCATTATCCCTAGTACCTTCAACTGCTATGAATGAAGAAACCTACCCTAAAATGCCTCTCACCATACCCTTATCTCTGGTGATCTGTATAGGAGGGGTTTAGATGGGACACTTGTTAGGTGCTTGGAAAAGGACAAATCTAAGCAAGCGTTAGCTGACATTCATGAGGGTATTTGTGGAGGAAATTCCATTAGTCTTTCCATGGACTGAAGGTTGTTTAGGGTTGGGTACTATTGGCCTACCATGTAGACAGATGTAGTAGTTTTTGCTAAATCATGCGAAAAGTGTCAGAAACATGGTAACCTGATACATGCTCCAGGTAGGGAGCTTATTCCTTCTATTTCTCATTGGCCATTTTAACACTGGGCCTTTGATCTTGTTGGGCAGTTTCATCCCAACTCATCAGGTGGACACAAATTTATCATCACTGCTACTGACTACTTTACCAAATGGGTAGAAGTTGTTCCACTTTTTGTTGCCTCAGGAAAGAAAGTTTCTTTGTTCATTTTAAACCATATCATCTGTTGGTATGGAGTGCCTTATGAGATAATCAATGACAATGGAGGTTAGTTCAAAAACAAGGACCTTGAACAACTCTGCAAGAAGTTTAAGATAAAACAACATTGGTCCTCCATTTACTTCCTACAAGGAAATGGACAAGCAGAGGCTTCAAATAAAATTATTCTCAAAATTTTCCATAGAATAGTTCACAAGAATGGTAGAGATTGGCATCTACAGATAAATCCAACCTTATGGACCTATAGAATGAGTATTTGTACTCCAATTGGGGCTACTCCTTTTGCCCTTACCTATAGTGCTGAAGCAGTGTTACCTTTAGAGATGGAGATTCCTTCACTTAGAGTCTCTCTCAAAGGTCTAGCTATGGATGAAGACTACCGTGCCATGAAGCTCCAAGAGCTAGAACTTCTAGATGAAAAGTGTAAAGCATCATTTGATCACATGAGGGTTTACCAAAAGCATATGTCCAAAGCATTCAACAAAAAGGTTCACCCTAGAGAATTTCAAGTGGGAGATCTTATCCTATGAGAAAACCCTAAGAACCAACAACATAGAGAGAAAAAGGGAAAATTTGAACCTAATTGGCTTGGACCATACATTATTACTACTACTTTTGGGATAGGTGCTTACTTGTTATCTACTGAAGAGGGAGAACAACTCCCAGATCCTATCAATGTCTTGCACCTAAAGAAGCTCTATCCATGATGCATGTTCTGTCTGGGGGCATCCTTTGTACATATTTATTGATCCTGAAAAAATTCCAAAAAAATTCATATATGATGCTGAAAAAATCCGAAAAAGCATATAAAGTCCTGAAAAAATACAAAAAAATGCAAAAAATTCAAAAAAATAGAAAAAGTGCCTTGGTGAAAACCTAGAAACAGGTGCCTTGGTAGCAAAATTACAAAAAAATTAAAAAAATCAAAAAATCTCCAAGTGGTGAAAACCTAGAAATAGTTGCTACTTGAGGCCTTTGCACCCTTGTTTCTTAGCATGCATCATCGACACTTAACCTTTCTCCATCATGCCTTGACCTTGCTGCCTTGGTTTGGAATTGGTCTTTGTCTTTGTCTAGGGGGCATAACTGTGTTATCTTTGGTCTCTAGGATGCGTTGGTCTTTAGGACATCTTGCAAATGGTGTTTTTCAACACCACCCCAACTGTGTTTTTTCAACACTACCCTAGCATCAAGTGTTTCTCAACACTTGTCAGATATCTTACCCGTAGTCTAGCATGATATGAAATTTTCCACTGGTAGATGCGATACTCAAAGTTTGACTCTATGACCTACACACACACACACTTAAACACTCGACTCACTGAGACTTGTTTGAATTTATTTATTTGTGTGCTATCTATGATGATTTCTTTGACGAGTGTTCTCTCCCTAATAGTTTTCGATGATGCCAAGTTAGAAGACTGGGGGCATGAGGACATGTTTTATTGCTTTTTTTGCTTGTGGGTATATTTTGTTGGTCCTAACTATCATTAGAATTTATACTTGTTCCACTTGACGTTAGGGTCTACAATGTATTATCCTTGATTATTTTTGCAAGTGCAAACTTATAGCCATCTTGACTTTCCTTGTGTCTCAATGTGAGTATAATCTTGCCATATTAAACTTAGGGAATCTCACTACACTAGTCATCTTGACTTATATGTCTTTGATGCTTAGGTGGGATTCCCACATATCTATCTGATATAGATCATATTCAGATTCACATAGTTATACTAGTGTGCATTATATGATCTTGCAATGCTACCAATAATGCTTGATGATGAATATTAGAGTCTAATGGCTTTGTGACCTTGCAAGTAAACCACTTTTCATAGTAGCTTGCATTCTTAAGTTCATGTTAGTTTAGTCTTGCATCTTGCATATGGAGAGATCTCTCCTTTCATCTTTCTCAGACTTTTCGGTCAACTACGTTCACCTTTCACTTTTTCTTGATCATGTCTTTCACTCCTTGTCTTTCACATCACATCCTTTTCCTGTCATCACAAGGGGTTAATCTTATCATCATATCTATATCCTAAAGAGATTATTTTTAGAAACATGAGTCTACATCATAAATATGAGAACTAAACATACATCTATGAGAGAGATTATACATGAGCATATATAAGCATACATCATACATTTTGAGCAATATCACAAGACAATAAAACTAAAACATCCATCACAAGTGGGACAAATACACAAGATATATTGCAAATCCAATAAATCTCATATATATATGATGAATGTCATGATACAAAATACAATGTGGCATCCAAAATCTAGATAATGTCCCAGGATATGTCTCTATACGTCTAAGACCCTAGACCTAAGTCTGACTCTCCCCATCATGTGGTGGTGGTGGAGGTGGTGGTGCTACTCTATCTGGTACCATGTTGGATCTCCTAGCCCTCTCAGAGTAGAGTGGCACTCTCTGTCCCTCAGGTACAACCTATATGTATAACCCATGATAATAGGCTACTCATGCTACCTCTCTCCAAATCTCTACAGCATCATCCTGTGCTACCCTCTCCCGCCAATCTATCTTGGCTCCCAGATCCATTAGCTATTGATCTCTCATAGCAATAGTAATCCTGAGCTGCTGCATCTTAGTCTCCAAAGCTTGGATTCTATCCCCGAGATCCTCCCCTCCTCCCCTATAGGTTGATCCTGCCCAACATCCACCCTTAAGCAAACTAATCTTGCCACATCATCTCCCTCATCATTAAAAGCCTATCTCCATAACCATTTCTAGCCACTAGATTGAGACCTCTATCCTATCTCTCTCACCCTCCCTCCATCTCCCCTGTCTCCCCTATCTTCATCGCTCCCATCACCACCTTATGCCATCGGTTGTACATCAGGAACTGTAAACTATGGGAATGGATACCTCTACCATTCTACCCTATAGGCTGCATCTGCACTTGCATTCACCATATCCGAGAGATAGTCCCATCCCTCCCTACATATCCCTGCAATGTCCTGTACTACCTACTGGTAGTCCAGCATTAGTAGCCATCCCTATCCCTCCTCATCCCTGACTCGGGCATATGTAGTGGTCTTTGTGGGTACCCTCTTCTTCTGCCCAAACTATCTCCAGACCTCAGTCATCATGAAGCACTCAACTATCTCAAAGTGGTGGCCTATTAGTGGCCAGCTACATAGCATGTATCCTAGCTCCTATTCTCAATCACTCCATAGCTCATAGGCCCTATATGGTCTCCACTAAAATGATGTGAGCTCATCCAAAAGCCTCATGTAGTATGTCACATCTCCTCTCCCTAGGCTGCACATGTGGGCACACAATAGTGATGTGCTCCCATGCCCATATCTATGCTAAGACCGCACCGCATGCCTATGTCCTACTCTCCCTATAGACAATCTCATGGAGCTCATGGTACATGTCTTCTAGGATGGTTGGGCCCCATGCCATCTATCGAGTGTGTGCTACTAAGTCTATAACTAATCTTCCCTAGCCCAATGGGAACCCTCTCTGGCTCCTGTTTGTGATCAGTGCATGTGCTACTATAGAGCACACTATGCATGGAACTAGAAAATCCTAACCAAAATCCTCCATCAGTCGGTCCCAACTGAGGTGTTTATCAATAATAGTGACATCCTGGAACATGTCCTGGATGGCCTGTCATCCCTTGGTTAGATCCTGATCATAGTATACTTGTGTCACAAGAAAATCATGTCAGTTTCTATCATATGGAAATTTTACATCTATGAACATCTATAAACATGATTATACTCACTAGATCTCTGTGACTAGGCACTCGAAGGATTTGATAGACATCCTCCAAGGTAATCTTGGCCTCTCTAGTAGGTAGATGAAAGGTGTTGTGCTCATTATGCCACCTCTTAGCCAATGCTATCAGTAGCCCATGATCTTCCTGAATATGGGGCATCTACAACAAGTACCTAAAACCCATATCCCCCAAGTCTGCTCATCCTAGATCATCAAGATCTTAGACACAGTGTAAATTGGTCACTCTTGGTGCTCTGATAATTAGCACTGTGAAGTTCTCCTGCAAGCCATAACCCCAAACTAGATGTCAGAACATATCATGATTGATGTCTAAAATTAGTATAAATAATCTTAAACGCAAACATTATCTAGACCCATGTCATATTGCTCAAAATTTAAAACATGTCATATTTCTTACACTAGTGCGATACTATTATTTTTGATAAAGTATCATGTGATAATTTCCTCAATAATAGTGTGATAATATCTTAGAGTATGATAGTTCACATAGGATAGCACGATGTTTCATCCGGTATCATGCGATACTAGATTGAACACCTGTGCGATACTTTGTGGACCCACGAACTATCGCACGATAAATATTATCAAAGGGGTGCAATACTTTTTAAGTATCGTACAAAATTTCACACAAATGAAATTTGAAATATTATAAAATAATTAAAAACATGTTTTAAATGTAATAAATGGCTCATTAATGACTCAAAGGGTGAGTTTTTCTAAAAACTTATTGGGGCACCATACTGAGGAGGCTGGTTGTGCAATCGGGCACACTTGAATTGATGTCTGTGTACCATTATCACTGCTTGCTGGGCCATGTTCTCTCTCTAAGCTCTCAAAAGTTCTCAAATCACAATAAGACAAATGAATTTGAAAATGACCTTTTTTCCCCTTTTATAGCATTTTGACTTTTTGACCTAATTTTCAAAACATCTCAAAATTTTGCAAAAATTGCACCCCTAGCTAATTTCGACATCTTGGATCCATTTTCGGGATCAAAATTGAAATCGGAGTTCATCTTGATAGTCAAAATCACATTTCAAAATTTCCCTTTCTTCTACGCAGTTGGCTAACAGTTTGAGGCTTGATCCTTCGATCTTCGCTGGGGCATCTTCATTTCTTCATCCCCATCTCTTTCAACCTTCTAGTCTTTCATTCATCTTCTTTCAATTCATCTCTCTGAGGTTTGACTTCATCTTTATCCTATATCTTTTTCAGTCAAGCCTAGTCAAATTGGGGCATATCTTCACTGCTTGATGGTTATCATATACCTTCGATTACGATTTTTAGTGATTTGATCAAATTTATCAATTTACTATTTCTCCTCTATCTCATTTCAATTTCAATCATGAGGGGGCAGTACCTATCAAACTTCAATCCTCGATTCAAATTTATCAATCAAACCTTGCTTGAGATTCTTATCTCTTATTTGAGACTTGACAATTTCCTATTTACAAGTATGTTGGTCTTGTCTTTCAGCTTATCTTTGTCAGCTTATCCTTATCTTTTTCCTGATGTGTTCCCATCCATTGAACACATGTCTAAGTTGTTTTGTGATCCCAAATCAATCTCACATTTTGATTCCATTCTTTGACCACATGTGATCCAAAATCGATCTCACATTAGTCAAAGAGGGGCAAATGTATGCACCCTAAAATGGTCGCCTAGACTTTGGGCCCCATTCTTGCAATTTATCAAATCCCTAAATCAATATTTTCAAAAATCAATATTTTTCAAATTATATCAAATTCCTTGATCAAATCCTATTCTATCATTTATTCGATTATTCTATGGGCTGAACATTTTATCCTAAGTCTTTATTTATTTAAAAGGAATTTCCTCCCCTTTTATTAAATAAAAAGCCCCCACTTTCCTCTTATCCTAAGTTGCACAAATAAAACATTATTCTTATTTTATAAAAAGGAGAAAAGGCCTTTTTATCTTATATGGGACACAAAAGTCAACTTTTATTTTCTCATTGGAGTAGATTTGTGCACATGGATTGCTCCTCTTTCAAGCTCCACCCTTGATTAAATATTTTGCCTCTTAATCTCCATGGTCCATTCTTTTTCAATCCCTTTAAAAGGAGAGCTCTTTTCTTATTTTAGGATCTTCAACTTTGAATACTAATCTTATGCTGCAGGATTTCTTGGAGACTTTGGAGATTTGGAGATCTTCATGCATTTTTCTTCCATTCTTACATTCTTAGCTTAAGCTTTCATGACATCTAGCTTTGTTTCCTTTATGCTTTAGCTGAGCTCACATAGATTAATTAGTAATGCTTGTAATACTTTTATTTCCATAGTTTACTTGCATCTTCATTCTTAGCATAGTTGCATTGCATTTCCATTGTTGATTCTTGAAGATATTGACATTCTTGCCCTTGTCTCTTTGAATCTTCCATTGTGTGGTTTACTAGCAAGGTTGCATGCTTCAATAGCTCTAGCTAAGAGAACTATACACATCCTTGTGACTCCATGCCTAGGGAGCTCTAGGTCGCTTTCTCAAGATTTCCCATCCATGGATTCTCTTGGAAGTAATGACTTAGAGAAGTGTACAATTTGAGTGTAGAGGTCCTAACACATGAAATAGGTATACATATTATACTTTTTAGACCAACTCAAGTGGTTCAGACCTCTCATGGAGAACATGTAATATTCTCTCATGATCCTCACTATCTAGTCTCCACTTACGACTTCCATGTTGAGATTTAATTGTATGGAGACAAATGGATGTAGCAACTACTATGTGACTATATTGAAACACCTTATTGTCTGGTTGGTAATCAACAAAGTTAATACCATGTTGAACTACTTTGATTTTCTTGAAATATATTCCCTCTAGAACAAATGAACCTGCAAGTCACAAATTTTAACAATATATAAATTTAAACAAACTAAATTTGAAATTTGTTAAAAGGTTGAAATTTAAAATTTACAAATTGAGTTCAATATATTGATGTAAAGCATGTACAAACCTATGCAGAAAAACATTCCATCACTTTCTTAGGTTCAAGTAACTTCATCCTCTCTACAGTATAAAGCAGTAAATAATAACCAACTCCTTCTACATTTCCATGCTTAGCAATCACTGCAAAGACATCTCCTTCATAGTAAATTTATATATACATCCGTGAGATCTTAAAATTTAGTTAGTTCAATCTATAGATCTATCTATCTATCTATATATGTAGCTCAATGTACCATATAATGTGAAATATATATACTTACCAATTTTGACCAATCCTAAGATATGATTGTAATCAGTAGAAATCAAAGGGACATCATCAAAGTTTTCATCTTCATCTCTATCAAATGTATCAGTAGCAACTAGTGGCACTCAATTCCATGTGCCTACATATCCATGGTCTTGATTAATACATTCCTCATAATTATCAGTAATGCAGTGACAACAAAAGCATGAGTAGTCCCTAGTGTTCAACATCCAATTGCAACAATTCATACTCATAACTCAATGCTAAGATCACGTCTTTTCTATCATATTACAACCATGCATAATTTTATATCCACACCTAAACAAGTGCATATATAATACATTCTATAAATATAATTTGAATAAAAAATATCAGAAAAAATTTAAACACTTTCCAATAATTTGAAAATGTGTGCATACCTTTTATCTCCCAAAATTTTGTATATGGGACCACATGAGGCAATCTTGATGATGTGGCATTCTCATTTGGTGTGAAATGTGTCTTGCACCATTCAACCACATCATGTGCATTTTTTATATGAACTCCCTTATAATTCATTTGATACTTTCATATAGCACGTTTGATGCACGCTCCAACACCATCATGTTCACCTTTTCCATGTCCACTCTCAACGAAACTCCAGACATGTGGTATGTTTTCATTACAATGATATCTACATAGTGCATAAAATGGTCTTGATTATTTGAATTGTGTAGCACATCCATTTGACCAAACATAATGTTTATCAATTTTTATACCTCTTTCTTTCAAATTTGCAAAAAACATCTTGAAGCAGTGTTCTACATAATTAATGGCATGCTCTCTATCATCCTTATATAAAAATTATATTCCTTCTTGATGAAACGTGCTTCAAATGTGATTAAAGACCATCCAAATCTAATTGTGTGTGTCAATAACACACATGTACCATAATAGTAATTTTCTCTGAAAACTAGTATTTTGTCCGAATTGCCTTTTGATGAACAAAAGAATAATTTTCTGCAAAATCAACAACTAATACAATAGTTCCAAGTGGGAAATTGTCTTTTAGTGTTTGGAATTGTTGTGCTTTCCACTTTGCAAAAAAAGCATGATGAATGTAGGGTTGAATCAATTTTTTTAATTTTTCCATAAATACTCCAACATTTATCTCCTCTTCAACATATCCTAACCTTTTGGATTCTTTCCCAAATTTTGTTTCATTCTTTACATATTTGTAACTCTTGTAATTTACCATCTTTGTTACATCAATATTTTCATTTTTCAAAGGAAAAAGAGACAAATCAGCACATGTTTGACATATTCCTTTTATGCAATTTATTTATCCAGCTACATCATCTCTTTTGTCACATAAAATGGATGAGATGAACTCACTTCGTCTAGTAGGAGGACCATTTTCAAAACCATAAGTGTCTTCTACAAACTTTTGAAAAACCTAATAGTGGAGATCAAATTCAATATGGCTTCAATCTTTCAAACAATGTTTGTCCAATCTTTATATTAAGATTTGAACTAAAAAATGATGCATACATTTCATGTTGTGTTGTGTCCAACCAATGTTTCGTATGATATTCATATTGATTAGCTGAAATTCTATGTCTGATAACATCTCTAGTGTTTGATGAAGGACATGTATTATCATTCCAAAATGATGTGACCAATTTTTTTATTCCTTCATCAATCCTATCAGAACGAGGAGCTCTACACATGATTTCCCAATTGCCTTCCAAGGTGCTATCATCCAAAAGTATTCTCCTATTAACATATCATGATATTGTTTTCCTATTAAAACTAAATTGAGATGAAACTGAAGATATCTATCTTTTTCATCCCATACTATTACCTACAATGGATGTCAACATAAATTTTCTTGTAATTGTCTTATCTTTAGTTTGAGATCCCTTCCCTGGCTGATTCAAACCTTTCTTAAGATTTTCAATCATATCAGTTTGCATGTCAATAACTTTTCTCTTCTTTGATGTTGTGTCTATACCCAATAATTTTAATGCCCCTTCCAACTTTTTATTTATAAGTACAACTGAAAGCAATTGATCTTGTTCAAGTGTTTCAAAATTATCATATTTACCCAATATTTCTCTTGCTATCATATTCATTGATCTCTTCTTAGCAAGACTTAAGGGTTGAACATTAGAAAGTGATCTCAAATTCTCCACATCCATTGTAAGTAAATGATCTAAGTTTCTATAGTTAATATTTCTCTTTACAGTTTGAGCTAAATTTAAAAGTTCATCCATACTAGTAGGAGCACGTGATCTTGACCCTTCTCCAACATCAATTGTTTGAGCTTTCGAAGGGAGTGATCTTGACCCTTCTTCAATGTGGAATTCTTTGACTTGACTTGACCCTCCTACTTCATCTTGTCTGTCAGCTTCTTTAGTTTTATGATAATATGTCAATGCAGCTTCACGATTTCTTTGTTTAGTAGTGAGTGACCTTTTTCTAGAAGATTTACTTTGTCTTCCCTTCTTGTTTCCTATTTTTTGTCTTCAAAAAATGTCTTCCACAAAATCATCAATAAAAATTCTCTTCTTCAAAAAATACTTTAATCTAATATTTGTCCTCTCCAAAATTATGCATTTGAAAAAATAGAAATAGAAATCCTCCTCCAAAAAATGCCTTCAATAATAGAAAAAATGAATTCATTAATTGCAATTCAGTATAAAATAGAAACAAAATGTTTTACTTTTATACCATTCTAAACTTTTTTTACAAAATAAATTCACTAGCCAACTTTTCTCAAAGTATGTACTTCATAGGAAGTACCCAGGGACAAATTCTGGTAGGGTGTTTCTTCATTGGACTTTTCCCTTTGGGGTCTTCGCGCGAAGACCCTTTGCACGAAGACCCCAAAACAAAAAAATTTCCCTCAAAAAATAAATGAACTTCAAAAAAATGGTCTTTGTAATGAATATAATTTTAATACATATTGAGTTCATTATCACTTTTAAATATTACTTTAACTAAACATATGTTGTTTGGTCATTCAACAACCTGTCTCTTCAAGACTTCGGGAAAATAGTAAATTATTAAAAAAAATTTATAAAAAATATGTAGGAAAATCATATTTGTGTTACCTTTCTATGAAAAAAAGAAAAAAAAGATTCGATATACACAGATCAAGTTAGAGTGATCCAAGTGACCTTATGTCTAAATTACAGTTATTGTCATTTTAGAACTTAATAAATTATGAAATATTGACCCAAAATGAATAAAACCAATTGCATCCTTTAGATATTGAAGTTACAAATATAATCTTGAAATACTTACATCATTATCATATTAAAAAAAAATTTATGTTAATCCAAGTGACAGTAACTGATGCAGGGCCCTCTGTAGGTCATAATCTCATACAAAAACTTCTGGAGATAATAAATTTTGACTCAGGTCTGGGTTTTTGCTGAAATTTTTCGGGTGCATGCTTTAGGTGGTGGAATTTGTTTTTCCAATGGATCTTAGATTGATTGGGGTCCGTATTAGCACATTTTTGGGAGCTGAAAGTTTCATCTCGGGCTCTGAAATCAGCTTTTAGTGTTTTTTCTCTAGTTTTTAGAAAGTTATGTTTTGTAATAAATCTAGAGATATGTTTCTAATCTCAGATATTAGTTGGAAATTCATTCTAACTTAATCGAGGGCATGTTTAGGTAAAATCTCAGATTTTTAGGTGTTGTTTCGAAAATTACCAAAAAATGGCAAAAAACACCTGTGGAAATTTTTTTGCCAAAAAGGGTAATTTTTAGATTTCTTGTTTTTTCTAGTTTTTTGGTTACTTGAGAGTTTGCAGTGAATTGTAGAGGTAGTCAGTGATGAATGAGAAAATATTGAAGGTTTCAAATCTGTGTTATTTTTCTTGTGATTGAATTTATTGTTAACAGAGTGTTGTGCTACATCATTTGGTATCAGAACAGGAAGATGGATGGGAGAGGAAGAGGAAGAGGAAGAGGAGGTGTAACACCAATGAAAAGATTGATGTTGGATATGCAGAGATAGATTGAATGACTCAGTGAGTGAATGGATAATCAAGGGATACAAGGAGGGAATGAATTTGATGAAGAGCTAAACCAAAGAGGTGCTAACCAAAATGAAGAATATATAGGAGAGAGGCTGGAAGAAATGAGATATGAAGATAGAGTTCTCAGGGCTTTGGAAGGAAGGAGTGAATCAACCAAGATTGATGTTTTAGACTACGCTGGTAGTCTTAAGCTAGAAGAATTAATAGACTGGCTAAATGAGATGGGAAATTTTTTTGAATGGAAGCCTATGACAGAAGAAAAGAAGATGAAGTTTGCATGCACAAAACTAAAAGGACATGCAATGATATGGTGGGATCATCTCCAAAAGGAACGAACTAGAAAAGGAAAGGAAAAGATTAAGACATGGAGCAAGATGGAGAAAAAGCTCAAAGAAAAATTCTTACCCATGGATTATTCACAAACCCTCTTTCGTAGGTTCCAGAATTTGAAATAGAACTTGTCTTCAATGCAAGACTATACAAATGAATTCTAAAAGCTATCCATGTGCATAGAGCATCAAGAAAATAATGAGCAGATGGCTGCTAGATATATGAATGGCCTAAAATTCTCCATCCAAGATGATTGAGCATGCATCATGTCAACAGTATGGAAGAAGCCTACCAATTAGCTCTGAAGGCTAGAGAAAAGTAGAATAGGCAATATATCCAGAGGAATAGAGATGGTCAAAGGGGTACCTCAACTCAATTTTGAGGAGGTTCTACGGGGAGTTACCTTTCAAGGATTTGAAAAAAATATAGACACCAGGCAAGATCCTCCAAATCAAGAAAGAGGAAGGGGGTTCCAAAGAGGACGAGGCTACAGAAGTGGAAGAGGCTGTGAAACTAAAAGAAGGCCTTTCACTTATTTTAGGTGTGGAGAAGAAGGACACAGAGCCTTTGAATGTTCAAATTATAATATACCAAAAAGAAATCAAGGAGGACAACCTAGAGTGAACCTGGTTCAGCCAGAATTCATAGAAGTAGGAACAGAGCAAGAAGTCCTACCAGATGTGGGAAAAACTCTCATGATGAGGAGATCAATGATCATTCCAGAGAAGGAAGAAGTCCCTACAAAGAACTCAGATGAATTGTGGCTTCGAACCAACATCTTTAGAACTAGATGCACCTCAGGCAGAAAGGTATGCCAAATTATTGTTGATGGGGGTAGTTGTGAGAATATGGTAGCTAAGGAAATGGTAGAGAAATTAAATCTACAATGTGAGAAACATCCTCATCCTTACCGTATTGCATGGTTTAAGAAAGGAAATGAGGTTATTGTTGATAAAAGATGTTTGGTTAGGTTTATTATAGGAAAAATCTATAAGGATGAGATATGGTGTAATGTTATTCCTATGGATGCTTGTCATATTTTGTTGGGAAGGCCATGGCAGTATGATAGGAAGATCATGCACGATGGTGAGAAAAATACATATACCTTCTGGAAGGATGGCTCTAAAGTGACTCTCTTACCACTTAAGGATGAAAGGAAGAATGAGACCATGTTTTCTGCAAAGGATTTTGTCAAAGAAATGAAGGTGACAAGTTGCTGCTATGCATTGGTAGTAAAAAGAGGAGAAGAACTAGAAGACATAATACCACATGATGCAGTAAAGATACTAGAAGAATTTTCTGATGTTATTCCAAATGAGCTACCTGACGATCTCCCACCAAAAAGGGATATACAACACCATATTGATCTGATTCCTTGAGAAACTCTTCCTAATCAAGTAGCTTATCGACTGAACCCAACACAACATGCAGAGCTCAACAAACAAGTAACATAACTAGTTGAGAAAAGCCTGGTTAGAGAAAGCATGAGCCCATCTGCTGTGCCAGCATTGTTGACCCCAAAGAAGGATGGAACATGGAGGATGTGTACTGACAATAGAGAAATTAATAAGATTACTATCAAGTATTAGTTTCCTATTCCTTGTATAGAGGATATGATGGATGAATTAGTAGGGGCCAAATACTTCAGGAAGATTGATCTACGAAGTGGGTACCACCATATTCAAATTCATGAAGGAGATGAGTGGAAGACAACTTTTAAGACCAGGGATGGCTTGTATGAATGGATGGTTATGCCATTTGGGCTTTCTAATGCACCAAGTACATTCATGAGATTGATGAATACTGTCTTACGACCCTACATTGGTAAGTTTGTTGTAATTTATTTTGATGATATCCTAATTTATAGAAAAAAAAAGGAGACCACCTACAACACTTGAGGATCATCCTGAGTGTACTGAGGAAAGAGAAGCTCTGTTCAAATTTAAACAAGTGTAGATTCATGCAAAACAGTTTAACTTTTTTGGGCTTCGTCATTTGTGAAGATGGTGTTCAGATGGACCCAGAAAAGGTCAAGGCAATACTAGAATGGCCTAGTCCATCTAGCATAATAGGGGTAAGGATTTTTCATGGATTGGCAACCTTCTATAGAATGTTCATTCAAAATTTTAGCAGTATTGTAGCGCCCATCATAGATTGTACGAAAGGAAGGGAATTCACATGGACAACAGATGCTGAACAAAGTTTCCAATTCTTGAAGAAAAAGGTAACTGAAGCTCCTATATTGGCACTTCCAAATTTTGATAAAATATTTGAAGTAGAGTGTGATGCTTCCCATGTTGGGATAGGTGTTGTTCTTAGACAGACAGGTAAAAAAATAGCCTTTTTCAGTGAAAAGTTAAATGTTGCAAGGAAGAACTATTCTACCAATGATTTAGAATTTAATGCTATTGTTCAAGCCTTAAGGCATTGGAGGCATTATCTGGTCCCACAAGAATTTGTACTGTTTACAGAACATAGTTTTTTCACGCAAACCACTTTTCAAAGGAGAAGGAAAAATAAATTTAAATGATTTAAAAAAAAAATAATATATATTTAGAAAATAGAAAGAAAATTCTAAAAGACTCTAGTTTACATCATCTTCAAATTCCTAATAGTTTTGCGGCAACAGGTGTTCGAAAGTGAAGTTTTTTCTCAGAATATTGATCTCTATGTCAAAGTTGGCCAAAAAGTGGGACTCACTATTGTGGGACCACCCTAATTCATAGTCGGATGAAGGAAGCACCTAATCAAGAAAAGAGCTATGCAAATAAGGACCATACTTTTAGGTAGTTCCAAGAAGGCGACAAAGTGTTGCTGCATGTGAGATCTTATAAAAGCTCAATTTCTTTTGGATAGTCTTCAAAACATACATTGAGATATGTGGAGCCTTTTTATATGTTAGACATTATCAATCCCGTTGCTTACCAATTTTATCTACCACCCTCACTGTCCAAAATCCATAATGTGTTTCATGTCTCTTTTCTTAAGCCTTTTCATCCAGACGTATCTCACATCTTATATTAGTGTGCATTGAAAGTTCATGATTCGAGGCTAGTGCTAGTGGAGCCTACATACCTCATTGATGAGTGTATCATATGTGTAAGAGATATAGATGTATTGCACTATAAGGTATAGTGGGACCAATTCTCTATTGATAGTGCCGCTTGAGAGGATATGGATAACATGAATAGATCATTCCCGCATCTATTCTCATATACTTTTTATTTTCTTTCTCAGTTATTTTTATGTTCTTCATGTGGTTTCATCATTTATTTGTGATTTCATAAGATATTGGGTCAATGTATCTTCCTAGTGGAGAGGGATGTCATGACTCAAACAATTAGACTACTATTTTTCAAGACTTTTATGCACACTTGGAATTTTTTTGACTCGTTCGAATACATCTTGACCTATTTCGATATGTTTTAGACTTGTTGGTTAGTACTTAAATCTATATGCTTTCAGACATTTGATGACTTTATGTTGATATCATGTTATGATGATGCTTTATTTTGTATTGATATGATGTGGAATCAAGATGGTTTAATTTGTCTTTTACATGCAAATATGATGAACATGATGTAACTTGAGATGGATTGTGATGAAGTTTCATTTGATTACAATTATTGGACACTGACCTACTGATGTGGTTTCAAGTGTGTATGATAATTTTATGGGAAGAAGATGAGAGTGTGGTTGAGGGAGATGAGGCTAGCTCCTTAGCAATGGTTGGTTAGATGATCTATATTTTCACACACCATGTCGTTACTTTTAATGATATAATTAATGATTTTTTTTTATCTCTAACCCTTATCTCAAATAATCAAGTGCATGTTTCAAATAGATTAGCCTTTAAATAAATCTATATTTTTACGAGTTGAACTAGATGATAAAGTATGCATGTAAAATGATTAAATAGAGATGAAAAAAATGAAAAATAAATAAATTATTTTTTGAATAATTTTTTTGTTTTGAGTTATTGAAAAGCTATGTCATTCTTTAATTAAAATGGTGATTTTATTAATTTTGATGATGTATTTTTATTTATTTACTTTACGTAAAATATAAATGTACACTTTTACACTACCCAAGGTTATAAAGAAAATATATTTTAACATTGAAGAGAAGGGAGATAATATATCTACGGATGATGATGATAGGTAGTTGGACTGAGGGTGTGGTATTTAAGGCAGGGGACAAATTTTCAAGTAACTCATTTTTCATGTTATTTGGGTGGCATGAAAGACCCACCCGCATGGATATTGAAGTGGGAGAGAACAAAATATAATGAGGAAGGGTTCCATTAGAGGACACAAAAGAAATTAGGATAAAAGTGCACATAAGCTAGAAGAAGAGACAGAGTAACAACAATAAATCTCAGCCCAAATTCTAAATTCCAGGTTCTTTTCTGGTTTATTATGCCTTGAGAAATTGCATTGATTTGAAACAATAGATTTGGTATCAAAATTCTCGTATTGTTCCTTTGTGCAGTTCATTTCTACTTAGAAAATATGCACTCTTCATATTCGACAAGGTTGCAAAGCAACTAAGTTCCTGCCAAAATTTTGGTGTAGTTGAAAAATGTAGAAATATGTAATGTTAGCATTTATCACAAATATAATTATTTGTCTATAATTAAATTATTTTAATATTTTATTCATTGTTATTTTTACATTGTAAATCAAATTGACATTGTCATATTTGTATAAATTTTTATAAATATGATTTTTAATTCAATATATATAATTAATATTATTTTACTATACATAATTCACAGTTAATAGTAAATAATTTTATATAAAATAATAATAAATTAATAAGTATAAATAATATTCATATATTACAAATAACTTGATATTAATAATTATTATTTTATTCTATTTAATTTTTTTAAAAGTTTACAAAGATAAAAATATATTAAAAAATTAGAATAGTAAATTTCCATTTATACAAAGTGCACAAATTTTATATTTTAAATATTATATTATTTTTTTATCTCATAAAATATGTATATTTTTTTATAAATATATAAAATAAAAAATATAGTATAAATATATAATTAATACAATATAAAAATAATAGTTTGTATAAAAAATATATGTCATGTAATATATAGTATTATAATATATATTATAAAACTTTTATGATAAATATTGTAAATTACATAAAACAAAAAATTATAGTACAATAAATTATGAAATATAATAGATAAAATGTAACAATAAACTTTTTCTAACAATTTAATTAAAAAAATTGTATTTAAATTTTGATAAAGTTAAATTATTGTAATAGTGTTTCATTATGGTTGTTAATAAATATTTGTGTTGGATGTGACTATAAGACCTTTTTAATTTAACTCAAAGATAATAAATTTCTCAAAAATCTATCTTATCCCTATTTTTTAAGCCAATGAGATGGATTGCCTACAAAACTATTATAATAAATTTTAGAATATCGAAATCTTAGGACGAAAATAAATAATTTGAGATGGGAGCTAATGTTTGTGACATAAATTTCCAAAAAAAGGGCTCTTATTGCTCAATTTCTTTAAACCAATGAAACGAAAGATAAATAATTTTATAAATTGAAAAAGTTAAATATAAATATGCACTCTTCATATTCAAAAATGTGGTTTTGTTTTCAACACTGTTATATTTATGTGTAGAGATACTAGACAAATTCCTCTAAATACTCTGTTGTAGACCGAGTCTTGTTCATCATATTAAATATTTCATATAGCAAGCATTGTTGTTACCAGCTGCACATAATCTCTTTTACAGTTTCCAAATATGAGAGTAGCATTTTCCTAAAATAGCATGTAGGGTGGGAAGAAAAAAATCTTAAACATCATTTAGTCCATAATTATTTGGTTGATTTTGAATTTTATGATTCCAAACATTTGGCATATATTAAATTGTATTTATATTCTCTCTTTTTTTATGGTTGGGCTTTTAAAAATAAAGAGGTTGCTAACTTATGCATTGTGATATTTATTAGTAAGATTTATGTTTTAATAAAAATATTGGCTTGGACCAGCCTAATTCACCAAATGCTAGAACACTGTGCACTTTGGACAAAAGAAATATTGTTATTGCACAAAAATTGTTAATCTATCTGATCAGACATGGTCTATAAGAGACAGTAGTATTTCTTTAGAAATCTCACTATAAGAGAAATCATATTTTTTTTCTTCCATTTAAGATTGTTAAATTCCTCTTTGTCCTATTCTGAAAACTTTATTCATAATTCTCCTTGTCCAATCATATATTGTACATCTTTATTTTTCTATAGATGTGTGCATATATTGGAATGCCCTATTTTTGTATAGTTCTAATTAATTTTTAATAATAAGAATTTTATGATTTTAAAGAAATTATTGAAGGAAAGGAATTTAGAATCATTAGTTTAAATGAGTTGAACAAAAGAAAAAATAAAACTATAAGGTCCTAAATTTTGGCTATGATTGAATGAAGAATTATGAGTTTACTTTTTCTTGTTTAATAAGTTGAGATTTGATTCCAACATATTATGAAACCCCACTCTACCCTTTAGTACAAATCTAGTATTTATTGCTTTGGCAAAAGTTATGTTTGCATATGTTTCCTTGAGCATGCTAGTTTTTGTTTCATCTCCCTCCCATATCTATGATTAGTTGTACTTAGACATATGTGTAAAGTATTTAGTTTTACAACTGCACCAGATCCATCTGCTTCACTAGTTCTAGGTAGCTAAGTTTCTAGGACAGGGTTGGTGTACTCTCCTATCAGGATGATCCCAAGGGAAGCTAACCACTCCGTGGTTGGGTAGAAAAAGAACCTGAGCCACACTCTCATCTTGAGATTTATAGATGTACCAATGTCTTATGGATTAGGAGATAGGGATTTGTAGATGGATAATTGTCTAATGTAACATTTATACTATGTTTCATGATTGACATTCATGGTCTTGGATTTTGATGTATATTCATTAATTTATGTTGTACTATCATGATATAATTTGTGTATGACAAGCAATTCAACATATTTGTTGTATTGGATGTTATTATTGTATTATGGAATGACTTTGTGTGTTCAAAAATATGGTCGATAGCTATTTCTCTATTTAATGAGATTAGTGTTGATGTTCTTTGCTTGTTTCTTTTCAAAGAGATGGTTGAAAATTTGTATTTAGCAATATGAAAGAATGTAAATTATATTTTTTGCAAGTCTTATGATGTATTTAAATTAATCTTCTCTATGAATTTCTATGTTTTTAGCTCTTTGATGATGTGGCATAATTGTGAAAATTTCAATCTTTACATAAAAAATTAATCTTGACAGAAGGGTTATGAGAATATTATCTTTGATTTTACAATATTTAAAGAAATTTAAAAGAAATAAAAATAAGTAAGATGCATACCTGAACAAAATGATCTACATTGGGAAAACCCTTTCAGGAAAAAAATGTTACACTCCATGTTGATGGGACTTTTTCACGGCCTCGCCAACAGTGAGATAGTTGTCACCGGGTACTGAGATACCAACCAACTGTGCCTGAAGAGGTTTACCTAAGAGTAGGCTCTCCTAGCCTCCAAGCACCTAATAGTTAGGTCATGATGGTGCAAGAAGGGCTCACTTGGATAAATGAATGTTTCTATAGAAGGGCTACTAGTTTTACTCATTAGTTTTGGAAGTTTGGAAAGATAAGGTTTCCTGCAAGTAGTTGTTAGCTATGACAAAGAAAGTTCAAAAGAAACACTAGGGTTAGTAAATAAATATAATTATATTAATATCATAAACCTCTTAACATAAAAAATGCTCAAATATAAAACCACTAACTATACTAAGCGCATGTTCGATCATCAACTGAGGCATACATTAGTAACGAAAGAAAAAGGCATTTCAGTTAATTATCTGAGAACTTTGAGAAAAGGAAATAAGGAAGTATACAACATGAAATAAACTCGTTGAGTCAAAGATGAAGAGCACTTCTAGAATTGCACCAAAATAAATCTTTATTTCTTAATCAACTAAAGGGGGCTAACATCACTAGATACATTCATGACTCCCAAGGAGCATTAATCTACTAAGAATATCTATTATACTAGAAATACAATAACTAAGATCTGATCAACTATAGAATGGATAACAAAATCATCAACTTTGTTGACCCTTGGTTTTGCATCGTACTTCTTATTTATAGACATTTTACAATCTACATTGGGATCTTCTATCCACTTATTTTGATAAATTACAATATTTATAGTTGGTACTACATACACTGTCAGATACATCACATCATGGTATGATATACAAAGAGGGAAAGGAAGATAGAGGTGGAGGAGAAGAAAGAAATAAAGAAATTTGAAGAAATGCTTCTAGCGGTGTCATCAGGCATGTGAAGATAACCTGCATTGTCCAGGTACTTTGAATAGTGTGCTCATTAAATGTAGTGAGGGTTCCACATCTCTATGTCCTCCTTCTACCTACTCAACCATAAATACAAGATTGGCACCTTGGAAATAGAGATAACGCATATAATATTCTATAATTTGCACGTCACCTTTAGCCATATAGTACCCCTTTGACACTTGACAATATTTCTGACAAAGAATGTTGGATGATAGTTGCTTGGCTCTAGAGAAATCAGTACCCTAGACCACTGTAAAGAATAAAAAACTTAGAAGTCCACAATTTTGGAATCCAAGAGCTTATGCTGAAATAATAATGAAAATAAATAAGTGGATCCATAGGAATAAAAGTGTCAGAACCTAAAGAATTTATGACTCTTTGAATGTTTGGAAGGCCTCCAACACTTCCATCACACCTCTTTCATCCACCTCCTTTAGGAAATCCATGTGACTTGTAGCATCCTTGAGATGATCTTTGGTATCTTTGACTTTACTCTTTAATTCATAGTCGATCGAGGTAGCATCATGGGCTTCGAGCACCAACCGAGAGAGTTCCCCTAAAACTGAACCATCAAAATCTCTTGAGGTTCAAAATTTTATATTGGTATCCTCCTCAAAATTATTCAAAACATCATGCATCAGGGTGCAGATACCTGAGTGGATTGGATTAATTCTGGCCACTCATAGAATGAATGCAAGGAAATGATCCAATGGGTCCCAGATTCCATCCCTGCAATCTTCTAAGACCTTAACCAGTTGCTTTCTTGTTTTGACTTGGAATGAAAGTCTAGAGTACTCTGTCTTCATGTAGTTACATGACTTGTTAGCTAGGATATCTATTTCAGCCAATTTGTCCTCTCTTAGGTTCAAAATTTCCTTGAGGAGTTCTTTCCATTTGTCATACTTTTCCTCCTGGGATTTCCATACTGGGATGATATTGTAGATATTATCTTTGATAAGATGAGCCTCATATAATTAAGGTAGGGCCTCTATCAAAAACCACTTGACTTCCCCTAATTATTCTTCCATCCAACCATCTATTTTCGGCACTTTCTTCTTCATGACCCGAAGTGATTCCATGTTTCCCTATGGGAGAGATGTTATGGAGGTGAATGCCTCTAGCACTACAAAAGGGAGTGGGGATGATAACTCCATCAAGAGCCACCAGATATTTGAATCTAAAAATTGAAGCTGTTTCTTCTTTTTATACTCCTTTTCATTCCTCTCATAAATGATCTGGCTCACATCATTGAGGAGATCCAGTTCTCCATTTTGGTCTAGTCAGCCCAGGGGAATCTGTGTTACTGTATAGTCACATGCAAAAATCTCTGATTCTTTCCTATCCAATGATGGGGCAAAAAATAATGTGACCACATTCCCATCTGGACCCCTTCAGGTGGTATATAAGGTATGATCCTTCTTTGACCTTTTGGGTTCCTTTTTCTTTGCCAGCATGTCTTCTAGTGAAAGGGGAGCAGGTATTTCTATAGTTCTCTTTATCCTACATGATTGAACTAGCCATTGGGGTGGATCTTGGTTGAAATCCAATAGAATTTTAGGATGAATAGAATCCCTAATAAGTACTTGTTTGGGCTCTTCCATAGGCACTTCTTCAACATTACCATTTGGATTATTCTCTGTGTCCTCATCTATCCTAGTATCACCTTTGAGGGCTTCTTTTGTTGGTGGAGTGATCAAAGGATCATGTTCAATGGGAACTTCCTCACTTCAAAATTTCAAGGGGACCTCTACTTCACTTTCTTGATGAGGTAATGTACCTTGAAGGTCTTCTTGAGATGGAGGGGTAGTTTCTAAGGCTATGTTTATTCTAGAAGGTTTGGTTTGCTCAAGGGACTGAGATTTTCCTCTGATCTCGATGTCTTCTTTTTCTTGTTCTTCTTTCCTTCTTTCCTCTACCATCATCCTTGCAGTTTCCTCTTTCCTTTGCATTTCAACACTTTCCTCAACTTAGAGACAGGCATCCTCTACAATCTTCTCTTCTTCCTTTAGGTTCCTGAGAACTTCTACCTTTTTGTGAGCACTCCTTCATGCCTCCCCTATTTCCTCAACCTTCTGGAGAACATGTGCATCTAGTTTCAGAAACTCTTTGACCAATATTTCTTGTTCTATAGCATGATACAAACTTATTTGTCAATGTGAAATAAATCATCAACATTCATTTGAGAGATCTCTAGTGGATCCTCCAGTGTGTTGTCTATTTTTGGGGAAGAAGGGATTTCATGGATCTCGGCCTCTTCTTCTAGCTCCTCACTTTGGTCTGGGGAGGGCTTGTTATCTTAGTTTTTTCCCTCCTCTTTAGGGGTGGCCCAACAATGGCTATTTTTGTTTCTCCCTCTTCTATAATTGGCATGCCAAATGGGGCAGCCATTGATGATTTAGAAACTTCTAAAATATGGGAACCTAGAGATACAACCCCAAGGCCAAAGGTCATGTGTAACTTTTCTGCCTCCTAAATTTTTTGGGATTTTTCCACTTGTTCATCTAATTGCTTCATCAAAACTTTAGGTATTGGGCTAGATGGATAATAGGAATTGCTGATCTTTTTCTTTCCATAGTTTTGACACTGCCTCCTTGTCCGGGGTCTAGAGAAACCAATTTCTTTGTGATGTATGTCTATGCGAACACTTCTTGGGAATACTTTGTCAAAATGAGCATGAATTCTCTCAATTATTATTTTTCTCATAGCCTCAATGCTCAAAATCGTCATGGTATCGCAATCTACCGAAGGAAGGATTGGCTTATTGATTCTAGCTTCTTTAAACTTAGGGTCCTCTAATGGACCCAGATCTAAACATTTTGGAGGGAATGTCCAAAGACCTAGCAGGTTAATCATTGACATCCTTACATACTTCATGTTTTAGACCTTAAAATAATCCTTCTAGTCTTCCCAAAAATATTATATATGTGGTTCATGGGGTTGGGATCCATGGGGCATTACTTTCTTGAGGCAGCCACATGGATCATAATTTTGACACCTAAGTGAAAATTTTCCTAACTTCAAGTTTCTTGACTCATTCTCCACTTCTCTGGTAGTAGTGAGGGAGCAAGTGTATCTTCGGGAGGTGATATGGAATGAGATGGAAGCATTCTTCTCGGTTGCCAATACGATGTGCACCTATAAGACCTACAAGGAAAATTTAAGAAAAACAACCTTATCTCTAAAATGCTTTGGAAATAAAAATTGTTCTCCAGAGAACCCAGTAACTTAGATGTACATGAATTATGAAAACTGAATGAAATAGCACCCCCGTGGGGAAATCATTATCATTGTCTCTTGGGACAATCTAAAACCTACATCCCCGGTGAATGCCTTGATCTTATTATATACAAAGGCATCATTAACTCTACAAAAATTATATAAACACTCATCCCACTAGATCTGAGGAAAATGATCCCATGTGGGAGACTATTATGCATGTTTCATGAGAATACCAACTCTACTCAATCCCCAGACTCCTCCAAACTACTAGGCCAATGTGCACAGGATGAAGAAAGTCATATAAAATTTATTATCTCCTTCCACCCTCCTCATTTTTCCATCTAGGTGGTTGGAGATGATCACAGCTTAGTTGCAACACTGCTTGTTGGTGGTCATGGCATACAAGAAGTAGTGCATCCATGGAGATAATTCTTGGCCATGAGGTTCCCCAAAAATACTATATAAATAGATGATTTTGAATTGGATTGACCCCTTGAAATCCATGCAGGTAATATCCATCTTCATTTTCTTGTAATCTTGGTGGGGTTTCTGCAACTATGTTGTATTCAAATAATGTTAGACCACATCTTGTGCATCAATGAACTACTACAAAGAAGAAGCCCTAGTAATGATGAATGTGTCATTGAAGTGAGGGATCCTCCAGACCATGGAAATAATATCACGATCAAAGGAGGAAATGTGAACCCCATTAGATAGCATCAAAGCTTGAATGGTCATGTTGTAGCTTTTGGCCATCAACAACATTAATTCCAAAGCCTACATAAATGGTGGGAAGCATGCCACATGCATAATCCTAGAAGTAGATATATTAATTAACAAAGGGTCATTGGTTCTTTATAGCTGATATATTGTTTCCTCTATACCTCTCAATTCATCCTAAGTGCCAAAATCTATGTCTAAAATCTCTCAAAGTGTAGTCTCTATCCGAGACTCGTGCATTATCCCCTTCTTTCAGTATTTCATCACCAATAGGATATTTTTCAAGGTTGTCTCTACCTTAGACTTCTTGGCTAGGTCAATGGATGTACTTGGGAGCTACAAGCTTCCAGGGGGAGATCCTACTACTACCATATTTTCAACCTATTTTTTGTTAGATCAAACAATTGTTAGTAACAACATAAAATTATTAACAAAACTACATTTTCTAAAAGTCTAGATATCTGAATTTGAAATGGTGGGAAGTACAATGACTAATTGATGTGAAATTTTCTACAATGGCATGTCATTTCCAAGTTTTGTGCACATGTACAACTATGCGTGTAGAGTTATGACATTTTAATTAACAACTGACACAACAATAGTGGTATTAATTAGCCAACTAGGATGAATGCAAATACAAAATCATGAGAAGCCAGTATGATTGCCAAGGTGAAAGTGATACAAAATGAGGGTACACTTGTGATGAGTCATTCACCATGTTACTAAGACTTGAATTAGTGACTTATAATTTTCTATGACTTGACGTGTCTCACCCTAATGGAGACATGTCATACTTACAACTACTGATTTTGAGACCAAAGAATTAGTTTATTGTTTGAATGTGGCCCAGCTGGTCTTGCAAAGAATTTCAAAAATAAAACTGTACCTGTAATAGATACTTGCAACTTCTTACTTGACACCACTAGGTGTGCTCAAAATACTTAGGGAAATAAAACTATCTTAGTCCCTACAAAAGGGACTCTTATAACCTGAATGGTATCATATTGGTGTCAGAATCGAGCCAACACTTGACACCATGCACACCAGAGCAACTCTATAGGAACTAAGGGACTTATTTACAAACTCATGCATACAAGATGCATACCAGACGCTATGAAGAAAGCTTACATTAGCCAATAGTATTAACATGAACTTACAACATATACAATTTTTGTACAAATATTTACAAAAATTTACAAAAATGTACATAAATTTACATACATGTACATGTATTTACATGAATATATAGATAAAATACATATTTTAAAAGAAAATACATGCATTTATAGAAAATATAAAAGAGTCAGACAAACTGAATAGGCCGAAAATGACCAAACTCACCAGAGCTTCACACCAACCCTATTTATAGTGTGAAACCCTTGGTGCAACACAAAAAAAAAGGCAAAACAAAAGGAAATAGGAGGAACAAAAAAAAATGAAGGCCAAAATGAGCTTACTTGGAATGAGGGAACAATGTGATAGATGAAGATGTTCACCCACTCATGTTTCAAAGAACTCAATCACTTCCAAGACGCAGGAGTGCAAACCTCAATACTTGAAAAAACTAGCATAGGGAACTCAACATGAGAAAATTCACACTTAGAATTTTCATCACTCTGAAGGTAATTATGATTTGGGTAATTGTAAAACTTATGGGTAAAATCCTTTTATAATGCTTGAGTGAGCACATTAATTGTTGATTAGAATCTCGAGGTAGATAAGCCCTAAATTCTAGATCTGGGAATGCCCTACATTCACTCCTTCAACAAAGACATAAATGACACCACCGGACCCCAAATTCTGAGACTCAGCATGACCAACAAGAAAAATTTTGGGAGAAGAAACCTACAGAAACAAAAGCAAGGACACCAAAAACCACAACCAAAAAGGAAAAATAAAGAAATAAAGAAAAAGAGGGGACCTGATATTTTTCCAAATAAAATGTAGGGATGGGTATGTAGGGCATAAAAATGGTGACTCGATGGGACAAATACCTCATGCATTTGAGAAATCCTGAATTCTCCTGGGGCAAACTAGGGTCCTAACCTTATTAAAATATTCTTTGGTGCAATTTTGGCCTCTAGAAATCTAACTCATTGTGGCTCGGGCATTTCATTCTTGTCAAGCTATGAAGTGTGTTCTTTGAAGGAGATGCATCTTATGGTTTTAGAAAGAAATAGATAGATCACACTTGAACTAGATGGGACTAAATGTTTTTATTGGTTATCTTGCAATCTCGGTTCCACAATTCTAGTTTCATTTAAGCTTTATTCCTCCCTTTTTCTCCCTTTTTTTATAATGATGACAGAGGTATTACCTCTTTCACTAGAGTCTTCAAGTTTAAATTATTACTACTATGGTACTTTTTTCACCATGTCATCAATTTATTTCATGAGAAATGGGAATCGATAGCCCAGGATAATGCTTTTAGCTTTATGTATGATCTATCAAGAGTGTGATTGATTTATTCTTGAGTCATTTTATGGTCTTTCTCCTTTACTTTAGGTCAACTTAGCTTGTTTTTTTTATCTTGCCACAATCATGAAGATACCTGAAATGGATGAAGATTCACCATTGCCTATATTGCACTTCCGACAAAACCCTTAAGAAAAAATAAAACCCAATATCATTCGCAAGGTGAATTTTGGACCAATAAAATGCATTATACTGGTCTCACACTAATTCATAGCATGTTATAAAACACATTCCTACGTACAAAATTGAAAGGAGACACACCAAGGTTTAAAACTAACAAAGTAGGATAAAGTGAAAGATACAAAAAACAACAGAAAAAAAGAAAAACCAATCAAGACCACAATTTACAAGGGGGGAGGAACTATTTACCAACTTTGTACATATGATATAACTGAGAGGGTTTGCAATAAAATCCTCCCCACTTAATTCAAAGTAATGTTTGATAAATTATCCATTAACAGACAATGGGATAGGTTCTCCAGTTAATAAACTAAGGCGGTAAGTGTTGGCCCCAAAAGTTTATAATATTTGATAAGGTCCAAGCTAGAGTCTCTAGAATTTTGTATGCTTTCCCTTCTTTTCCTGGGACTTGTCCCACATGAGGACTAAGTCTAAGATCTGAAAAGCCTTGTACTGATCTCTCTTGTCGAACTAGTGCTTGACTACTGCTTGATGTTTCATGAAATATTTGAGGGTGTTGTCTCTCTATACTTTTAGATGAACCATGTTAAAGAGAAGAACCTCCACAATGTTATCCCTCGTATCAAACTCCTACATGAATTGTAGGACTAGAATTCATAAGTTGATCAAGAACACTAGATTCTAGTCATAGACCAGATAAAAGGGAGAAGTCCCCAGAGTGGCCTTGATTTGAATATGATCCGTCTAAAGGGAAAATTTAAGTTTTTGGTGCCAATCATGGGATTTCTTTTGAGAATATGTTTGATGACCTCTATGAGGTTCTTATTAGTGGACTCTAGTACACCATTACCCTAAAAATAGTAATTTCTAGAAAATTTGAGGGTAATGTTTTGATTGTAAGCCCAATCTAGTATCTAGGTGGAGGAAAATGTTGGGCTATTATCACATACAAGATAAAATGGCATTCCAAATATAGTGGTGATGTTTTCATCAATGAAGCTGATGACTACATTAGTTATATTTTTTTTATAAGATTTGGTTTCGGACCACTGGGTGCAATAATCAATAGTGGTTATAATGTATCAGTGTTTGGAAGATGAGTTGGGGTTGATCTCCCTGATAAAATCAAATGCCCATTGGGTAAAAGATCTAACCTTAAATACAAGTTAGAGAGGCATTGCTAGATTTTTCTCCTAAGAAGAAGTGATTTGACAAGTGTTGTGTTTCCTCGCGTGTGTATAAATGTCTTTGAAGATCTGGGGCCTATAATAACTAGCCCAAAGGATTTGATGGGATGTGGTGTCAACTGAGCCATACTTGGTTCTGAACTGTCCATGGAACTCATCGATCATTATCATAGCTTGTTCTTGGTTAAGATAGTGAAAGTAAATACCCTCATAATTTATGTGAAATAAGGTTCCATTGTTAATCATAAAGTGTGCACTCTTTCCAGAGCACTCAGAGCTTGCTGGAAGGAAGTCCCTTAGGGTATCAATTGTTTAGTAAGAAGTATACTAGATCAGCATACTTGGGGTCTTGAGTAAGGGACTACAAAGTATAAATCTAACATTTAATCTCTGGATCCATCTCAGCCATGGCTTGACATAATCCTTTTCTGTAGACTAACCTCATAGGTTTCATTTCCAAATCAAATTCTTGGAGGATAGCCATCCATTTTCCCTAGAGTTCTCACAGCTCACTCTACATTAGCATGGATTTAATGGTCTAATCATGCACAATGGTGTGTACTTTACTTTAGAAGATGTAGTGCCAAAATTTCTTAACTTCTTGGATGAGGGTGAATGCCTATTTTTTGAGGGGTGAATAACACACTTCGACATTGTTGAAGGGGGAGCTCATGAAAGCGATAGGTTTGTTGCCATAAGTGATAACAATGTTGAAGATGATTATCTGATAGACCTAATGATAAAAAATGACCAAGATCAAATGAATACATGATAGTACAAAGGTTAGATCAATTATAGTCTTGTCATTAATGTCAAGCAATTGATTTTTGATTTATATTATGTTTCCATATCGTTCGGTAATGATCTAAGGTAAATGAGTTAAGGAGAAGAGGAAATGAGAAGTTGAAAAGTTGAAGAACTTAATTGGGAAAGTGATACAGATCAGACAATAATTTGATTATGTTGATATGATTGTTTTCTACCTAGCATATGATTATGTTAAGTCGGTAAAGGAAAGTGATTGAGTTTTAAGAATTTGGTATGTAAAGTTGTATTGGCTACCAAGATGGAAAAGTCACTTGATAAGGTAAAATGAAAAAGATAGGTCATTGGGTAAAGCAAAAAGATTTGGGCACTGAGTGATGTTACCAAAATTCTAATGAAGAACACCAAGTAAGAGAAATATATTAAATATGGATAGAGTCGAAATTTAATGATTAGCTATGATGAGCTAGATGGTCATGAAGATGAGGAATGTTAGTTACAAGAGATCTACATTTATAAAAATTCAAGATGAAGATCTACACCAAGATCTAAGAAGAAAAAAAGATGAAACAAGTTTCTAGAAAAGTTTCAAGTTCCTATGTGAAAAGGAAACATGTTACCGAGATCCAGATTTGACGTATAATGAATTGAATGGTTAAGATTGATTAAATAAAAATTTAATAGATGAGATTAAGAGGAAAAATATGTCTTTATAAAGCATGATCTTCTATGGAAAAATAGCTGACAAAATAAATTGTTGAAGGGTTACCAACTATTGCAGTGAAGAAGGAACAAATAGATTTCAAATGGGAAAAGAAGGATTTGATGAAGTGTTGATGCTAGTGGATGATGAAGAATTAAAGTGAAGACATAAGAGTGCACAAAGATTTGATTCTGAAAATATAGTTGTAAACTACAGGTTAATTTTATTTCTATTTCTTACTAACATCTGTAATAGTCAAATCTCTTTACAGAGTGGACTTAACAATCTTATTGTAAATCCTTTAGTAAAGGTGACATTATAAAGTGTGTTTAAAGCCCTCTAACAAGGCCACTCCTAATAGGGTGAAGATTGTAATAGATCTGATGTAAATCTCTTAACCGGGTCACACCTAATATTGTGTTTTGTAATCTTTAACCAGATTGACTCTTAATAGGGCATACTTCAGAAGAGTATTTTCTTAGCGGGTCATAATTCCCATAGTGATTTTTCCCAAATTTGGGTTTGTACATTAAATCTTGGTGTTATACATTGTGAATTATTTGTGTGCATGATTTAGTGAAAGTTTTAAGCTATTTACTATTGTCGGTAAATAGTGAACTATGTTGTTACTGAATAGTTGTCAAGTTAATAAGAGAAAAGTGTTAAAAAGTATTTTTTGATTAGGATTAATGATTCACCCCCCTCTCTATAATCCAACAATTGGTATCATAGCTAAGTACTCTGAAGAGATAAGTTTAAAGACTTGAGTAAAAGATTCAAATATGTATAAGAGAGAAGTATCTAAGTTGAACAAGGAAAGTTTCTCTACATGGAAAAGAAGAATGAGATTGTATCTATCTAGAATTAGAGACTCTACACTCAACCTGATTGATAATTACTACACTCCACCACCTACTATACCTTTCATAGTTGATCATATGAGAGAAAGGTAGGAACACAACTCAATTATGATAGAAATTATTTCTTCCCTCTCTGATATCAAGGATTGTGTTAATGCAAAAGAGATATGGGACAAGCTCACACTTATCTATGGAGGAGATAATCATGTGAAAAAAGATAAGGTTGAAAGTATAAGAGGTAAATATGATGAAATGAGGATGAAAGATGAAGAGAACATCACACAATATAGCAGCAGAATGATGCAGGAGCATCTTGGGTATTGAGCAATCTTGCATCACCAAAAATATTTCCTATTTTCCTGTACCTGTCTGTTGTTTGTTTTGTTGTTGCTGTTGTTGTTAGTTTCTTGCTTTGTGTAGTTAATGCAATGTTGTAGACCTATTCTTGAGCATTCTCCTAAGATCACACATCCTAATTCATTTGGACCTAGAAGTTATCATTATTTTCCTTAGGTATCGATATTCTGCCAGTTTCACATGAAACATGTGGTATATCATCTAACATGGTTCCGTGTGAGGGAATTAGAACTTGTGAAGTTTAGGATATGTTTTTGGATCACATGTGGACCTAAATGTAATGACACATCATGTTTTGTTATTTCTTTCTTTAGTTTTGGTTTCTCATCCTAAGTGGACCTATAATGTAATTAAATGCTTGACTGACCAACTTGTGGCTTTGCTAGCTATATATTTGGAACTTAGGTTGTTTATTTGGTAGAAAGCTAGTGGTAGTAGAAGTAGAAGAGAAGAAAATATGCGAACTGAGACTCTAAATTCATAATTCTCATTGTATAAGGCTGAAACCTAGAAGGCCTCACAACCAGGCATGTTGAAAGATTTAATATAATTGCACCAGTGTTGTTACCAGTTGCTTGTCTCATATCCATTATGTTTCACTAATTTCATGTGGTTTTCATATTGCTTCCATGTGTAACTCTTTGTAGGGATTTTTTGGGGGTTTAAGCAGTCTCAATTAACCCTGATTCTACCTTCACTTTCCCTGCCCTTGTGTCAAGTGGTATCAGAGTGAAGTTCTTTCTTATGGATTGGATTGTGGAGAACCTTATTGGATTGGTTGGAGGGTGGTAGATTTGGGATTTGACCTATAACTTGAAAAAGGTTACGATCTTGCTAGAACCTGATCATCAAGATGGTTCGTGGTAGAGGAAATGACAATGCTATCATGGATATATTGAGGCAGATTGCAACTAGACTTGAAGCTATAGAGACAACCCAGAGAAGAGGTTCACATCTTGAAGATGTTAGTGATGAAGAAGAGGCAACACCTAATCTTGAACCTGAAGTTGAACAAGATGAGGAAAGACTTTTGAGAGTTTTGTCTAAGGCTAACTCCATACTTGTAGTTGAAGTTTCTTGTTATGATGGAAGACTTGAGACTAATGCACTTTTCTATTCAATCTCTGAGATGGATAAATACTTTGAGTATGAAGTTACTCTTGATAATAAGAAGGTTAAGATAGGAGTCACAAAGTTGAAAGGTCATGCATCTCTTTGGTGGGATCATTTGCAAACTGAGAGATAGAAGAGAGGAAAATAAAAGATCAAGAAATGGATGAAGATGCTTGGAAAGATGAAGAAGAAGTTTCTTCCAGCTGATTACCAAGTTAGTTTGATGAGAAAAATGCAAAATTTGAGACAAAAGGACATGAGTGTGAAAGAATGTACTAAGGAATTTTACAAGTTGGATATCAGATCTGGACATGTGGATGATGAAGTTGAGAAAGTGGCTAGATACCTGAATGGCCTGAGGACATCGATTCAAGATGAGATCAGTTAGTTAAAATAGATAGTGTGGAAGAAGCATACCAATTGTCTTTGAAGGAAGAAGAACGATTGACAAAAAGACATGATAAAAGATAGAGAGGAAGAGGTGGAAGATTTCAAAGAAGTAGAGGCAGATCTTATGGAGAAAGTAACATATATGACAATGCAGTACAAGATAAAGGATGGAAAGATGAACCTACTGGTAGAAGAGGTAATTTGGTCTAGGAGCGCCTAGGCTAACCTCCATAGTTATGCTATTTTGGCTTGTATCTGACATTGGCCAAGTCAGAGTAGTGTGAGTATGTTTTAGACCTTAGAAGGTCATTGTTATGTGGACTAGGTGAGTTAGTCATTAGGACTAAGGTCACCAATTAGTCATTGTTAGTAGTTTTTAAATTGCTTAGTATTAGAAGCTTAAAGGTTGGATTAGAGTCTTTAATGTGTTCTAAACACATGTGAGATGTTAGAAAGATTCCATGAGGCCATAAATGAAGTTGGTTCCTTGGAATATAAAGGTTAGAGGTCCTAAGAATTAGGATGGTGGCATGAAGGCATAGATGCCAAATGTTGTTAGAAAGTTGTCATGACAACATTTGCAATAATGGCAAATGTTGCATGCAACTCGGTAACATAGGATCCCCCTAAAAGATAGGAGTGGGAGATCAACCAACATAGCCTAAAAACATGGATAATGGCATCTAATATCATTGGAGGCTCGAATCTCAAGAGAGAGGTCATTGTAACAAGTTTGTGATTAGTAAAAAGAGTTCTGCAACTCTATTTTGTGTGCATCCTGAGCTCTTCAATGTGATAGTGATATGTAATGGATTAAAAGTCATGATTTAGTGATTGTTTTGTGTTCCTATGATACATTTAAGACTTTTTCATTCAGTAAGCTAGTTGGTTTGAGTTGATTTAGTGCCTTAAATAAATTGATTTAGTTTAGAAGGTTTTCCTAGTCTTGTCTTGACCAATTTGTCATTTCATGGCTCCCCCATGAAATCTAACCATGGGATCTTTTGGGACTCAAAATTGCATGCTCATTTTGGGTCACAAGTTGAGGAATTGTAAAAGTTTGAAGCCCTTTAAATGCTTTTCATGCATGTGTACCCTACTATCATTTTGAAGCCTATGAGGTGTTCCAAGTGTTTAACACACTCTATTTAGTATATGCATGCATTCCATGATGTTATTTTATAATCTCAAATCATTCGGTGAAGTCCCATTTTGAGCAAGTGTCAAATTGCACAATTCTGCCTAAGTGTCAAACAGAGTACAGTAGCCCAGTTTGCCTTTGAATATCTTGCATCCAGAAATGTTTCATGACCCGTCACTTTGAGGATGTTTAGTATGCATATCAAAGAACCTATGTTCCAATTTTCAAGTCATTTCAAATCCGTTTGATTAGGTTTCGAACCCCTCAAAGTTGGTAGTTTGTTGTTGTCATGCACTTGTGTAATTGTTTAGAATTCTGGAAGGGCTTGTTTGACCAGTCATATCTTTGACCCAGTTGACCCTATTTAGGAAACTCCTTTTGCATCATATTCCAGGGGTCAAATAATTCCTATGTTTCAATTTTGAGGTCATGACGAATCCGTTTGCTAAGTTTGCAAATGTGATTCCAAATACAACTTTTGTTGTTTTACAAGTTGTGAATTGTGCAGATTGATCTGTACCCCTATTCATGACGTTATAACTTTTGATCCATGATTGATGAGCCTAAACGGGTTGTACCACTATGTTCTACTCTGAAAGTACTACAAGTATGCCAAGTTAGAAGTCTTGATGAATATTTTGGAATAGTTTCCCAGGGTCATTCCATATGCACAAATCACTATTTTAATATGTTTCCCATTTTGCAATTCTGAGAGCCTATCTTTGCCTGATTTCCAAATGCACCCTGTTATTCATCATGAGCCCTAATTGTGGAATTTTACTCTCTATATTACAAAGAACCAATGCCCAAGTTTGTGGGTCTTGATAATCTCAATGGGTGAGTTTTTGAAACCAGTTCCAGAGGTGATTTGTGCAAATTTGACAGTGCAGATTGAAATAATGTTGTGGAAGGCCATGTTTGATCTGTAATAACTTTTTCTTGGAGTCTTTTCACAGATTTTCCTTGGGCATGCATTCTCACATGTTGGGATTGAATGTATGTTTCTGACAACATCATCTTGTGAGGTCATTTGATCTGTCTTTGAAGCTAGTCCCAAATGCTAGCTGGTGTTGGTTTGCAGCCTCGTAGGAGTGTAGAAAAGGTGGATAGTGGATTAAGTTTCCAATATACCATGACCTATTTCATCAAGTGACCACTTTTGGGTATGCTGAGGAATATGGAACGCATGTTCTAATTTATAATGTGGAGAATTTGGATTTCTGCAGGCATGGAAAAGGCATGGCAATTCACAATTGCATTGATCTTGTTGCCAGAAGTTTTCAGATTCAATGTAGTTTCTTCACAATATTTTTAAGGCTTTCCATTTGAAAACTTAAAAGCATGTTGATAACTATCTGCATATTATAGAGACAAACATTGTGGACATCGCTTGGGTTCTTTTAAATAATATTTATTTGAACAAAACTATTAAACTTGTGAAAGATTCCTATGAACATTCTTTGATTCTTACAAGTAACTAGGCATTTCATTGTGTGGAAAAGGAACTTGTGTAGGGTTCCATGTTTCAAATTATTTTCTCTTTGGTGCATGCTATTACTTCCAAGAATAGTAAAGTGGGAGGAGTGAATATTCAATGTCATTGGCCCTTGTTGACAAAAATAAATGAAATGATTCGAGCACTTTCAATTCCAAGTCTTACTCTGCACAATCACTTGGGACAAGAGCTACTTTACCATCCATTGCCTTCAAACAAAATTCATGAGAGCTCTTTATGGGAATCTCCAGTTTGGACTTCAGGTTCAGATCATTGCAGGAGATTGTTTCTAGTCGTCTAATTGGGGGCGTCTAATTGGGGGCTGCTAGTTTTGACAGTAAGGGAAGTGCACGGGTGAAATGATATGTTGCTTACACTAGTAAGTGAAGGTGAATGGCAGTTTAGAATGTGTAAAAGCCAGTAGGTGGAGTCTCAATCCACTAAGTATACATGGAGGCTCACACACAAATTAAGAGGGAATTGCTACTTGTTAACAAGTGCCCACACATAAGTGAAGATGTGCTCATAATGCAATTGTGACTTGCATAAAAACATAAAGAAGAGACCTGCAATAAAAGGTTGCCTGGAGGCTAAGTGTAAGTCACATTTTAGGAGATTTACACAAGTTTTAAGGGCGCCATGTATGATAATGAAGACCGAATCAGATGTCGCCTTGTGCAAATGTATTAGAACAACACAAATTTGAAAAAGGGAAGTGTGTAGGCAGGCATGAATAGACCTCACGTAGTTAGTTGGAGACTGCACAAGTTTTGAAAGGAGCGTCTATGCATGATGAGGGGGCAAGCCTCACACATTGCAATGTCATGGAGGCTTCATTGTTTTAAAAAATTGGAAGCTAGCGCAAGAGTGTGAACTACCAGCGTGGAGTATGGAGCTCATCCTAGACAAATGAAGTGTTGTGTGGAGTGGCATGCCAGCAAGTGCCAAATGTAATGGTGCCATCATATGCAAAAGGAGGAGACTCTTTTCATTTTGCAAGGCTAGCATGGACAAAAGACTGCCCACGTGATGAGGTGGACCCTATGCAATGCAAAGTGGAGTGGGGGCTGTCAATTGATTGGAGACTCCACGCAATATTATGGAGGGGGCATCACGTTTTGAGAAAGCATAGCCCACACAAGTAATGAATAGAGGAACCCTATGAAAAATCAAGTGGAGACTTCATTAATAGGAAGTTCACGCTTAGTGATTGGGGGCTCATGTGGAGTTTGAGCCTTGCATTAAATAGAATGGGGGCTATCACTAACATTTGAAAGCCCACGCAAATGGTAGGCCTGCCTTCACTCGATAAAGTAAAGGCCTCACACAATTTGAAAGAAGAGGCCAAGCATAAGACATTATTGAGGCAGCTAGTTGCTAGGAGATGCCTTACGCAAGGTAGAAAATAGAAGTTCCCAATGTATGGAATGGTCCCTGCTGCGCAAGAGGAGGGGAACCTGATTTTTTGTTTGTTGATGCCTCATGCCAATGTGGAGGTTTCTTTGATGTGGGTGTCTGCAAATGATTTTAGGATGCCAGAATGAAATGAAGGCCTTGCACAATGTATGCATGGGTGCTGGAGAACACAAGCTAAATGGTGGCTGCCTGTCACCATGAACTACTTGTGCAATGTGCATTGGAAATGGCAGCACACAGGAAGAGATTTAACAGATAAAAGTGTTTATCCCACATTGTGTGGGTAGAGAGTATTAGTTGTATTTATATACAGAGGCACTTTCATTTTATTGTAAATAAGAGAGCAGAGGCTCTTAGTGGGTCCCCTAGCTGGAGGTCTTTGTGCATGGTGGGCCCCACAAGTTTTGGAACAAAGTGAAGGGAAAGCTTTAAAATCTCAAAAACCAAATATCCCACATTGATGCTGCAAATGAGCTTCAAAGTGTTTATAACCATTTCTACATACAATGAAGGTAGATCAAATGGAGTAGGCTTTGCTCATGCAAGCCTGTGCAACCACCTTGGTTTCCATGTCGGCAGGCCCAGAAGATAATTTTGCAAATGAAGAGCACTGAGGTGGATAGGGAGGACACATGACAACCATTCGCCGAATCTCAAAATAGACTAGCAGTTAGAGAGAAAATTCAGAGAATTAGAGAATACATGCAGTTGCCCATTCTCCCAATCCTGGCAGTCATGTTCTTAACATTTAGAGAACAAGAGAACACTCATTCGCTAGTTCTCTAAGTCCCAACAGTTAGTGGAGATTAATTTAGAGAATTGGAGAATGGGTTTAGTCGCCCATTCTCAAAATGTTAACCCAAGGTCAAGTCCCATTCCAAGAATTGGAGAATAACTATTTCGCGTGATCGTCGAGTTTAACCGCGGTTAGTGGGTTGATTTAGAGACTTGGAGAATACAAGCCATTCGCTAGATCTCCCAATCAAGGGTTAGCCCATGGTTAGTCCGAGCACCCAATCAGATGATGACACTTGGCACTTCCTAGTGGCTTTTGTGGCTAAAAGTGCAGAAATTATTAAAAATTGCAGGTTTTAAAGGATTTAAATTATAATATAGTTCAAACTATAGGCAATATTTCAAAAATTTAAATGGCCAAGCTTGTTCATGGATTAATTGCCTGGAAATTCAATTTTTACCAGAATATACAAGTGTTATATGTTTCTGGAAACGATAAGGAATGAGGAATCCAATAGAAATGATTATTTTCAGTTTCAATGAAGTGGATGAGAGCAGTTTGGGTTCAAATTCTGAGGACAAGAATCAGAATCAGATCAGTTTGGAAATGATTGCAAAATTTTTTTTTAGTATGGAGAATCAGTTGTAGGTCATGGTGGAGAGGAATTGTGGAGATATTTTGTGCTAAATGGACAACTGTTAGTGGGTTTTGAACTGACTCTCATTTTGTATATCTCAGTTTTTCTTCTCATTGTAAGGGGATGTTGAAAAATTTATGCTGCGAGGCAATATTCAGGCCTTTTTCTTGTTTTCTATGTGTTTCTTTGTCTTGTAGATATGTTGAACTGGATGAATTTTTAATAAAGAATAATGGAATCCCTATTCACTTCTTGTTGATGTCTTTTTGTATCTGGTCTTAATTCTTGTGTATCAGTTTGTAAGGCATTTTGATACACTGGCTATTGTATGCACCCTAAAATGGTCACCTAGACTTTGGGCCCCATTTATTTGATTTATCAATCCTAAATCAATTTTATCAATAATGAATATTTTCAACACTATCAATTTCTTAATCAAATCTTAATTTCGATCATCTATTGGATTTTTATCCTATGGACTAACCATTTTATCCTAAGTTTTTATTTATTTAAAAGGAATATTTCATGTCCTTTTATTAAATAAAAAGCCCCACTTTTTCTTCTTATCCTAAGTTGCACAAATAAAGAACTATTCTTATTTTATAAAAAGAAAAAAAAAGTAATTTTTGTCTCATATGGACATAAAGTCAACTCCTATTTTCCTATTGGAGGATACTTGTGCACATGGATTGCTCCTCTTTCAAGCTCCACCGTTGATTGAGACTTTTTCCTCTTAATCTCCATGGTCCATTCCTTTGCATTTCTTATAAAAGGAGAGCTCTCTCCCTCATTCTAGGACACTTGTTTTATGCTAACTTTATGCTGCAGGAATTCTTGAAGACTTTGGAGCTTTTTTTTGGAGATCATTGTTGCATTACATCTTAGAGTTCCTCATTTGCTTCATAATTTAGTTTCCATTCTTGCATAGTAGTTCATGTTTATGCTTTCATAGTTTAGATTTCACTTTCAAGCTTTAGAATAACTCACATAGCTTAATTAGGGAATTTGTAATCCATTGCTATTTCCTTTCATAGTTGCATTGTACTTTCATTTTGATAGATTAATCTTGCATATTAATATTAGTTTGCATTGCATTTTCATACCTTGATTCCATTTGGGGATATTGGCATTGTTGCCCTTGTCTTCATTGTGAATCTCTCATTGTATGGTTGACTAGCAAAGCCACAAGTTTGTAGCTCTAGCTGAGAGCAAATTCATCATAGTCCCTTGCAACTCTATGCATAGAGAGCTATGAGCTACTTTGTGAGGCCTCATTGTTGAGTAACCTTGCATGTAATGGTTCGTAGAAGTGTGGTCACTTTTGACTCATACAGCTATAAGGTAGTTGTGATCTTGTTTTTTAAGTTTCTTTCAAGGAGAGAGTCAATCTTGAATGCAGGTTCTAAGAATTTGAGATTTATACATGAATTTGATGTCTGGGAATTGGAGTGAGAAGAGTGATCTATGAGGCATTTCGCTTGGTTTCTTTGAGTTTGGAGTTAGGTTTTTCTAGGAATGCATGTTTGTTTGACTCTGTTTCCCAATAAACAAGGCACTGATCTTTTCCTTGTCTTGCAGTTTCATCATCAAATCTTTAAATCAATCCATCTTTAATTTCATATTTGAGAGCATTCATGTTTATATCTTGTGTTTCCTAAATACACATGTTGTTAGTGATTCTTTGAAGAAATGAATCCATGGGTTAGCTTGCTTGAGCTCAAAGCTCAAAGAGAAGAAGGAGTTTATCCTTGTTGTCACATTGGCCATTTTCCTAGTTCTTAACAGATCATATAGGTGGGATCCTGTATAAGACTGGTTGAGTTGAACTCCCATGTTTTATAAGTCTGAGAACTATCCATTGATTTTCATATTTGCATAGAAGGTTTTAGTGAGTAAGTGTTTATGTATGCAGATTTAGTATGTTTTAGGTATACCCGCCTAAGTGTGTGGAACTCGAAGTAGAAGGAGGATCAAATCCTCATCAATTAATCTTTTCTTGCCCCTCAGTTTTCATGAACAAGTAGATTTGTGTTACTGGACAAAGATCCCCGGGTTTGGTTTTCATATTTCTCTTTTAGAGTTGAGGGATACAAGAAACATAGCTAACATGATCTTCCTGAGGATAGATGAATATGTTAGGGAAGCCATTAGGTTGTATATATCTAGGATTAGGAGTCATGAGGAGTTGGAATGCTATTTTTAGTACCAATCCCTAGGTGAGAAGATAATGCCCGGTTAGAGGTTTGAAGGTGAAGCTTTGAATATTTCTTGTAGGGAATGAAAGTACAGTATGGGGAAAGTATAGTTCCATGTGTGATATGACCAATATATGCCAATTTAGAAGGTTTGTGAACCCACCAATCCATTTGGTCGAGGTTTGAACAAGAAACCAGTGAGATCCTACAAATTAGGCCTTTTAGCCCTATTAGGCCTAGCTTATAGGAAACCTATGTATGGAGGCCATAATGTCCTAAAACTTGAAAAATCCTTCATAAAAACCAAAAGGGTATCCAAATGTGGGATTAGATTTTCAAGTTATTTGGAAAGTTTTTGCAAGAATTGGCAAAAGGTCTCTGGTAAAGGCTATAAGGAATTAGGCCTAATTAGGCCTCCTAAAGACCAAGTCTTGAACCCAATAAGGAAATGCTTGAAGATCCTTCTAAATGGATCCAAATGGAAGTGATATGAAGATAAATGAAGCATTAGACATCCCTGCAATGAATTTCATGAATGGAGAGAAGTTGGCACTTAGAGCTTTCTAAGTCTGGAGAGGAATTGAAGTAACTAAAGGGTGTTAGTCTTTCAAGGTGAAGCACAAGGTGTAAGACTCTTGGAGAAGAGTTGGATTAGGTTTTAGTTAATCATATAAGCTTGATAAGGACATAGAGGAGATTAGGTTCCTAGAAGAAGACAAGGAAGAGCTTCTTAGCAAGGTGTGCAAGAAAACCTTGGAACACTCACATCATATTGGTATCAGAGCTTGATTTCATTAGGCTTGTGGTTGATGTTACTGTTACTTAAAAATCTAGCATACAATACAATAAACATTAGTAGGAAAAGGTTGCATTTTGTTGGTCTAATTAACACTACCTTGCAGATTTTGTTATTTTACATGTCCTTATTGCATTCATTTTAGATGTCATTATTATACTCTAAGTATTGATTATCATTCCAAAAACTTGCCAAAATTCATAAATAATCATTACATTGTACTTTCATACTGAATGTGATATACAAATGTCCTTTCTTGTTCCATCTTTCATCAATAAATAGAGTACATTGTAGAATTAAAAGAAAGACTGAAGTATGGAATAGGGGTCCCATGCATTACCTTCTGTATTAGTTGTGTCTGTTGGTTGTCTGTCAGGTCTCTGCATTTAGGTCTTCACGAGTTCGAGTCTCCATCTACATCTAGGTCTTTAAGGTTTCCATCTGCATGAGAAAGGGAAAAATGATTAGATCCTAATGGATCTAAGCAATACATGAGAAACAAATAACATACTATAGTAATCAAGTTTTCAATACTGCATATCAATCTGGAAAATTAAATGAAATAAGGAAATGTACACTAACACTCACTGCAAGGTAGTGTTAAAGGGACTTTTTTCTGGCATGAAACCTTTTACTACTAATGATCATTGTGGTGTATGTTGTCCTTTTTATTAACTAGGTGTCTGAATTAAAGGGACTTAGTATGTTTCCAAACCGAGAAACTTTTTTCAGATAATGTATTTCGTAATGATGTTATTTGAGAGCTTAACAAATTATCTTGTAGATAACAGCTAACTGGTGTTCATATTCAATTATTATCAAAGATACAGATCAAGCTGGTTTCTATGATAAGAATGCTACAGAAAATGCCAATGATTGCCAACTTTTCAGTTCAAGATACAAATGATGCTACATAAATACTAGTACAAATATGTCCTTACTGTTTCAAAGTATATTTTCGAATCATAAACATATTTGTTGCTGAATACAAAAGAGTGCTTCAAGATTAAGCTATAAAATCATAAAGTGTTTACAGTTTGTTTTTATTGAGTGTCACAAACCCATGTTCAAACCTCATTAGTTAAACATTATGATGTTTTTGAATGTCATGAGCCCATGCTCGAACTTCATTGACAATAAATAAACATTTTCATCTTGTTGTACTTATCATATTAAGTGCAGATTCAACATCAATGTGAATTATTTATAGTGGAAAAAGCTACAGGATGCAAGCTGAACATAAATGGAAAAATATGTATAACCTAGAAAAGAATATGTGCAACCATCAGTAGGATATCATAAAGGATAGAGTACTTATCTGTTGTGGAAATAAGAAAGTGTGTTGAGCATCTCTCAGCCATAATCACCTTCTAAGGTTTGCGAAGGTTATGAGTGAAAGATGCAATGGTTTTATGATTAACGGATTATATCTTTAACATTTTTCACTCATAACCTTGGAACTTTAGTGAGTCATTAAGAAGTGTTTTCACAGTTTCTTGGAGCAACTGTTCAGCATGGCCGATCTCATCATATATGGTTTGCAAAGAAGAGAGTTCATCAACTCATCAGGTTTATAGCTGTTGATTACACAAGGTTCTGTTCATGTCAGCAAAGAGAAACAATTTGGATCCTCTATGCTATAATTATAGTTTGTTTTCAAAGTGTGGAATCTATTAAACAATTTCTAAAAGCTTCATGTTTTACACAAGAATGTCTTCAGACAAGAGACATCATTTATTTGTTAGCAAAGAGAGTCAAGATTTTGAGCTTCATATGTTATCACAGAATATGCTGAGGTAAATACTAAATTTGATAAAGTTGCAGTTGATAGTAATTCAAAGTTCCATCAATGTGAGAAGTACAATAGCCATGTCAATTTCAGATAATGCCCACAAGCTGCATACTAGTATTCTAGTTATCAAAAGTGTGAAGGGATTATTTTCCTTTAGTGAATTGAAGAATTCTTATAAACTAGTAACATTCATGGCTTTAAGAATCAAATGAAATAACAACAGTTAAAACAATGACTATTACTAGTTTATAAATAAGTTTGTATTTTATGCCAGTCATAAGTATCATACATGGTGAATGTGTTCACAGTTGTCAATAAAACTATTGAGAACAATTTCAGGTTCACAAGTTTTGAACCCATATAGCAAAGGAAGATCTACAGTGTTTGACTATTACTAATAATGTGATTATCAATATTAGTAACAATCAAAACTGAGACTGATAATACAAACAAAATGGATGCCGAGATTGTCAACATAAACAACTTGTGAGCCAAGGATTACCAATTCACACATAGAGAATGGAAATAAAGAGAAGTAACAAGTGGATGCCAAATAGTAGAGCAAGCTTGCGGTGTGTGCAAGAGCAAGTGGACACCAGTCACCTGATACCAACAGTGACTGTTGGATACAAATCAAAGCCATGGTTACAATAAGATAGATTGGGTTCAAATGCACAGAGAATATCAAATGAAGGTAACAATAGTTGGAACTCATAGCTGTTGCTAGGTCATAAAATGAGCTTGTGGGTTTTACAACAGTTACATGGTAAGTATCACATATGGTGAGATGTACTAGTAGCTTACAAACAAATAAACAATAGTTGAGCTCAAAGGAATGCATCGAGCCCATATTAAATAAAGCCCATATATATATGGTGAATAACATATAGAAATGCATGGAATTGCGGTTAAAGCCACAATAAGAACAGTTCAACAAATATATAGTTCAACAGAGATATATAAACAATGGATGCCATGAAACATGATATGGGCTCGCAGCTATCCAAGTAAAAGAGAACTCTCAGTGTATCTGAGTTCATGCAAGGTAAGATTTACAAGCTACAGTTTGACTATTAAATACAAAGATATAAACTATGACTCATTAACTGTGAGTACATTTATTAAAAGAAACAGTCATATTTTCAAACAACAGTGAAACAACAGTTAACAAGGAGAACCCATGACTTATGCATGGTCGAACTTTCATGCTTTTCATTGCAAAAGATCAACAGAGAGTTTGAGAAGAAACTTACAGTTCACTGAATGGGAGATGGAAGTAATGCCGAGTTCCTTATCTAAAATGCACACAAAGAAGTAGCAGTGGTATCTTTAGTATAGAGAAAGGCTTGAGTCTAGCAGCAGTCAAGATTCTCACAGTCAAGCTGAGCTCCTTCAGCCATTTTATAAAGCTTAGGGTTTCATTTCCCTGAGACCTCTCCGAGAAGAATGAAGAAAACACAAATGCCAAGGAGAAAAAGAGATAACTCTTTGGAATCTGCCAAGTAAATCAATGCATTCAATGCATGATAGTTCCAGCAGAGCCTTGAAAATTGGAAACATGCCACCTTGCATCTTTATCTCACCGTTCTTTGTATTGCATTGCAAGTGGATTGAAGGTCATGTCGACTTCTCCACTTTGTAATATAGTTCACACTTAGATATTTTATCTAAGTTAGGAAATAGAAGTTAGAAGATAGGGGTAGTATAATTGATATTAAATTTTTATTTAATATTAATTTCTTTTGAATTTTTGGCAATTTTCTTTGTAAAAAGGATTCAATTCCTTATATTAGGCCAAAAATTTAGGGAAGAGGCATGTTTGAGGAACTTGGTTTAGTGGCACATTTTTGGGCATGTTTTTAGGCTAAAATTGAGAAGCTTAGATTTTCGGATTTGAGGCTAGAGTTGGATATAAAATTGATTTTTTATGATCAATTAAGGGTTGCAGATTTTGGAGAGAGGGCATATAGTGAACATATCATTCCTAAGTACTTTGAAGGCCATTTTTTGTAATCATTTTTTTCAGATTTTTGAAGGAATGAACCAGATTCTTTGACTCATATTTGTGTATTGGTTTTGATATCGAATCATATTTTCATCTTTTCTAGCAAGTGTCAAATTATTTATTATCTAAAATAAGTGAATGAAATTATGTTCCTTCTCAAGATAATCGATTTCCCTAGGCCTTGTATGAGAAATGTATGTTGTTAATTGTCCAAGTTGTTTGTGGTAGAACCCTAATAGCATGAATTTATTAACCTATATGTTGAGCAGAGATTCAGAGTGTTAAGGTATTCATTTATGAGTCAGGATTGAAATTCATTTTTTTTTGAAAGTCTGAATTATTCATTGGTGTATCACCCTAATCTTTTAAGTTATAGTATTATTTTCTCTTTTTCCCAACAAATTGTAGATCATGAAAGTGATATTCCATATTTTATAGGAACCGGCCTAGAATCCAGAGATTCCTCTTCATTCATAGTCTACCCACAGCTAGGAGAGGTTTCCATTGTCGGGATAGAATTGTTGTTAGCCTTAATGCCTAATTTAGAGTAACAATTCTAAGCCTGAACAGTTACAACCTACTGAATTAATAGGAGAAAATACACCAGTGGGATCAGTGGAAGATAAAACCATGGTGACTAATGCTGAGTTAGCCAAGAAGGTGGATGAATGAGAAGAAGATAATCAATTGCTAAGGGAGAGATTGTCCGAAATGGAGCAGCTCTTGGGTGAAGTCCAAGACAAAGCTGATAAGGTGAAAGATAAAATTGATCAAAAGGAAGAGAAAGAAGAAAGGGAAAAGGAATTAGAATTGGAGGAGGAAGCTCCAACCCCCGACCCTATTCTTCCTAAAGAACCTTTCTTAAAGGCACTAAAGGCCTTAAGTGGCAAAGCTTTGGAGGGAGTGCCACTATTTAGTAGACAAATGGATCCAGATTCAATCATGGATTGGATAGATATCATAGAAAATCACTTTGAATGTGATGGCATATCAGATGCCCAAAAGGTTATGGTGGCCAAGTCTAGGCTAAGAGGATCAACACTAACATGGTGGAAGTTTGTGCAAACTGAGAGAGAAAAATAAGGAAAGGGTCCAATAGTTACATGGAAGGGCATGGTAACTAAGGTAAAGAAGACCTACTTACCTGTGACTATGAAGTTTAGATACATATAAGGAGAGAAAATATTAGGCAAAAAGATTTGGATGTCCAAGCATACATCGAAGAGTTCCAAAAGTTGTGCTTAAGATCAAAGGTGGTTGAGGATGAAAGCATCAAGCTAGCAAGGTATTTGAATGGACTCAAACGGTCCATTCAAGAAGACACAAGTCTTGTGAACTTCAAAAAATCCACCAATTCTATCAAATAACCTTGAAGATTGAGGAGAAAGGAAAAAGAAAGGAAGAGAAAACCTCCAAAGGAAGAGGTAGAGGAAGAGATAATAGAGTGAAAAGAGGTGGCTATGGTGGAAGGATTTCAGAGTCAAAGGCCCAAGGAGAAATCAAATTTAGTGAGCAGAAAGAGGGAAGTTCTAGTAGATGTGGTAGAGGAAGGAGCTCTAGCTTTAGAGGAAGAAGTGATGGACAAGGTAGAGGCAACTACTTTTCCAATATGAAATGCTATCATTGCAATCAAATGGGACACCCTGCCTATAGGTGTCTAGAGAAGGGTAGTACTTCTCAAGAAGGTGATAAGAGAAATAATCTAGTTCATTAGGACACAAATGTAGTAGAGAAACACCCTGAGGTACAATTAAATTCAGAGGAAGGTAAGAACCTCATGATAAGGGAGAACTTTGATCAAGGAGTTGGTTAAAGAAGAACCAAGCCAAAGAAGGTCCCTCTTTAGGATAAAGTGTAAGATGATGGGGAAAGTATGTAGAGTCATCATTGACTCAGGGTCTACTGACAACATTGTGTTAGAGGAAGCAGTCAGCAAGCTAAAGTTGACAAGGATACCCCACACCAATCCTTACAAGGTTTCATGGCTCAATAAAGGCCAACATGTGTTAGTAAATGAACAAGCATGGATGGAGTTCTCTATAGGGAGATATAAAGACAAAGTTTTGTGTGATGTGTTTCCTATGGATGCATGTCACTTGCTCCTAGGTAGACCATGGAAATTTGACCTCCAAGCTATGCATGATGGAGGAAAGAACTCCTATACTTTTAAGAAGGACAATGTGACTTTTAAAATTTAGTCACTATTAGAGGATGCAGAGGTGAAGACAATAGGTCCTAATGTGGTCATGGTTGGTGAAAAAGAGTTCCTAGAAGCCATGGAATAAGGTGAAGGTGTTGGCTTTGCATTGGTGTTAAAACAAAGGGAGATAGATGAAGTTAAGGCAACCAAGAAGATAGAGTTGCCTAAGGAGTTACAAAGCATGTTGTAGACTTATAAAGGTATAGTAAGTGATTGAAAACTATCAACCTTACCCCCTAAAAGAGCCATAAGTCATAGGATAGACTTTATACCAAGAGCTACCCTACCCAATAAGGTAGCCTACAAGATGACCCCTCAAAAAAATGAGGAAATTGCTAGGCAAATACAAGAACTCCTAGACCAAGGCCTTATTAGAAAGAGCATTAGTTCATGTGTCATACACATTGTCCTAGCACCTAAGAAAGGAGGAACTTGGAGGCTTTGTACTGATTCAAGGGCTATTAATAGGATAACCATTAGGTATAGGTTCCCTATTCCAAGAATTTAAGACCTAATGGATTGTCTAGGTGAAGCCAAGTACTATAGCAAGATAGACTTGAAGAGTGGGTATCACCAAACTAGGATACATGAAGGAGATGAGTGGAAAATAGCCTTCAAGACCAATGAAGGTTTGTATGAATGGCTTGTCATGCCATTTGGACTGTCTAATGCCCCCTCCACATTCACGAGGCTTATGGATGAAGTCGTCAAAGACTACATTGGAAAATTTGTAGTGGTATATCTTGCTGATATACTGATTTATAGTAAGACAAAGGGTGAGCATCTAGAACACCTTGAGATTGTTTTCAAGAAGTTGCATGATGAGAAGTTGATGATCAACTTGGAGAAGTGTTAGTTCATCAAATAGAGTTAGTGTACCTTGGATTTGTTCTATCACATGGAAATCTAAAAATGGACAAAATTAAAGTGGAAGCCATTCTTAATTGGCATACTCCAAGGATAGTAACAGAGGTAAGAATTTTTCATGGCCTTTCTAAATATTATAGGAAATTCATAAGGCAATTTAGTGCAATTTGTGCTCCTATGTTGGACACCATTAAAGGAGGTATGAAGACTAAGTTTTTATGGAATGAGAAATCCAACAAGAGCTTTGAGTTATTAAAGGAAAAGATAGCTACCCAACCTGTTTTAGTATTGCCAAGCTTTTGAAGCTATTCACCATAGAATGTGATGCTAGCAATGTGGCTATTGGAGCTGTTCTAAGCCAAGAGGGTAGACTGGTGGATTTTCATTCAGAGAAGCTAAGTGAAGCCAAGAAGAAGTAATCTTCTTATGACCTTGAGATGTATGCATTGGTTCAAGCTTTAAGGAAATGGAGGCACTATTTGCTTCCCAAGGAGTTTATAGTCTATTCGGACAATCAAGCTCTTAGTTTTTTGAATTCTCAAGAGAAATTAAGTCACAAGCACATGAAGTGGGTTGAATACTTGCAAGCTTACACTTTCAATATCAAGCACAAGAAAGGAATACTCAACAAGGTGGTAGATGCCTTGTCTTGGAGAGCTCTTACCATCCAAGAGATTCAGTTGAAGAGCATGTGAATATATCACTTCAAAGATCTATATGTTGATGATGAAGACTTTGCAGACATTTACAAGGTATGTGCTGAATACAAGAATCATTTTCATAGTCAATATCTTGAATACACTTTGCAAAGTGATCTTTTGTTTAAAGGAAATTAGTTATGTGTCCCTAGAGGCTCTATTAGAGAGAATTTGATTCAAGAAAAGCATAATGGTGCATTGAGTGGTCACTTTGGGATCACTAAGACTCAAGAACTTGTTCAAAGGTTTTATTATTGGCCAAGAATGAACCTTGTTGTTAGAATCTATGTGGAAAGTTTCATTGTATGTCAAAAGGCCAAAGGTACTTCTTCAAATACAAGCCTATATCAACCACTACTCATTCCTACTAGACCATGGGAATGGTTGAGTATGGATTTTGTAGTTGGGTTACCCAAGACAAGACAAGGCATGGATAGTGTTTAAGTAGTTATGGATAGATTCAACAAGATGGCTCACTTTGTGCCATGCAAGACAACTAATGATGCCAGTCAAATAGCCTCTTTCTTCTTCAAAGAGATAGTAATAATTCATGGATTACCTATGAGTATTGTATCAGATAGAGACACCAAGTTTATGAGTCATTTTTGGAAGAATCTTTGGAAAAGGTTAGGAACTAATTTATCATTTGGATCTTCATACCATCCTCAAACTGATGGTTAGACTGAAGTGGTAAATAGAAGCCTTGGAAATCTACTAAGGTGCTTGACCAAGGAATATGGTCAACAATGGGATAAATTGATTGGACATGCTGAATATGCCTATAATGACACTATAAAAAGGTCAATAGGGAAGAGCCCCTTTGAGATAGTATTTGGACTACATCCTAGAGGAGTCCATGAGCTAAGAGACTTGAAGGATGGAGTGAAGGGAAGTGGATATGCTGATGACTTTGCTTATGCAATGTAGGAGATACATGATACAGTCAGGAAGATTTTGACATAGAACACCATGAAGCATAAGACTAAGGTGGATGAGAGTAGAAGAGAAGTTTAGTTCAATGTGGGAGACTTGGTGATGATGCATCTAAACAAGTCTAGACTAAAAAAGGGAGCCCCACACAAGCTGCAAATGAGGAGGATAGGTCCCTGTCCTATCTTGGAAAAGTATGGGAACAATGCTTTTAGAGTGGAGCTATAAAAAGACAGTGGACTATCCCCTATTTTTAACATTGTAGACCTGGTTCATTACAAAGGACCACCACCAGACATGGATCAAAGCCTCAGTGAAGTAATCAAAGATGTGGAAGATCTCAAACTACCTACTGCTATAGTCAAAAAAGCTGACAGTATACTGGATACTAGAGTCTAAAAGAAGACTAGAACCAAGGAGTAAAAAGAACATCTGATAGAGAGGCATGGTAAAACTAATGTTGATGTAGTATGGGTTAAAGAATCAAAGTTTAAGAAGATGGGGATTGATCCTACTTTACTCAATCCAAGGGTGGATTGAACTTTTTTGTTTTGGGGAGGATGGTGCAGGAGAACCTAGGCTAACCTCCATAGTTATGCTATTTTGGCTTGTATCTGACATTGGCCAAGTCAGATTAGTGTGATTTTTTTTTAGACCTTAGAAGGTCATTGATATGTGGACTAGGTGAGTTAGTCATTAGGACTAAGGTCACCAATTAGTCATTGTTAGTAGTTTTTAAATTGCTTAGTCTTAGAAGCTTAAAGGTTGGATTAGAGTCTTTAATGCATTCTAAACACATGTGAGATGTTAGAAATATGCCATGAGGCCAAAAATGAAGTTGGTTCCTTGGAATATAGAGGTTATAGGTCCTAAGAATTAGGATGGTGGCATGAAGGCATAGATGCCAAATGTTGTTAGAAAGTTATCATGACAACATTTGCAATAATGGCAAATGTTGCATGCAGATTGGTAACATAGGATCCCCCTAAAAGATAGGAGTGGGAGATTGAAAAACATAGCCTAAAAAAATGTAGAATGGAATCTAATATCATTGGAGGCTTGAATCTTGAGAGAGAGATCATTGTAACAAGTTTGTGATTAGTAAAATGAGCTTTGCAACTCTGTTTTGTGTGCATCCCGAGCTTTTCAATGTGATAGTGATATGTAATGGCTTAAAAGTCCCAATTTAGTGATTTTTTTGTGTTCCTATGATAGATTTAAGACTTTTTAATTTAGTAAGCTAGTTGGTTTGAGTTGATTTAGTGCCTTAAATAAATTGATTTAGTTTAGAGGGTTTTCCTGGTCCTGTCCTGACCAGTTTGTCATTTCATCACTCCCGCATGAAATCTAACCATGGGATCTTCTTAAGGATAGATGAATATGTTAGGGAAGAAATTAGGTTGTATATATATAGGATTAGGAGTCATGAGGAGTTGGAATGATATTGTTAGTACCAAGCCCTAGGCGAGAAGACAGTGCCCTGTTAGAGGTTTGAAGGTGAAGCTTTGAATATTTCTTGCAGGGAATGAAAGTACAGTATGGGGAAAGTATAGTTCTAGGTGTGATATGACCAATAGATGTCAATTTAGAAGATTTTTGAACCCACCAATCAATTTTGTGGAGGTTTGAACAAGAAACTAGTGAGGTCCTACAAATTAGGCCTTTTAGCCATATTAGGCCTAGATTATAGGAAACCTATGTACTGAGGCCATCGGGTCCTAAAAATTGAAGAGTCCTTCATAAAAACCAAAAGGGTATCCAAATGTGGGATTATATTTTCAAGTTATTTGGAAATTTTTTGCAAGAATTGGCAAAAGGTCTCTGGTAAAGGCTACAAGGAATTAGGCCTAATTAGGCCTCCTAAAGACCAAGTCTTGAACCTGATAAGGAAAGGCTTGAAGATCCTTCTAAATGGAAACAAATGGAAGTGATATGAAGATAAATGAAGCATTAGACATCCCTACAATGAATTTCATGAATGGAGAGAAGTTGGCACTTAGAGCTTTCTAAGTCTGGAGAGGAATTGAAGTAACTAAAGGGTGTTAGTCTTTCAAGGTGAAGCACAAGGTGTAATACTCTTGGAGAAGATTTGGATTAGGTTTTAGTTAATCATCTAAGCCTGATAAGGACCTAGAGGAGATTAGGTTCCTAGAAGAAGACAAGGAAGAGCTTCTTAGCAAGGTGTGTAAGCAAACCTTGGAACACTCACATCATAATTACTCTAGAGGTAGCTATTCTAGTTACTCTAGGAATAAAAATAGTGGGAAAAGAGAAGATAAATCTTGGTTTAATGGTACTTGTTACAAATGTGATGAATAAGGACATAGAGCTTTTGAATGTACTAACTCTAGAAAGAAGATTGGAGGTAATGGCAGAAATAATTTGGCTTGTGAAGAAGTTGAGGAATTATCTAATCAACCTAAACATGGTGAGAACATAATGTGAAGAAGGATCTTGTGGAGTGAAGAACCTGATGAGGAACCTATTCTAAGGAAAAGTTTGTTCAGAACCATATGTAAGGTCACTGATAAATGTTGTAAGGTAATCATTGATAGTGGAAGTTTTGATAATTTGGCATCTAAAGAGCTGGTTAACAAGTTGTAGTTACAGAGATTGGGACATCCTAAGCCTTACCATATTGCTTGGATCTAGAAGGAGCACAAACTACTTGTAAGTTTACAATGCCTTTTTAAATTCAAAATTAGAGGTTATCATGATGAAGTCTTGTGTGATATTATGCCTATGGATTATTGTCATATTCTTTTTGGTAGACCTTGGCAGTATGATAGGAAAGCTTTGCATGATGGTAGATTGAATCAATATACTATTTGGATGGATGGAAAGCAATAAATTTTGTTTCCATTAGTAAAAAAACTTGAGGAAAGTCACTATACTACAGTTAGAGTATGCTTGGTTGATGGTAAAAAGTTTGCAAGAGAAATGAAAGAACATAATGTTTGTTTTGCTTTAATTCCAAGGAAAAATGAGAAACAAGATGAGTTATAACATGCACCTGAGGTTAAACCTTTATCGATTGAATTTTATGACATCATTTTTGATAATGTACCTAATGGTTTACTGCCTATGAGAAGTACAAGTAACTGTATGGATTTGATACCTGGCGCTAGTTTGCCTAATAAAGCACACAATAGATTGACACCTAATGAAAAGACTAAGTTGAAAAGACAAGTGCAAGAATTTCTTGAGAGAGGTTTGATTAGGGAAAGTTTGAGTCCTTGTGCAGTACCTACTATTTTAGCACCAAAAAAGAATGAAGAATGGAGAATGTGCATTGATTCTAGAGATATAAACAAGATAATAGTAAAGTACATATTTCCTTTGCCCAGGATGGATGAAATAATGGATAGTTTGAGTGGAGCAAAGTATTTCAAAAAGATTGATTTGAAAAGTGAATATCATTAGATTAGGATTAGAGAAGGGGATGACTGGATAACAGCTTTTAACACTAATAAAGGTTTGTATGAATGGTTGGTTATGCCTTTTGGTTTGACTAATGCACCTAGTACTTTCATGAGGCTAATGAATGAAGTTTTGAAAAGATTCTTGGGTAAGTTTGTAATTTTGTATCTTGATGACATTTTGATATTAAGTAAAAGTAATGAAGAACATCTTGAACATATCAGACAAGTATTGCAGAGATTGAAAGAAGAAAGGTTGTTGATTAACTTGAAGAAATGTTCATTTATGAAATAAGAGATTGTGTATCTTGGTTTTGTAATTTTATTAGATGGATTGAAGATGGATCCTAAGAAAGTAAGAGCTATACTTGATTGGCCTACACCAGGGAATGTTGGAGAGGTAAGATCATTTCATGCATTGGCATGTTTTTATAGGAAGTTTATTATAAATTTGAGTTGTATTTATAATGCTATGACTGAAGCTATGAGAGGAGATAAAATGGATTTCAAATGGACACATGGAGCACAAAGGAGTTTTGAAACATTGAAACAAAGAATTGCAGAGTTTCCTACACTTGCTTTGCCTGATTTTAGTAAAGTTTTTCAAGTTGAATGTGATGCTAGTGGGAGTGCAATAGGAGCTATTTTGAGTCAAGAAGGAAGACCTGTAGCTTTCTTTAGTGAAAAGTTGAATGATGCTAAGATAAAATATTTAGTATATGATCATAAATTCTATGCTATTGTTCAAGCTTTGAAGAAATCGAGACATTATTTGATGCCTAAAGATTTTTTGTTGTATACTAACCATAAATATTTGCAGTATTTGGGAAGTCAGAATAAATTGAATCAAAGATATATGAAGTGGGTTGAGTTCTTGCAGAATTTTTGCTTTTCATTTAAGCATAAAAGTGGATAGTCAAATAAAGTTGTTGATGCCTTGATCCTAAGAAGATTTTTGCTGACATAGATGAGAGTTGAGGTACTTGGTTTTGATAGTTTGAAATATTTGTATGAGACTGACATTGAGTTTGAAGAATGTTGGAAATCTTGTAAGGAACAAATAGTGAGTGATAAGTGGACTGATTATTTCATTCAAGAAGACATGTTATTTAAAGGACTTCAGTTGTGCATACCTAGAGGATCTATGGGGGAGAACATAATGAAGGAGAAACATAGTGGTGGAATTGCTGGACATTTTGGGATTGATAAGACTGTGAATTTGATTTCAGAAAGATACTTTTGGCCACATATTTATAGAGATGTATAGAGAATGGTTAGAGGTTGTAGAATTTGTCAAGTAGCAAAATGAACTAGTCAGAATGTGGGATTGTATACACCTTTGCCTGTACCTGATAGACCTTGGGAAGATGTGAGTATGGACTTTGTTCTTTGATTGCCTAAAACTCAAAGAGGTAATGATTCTATTTTTGTAGTGGTTGACAGATTTTAAATGATGTCTCATTTCACACCATTTAAGAAGACATCTGATGCATTACATGTAGCTGAATTATTTTTCAAGGAAGTGGTAAGATTGCATGGTTTTCCTAAATCTATTGTTTTAGACAGAGATACTAAGTTTACTGGTTATTTTTGGAGAACACTTTGGAAAAAGTTGAATACTGAGTTGAATTTTACTTCTACATTTCACCCTCAGACAGATGGACAGACTGAAGTTTTAAATAGAAGTTTGGGAAACTTGTTGAGATGTTTAGTTGTAGATAATCTTGCTAATTGAGATTTAGTTTTGGCACAAGAAAAATTTGCATATAATAATTCTATGAATAGAAGTACTAAGAGGACACCATTTGAGATTGTTATTGGATTCCATCCTAAGGGAACCATAAATTTGAGAGATTTATCTACTGAAACTAGAAGAAGTGTTGAAGCTGAGGATTTTGTAGTCTTCATGAGAACTTTTCATGATGAAGTTAAAAGGAATTTGGAGGACAGTAATTTGAATTATAAATAGAGAGTAGATAAGAGAAGGAGACATAAATCTTTTGAAGTTGGGGATGAAGTTATGATTCAGTTGAAGAAGAATAGATTTCTAGTTGGTACCTACAACAAGCTAAAAATGAACAAATTTGGACCTTGTAAGATTTTGAAGAAGTTTAACAGTGGAAATGCTTATGAAGCGGAATTACCAGAGGACATGGATATATCACCTATATTCAACATTGCTGATATATTTGAGTACTTTAAATCAATTGATGAAACTAAAGATGATCTAAATTATCCTAAGAAGAATAAAGATAGCATTGAGAAGATCTTGAATAGTAGAGTAAGAAAGAGTACAAGAGGAAAAGACTACATGTAATACCTAGTTTAGTGGAAGAATAAGCCAGTTGAAGAAAATTCATGGATCACAAAAGATGAGTTGGATCTTTATGATTCAGGTCAGAATATGAGTAGTGCTTGATGTGGACATCAGTTCTTTTGTTACCCTAGGTGTCTGATGTAGGAGCATCTTGGGTATTGAGCAATCTTGCATCACCAAAAATATTTCCTAATTTCCTGTACCTGTCTTTTGTTTGTTTTGTCATTTTTGCTGATGTTAGTTTCTTGCCTTGCGTAGTTAATGCAATGTTGTAGACCCATTCTTGAGAATTCTCCTAAGAGCACACATCTTAATTCATTTGGACCTGGAATTTATTGCCATTTTCCTTGGGCATCAATTTTCTGCCAGTTTTGCATGAAACATGTTGTATTTCATCTTGCATGGTTCCGTGTGAGGGAATTGGATCTTGAAAATTTTAGGATATGTTCTTGGATCACATGTGGACCTAAATGTAATGACACATCATGTTTTTTTATTTCTTGCTTTAGTTTTGGTTTCTCCTCCTAACTGGACCTATAATGTAATTAAATGCTTAACTAGTTGACTTGTGGCTTTGCTAGCTATATATTTGGAACTTAGGTTGTTTAGTTGGTAGAAAGATGGTGGTAGTAGAAGTAGAAGAGAAGACAATATGTGAGATGAGACTCTAAATTCATAATTCTCATTGTATAAGGACAAAACCCGAAAAGCCTCATAGTCGGGCATGTTGAAAGATTTAATATAATTGCACCAGTGTTGTTACCATTTTATTGTCTCATATCCATTGTGTTTTCACTAATTTCATGTGGTTTTCATATTACTTCCATGTGTAACTCTTCATAGGATTTTTTTGAGGGTTTAAGTAGTCTCAATTAGCCCTGATTCTACCTTCACCTTCTCTAGCCTTGCATCACAGAATCAAAGAAGTTGTTAGTGCCATCAGAGGTGCTAGTGGATCACTGACCAATGAGGAAGTGGTAAATAAGATCTTGAGAACTTTTTCTTCTAAATATGTTATTAGAATATCTGCAATTTATGAATTGATATGTATACTAAATAATATTGTCATTCTTGAATCCCTAATTTGTAAGCTGATTGCATTTGAGTTGAGTAATTATGATAATAGTCTACTAGCTATTGAGATAGCCTTCAAGTCATTTGTGAGCATTGGAACATCAAGAACATAAAGAGAAAGTCACAACAATTCATATGGAAATGAATATGACAAAATTCTGAATGAAGAAAAAGAACAAGAAGAATTAGAATCACTCCTCACTAATTGACTACCTAGAGGTAAAGGAAAGTACAAAGGGAAGTTACCATTGAAATGTTTCAGTTGTAATAAGATAGGACATATTACATCTAGATATCCTGACAATGAAAGAAATGATAAGAATGATAAGAGAGACAACCAAAATTGAAGATTCAAAGACTTTAAGGACAAAGGTAAGAAGTTTATCCACCTTGTTGAGGAAGGTGTAACTGATGATGAATCTATTGATATCGAGGAAGGATATGAAGTTGTATTTTTTCCAGTAAAGGAACAATTAGATGAGGAAAAATTTGAAGATGAAAAAGCACTTGTTTCTCATGTAAGTAAACTAGATCCTTGGATTATTGATAGTGGTTGTTCACACCATATGACTAGTAATATTTATAAGTTTGAGAACCTAGAAGAACATGATAGAGGATTTTTCATATTTATCAATGATGCTCCATGTCCTTTCAAAAGAAAAGGATCTATTATGTTAAATGATAAGATGAAATGTAATGATGCATATTGGGTTAGAGGACTAAATTATAACCTGTTACCTACTAAGTGTTGCACAATTGAACAACACTGACCATTGACTAGAATTTCATAACAGAAAAGTTAAGATCTATGTTGCTTATGGAGATCTAATTGGAACAAGAGGACAATCAAGAGGTAATTTATTTTATCTTGATATTGGTGATAATATTTGTTTGTTTGCTAGAACTGAATATGTATGGTTATAGCATAAGATATTGTGTCATGTGAATTTTGATAACTTGATCAAAGTGAGTAAGAAGAATAGAGTCAGAGGACTATCGAGATTAAGAAACCCTGAGAAAGCTATGTGCAAGGAATGTCAAATTGATAAGATGACCAAGTCTATTTCTCTAAGAAAGTCTTACTCTACAAATGGTATTTGGAATTGGTTCAAACTGATCTTGGTGGTCCTATGAAAGTTAAAAGCTATTGTGAAGATTGGTACTTTGTTTTTTTTGTGGATGATTATTTTAGAATGATGTTTGTTATGTTTCTAAAAGAAAAATCTAATGCATTTGAAATGTTTAAGTGGTATAAGGCTAGAGTTGAGAAGGAAATAGATAAATAGATGAAATGTATGAGATCTAGTAGAGGAGGTGAATTTATCTTTCATGAATTTATTGTCTTCTATAATGAGCATGGAATTAAAATAAAAGTGTCTACATTGAGGAATCCACAAAAAATGGGATAGATAAGAGAAGAAATGGATCTATTGTTAACTATGCTAGAAATTTGTTGATGAATAAAAATTTTGCACAAACATTTTGGAGAGAAGCTATAAGTATTGCGGTTTACACTCTTAACTAAATTTAGTTAAAGAAAGGTACAAATAAGAAACATTGTGAACTATGGTTTGGAAAAATACCAAATGTAAGTTATTTCAATTTTTTTGGAAGTACATGTTATATATTGAAAGACTTTAGAATTGGAAAGTTTGATTCTAAAGGTGATGAAAGAATATTTATTGGTTACTCATCAAATAGTAAACCATATAAATATTTAGTCAAGGATTCTAACAAAATAGTTGAAAGTGAAAATGTAAGAGTTGATTAATTTACAAAAAAGAATGAAGAGAATAGTAGAAAGGAACCCGAGGACTATAATAGATTATTTTATGTACATGATGGAAATTTGGTTGACAAAACTAAGAAGCAACAAGAAGGAACTGATGAGCAAGATGACCATCTACTGAGAGATGAGAAAACTAATGATCAAGCTATCAAACCTATATTAGAAAACTATGTGAGAAGACACCACTCACTGAGTAGAATTATTGGAGACAAGAATGGAGGAGTTATGACAAGAAGTAAGTTTAGAGATAATTGTTTAATTTATGAATTTGAGCCTAGATTGGTAAAGGATGCACTATAAAATGAATATTGGATGAATTTTATTCAAAAAGAGATAGACCAAATTGAAGAGAATAATACATGGTCACTGGTACCAAGACCTAAAGACAAGATTTTGATAGGACCAAAATGGATTTTCAAAAATAAACTCAATGAGAAAGGAGATGCGATTAGGAATAAAGAAAGATTAGTTTGCAAAGGGTATGAAAAGGAAGAAGTTATTGATTATGGTAAAAATTTTGTCCCTATTGCTAGATTATAAGGTGTTAGGATACTAATTTATTATGTAGCTTATAAAGGATTTAAATTTTATCAAATGGATGTTAAATCTGCATTTCTGAATGGAATACTTGAAGAAGAAGTCTACATAGAATAGCCTAATGGATTTGTTGACAAGAACAATAAGAACATGGTCTACAAATTATAAAAATATTTATATAGATTGCAACAAGATCCTTGAGCATGGTATGAAAGACTACACTCTTATTTAGTTAAGATTGTATTTGAAAGAAATAGTGATAACATCAATTTATACCTAAAATGTGATAAGTTTGATGAAATTTTAATTTCTAAAATTTTTATTGATGATATTATATTTGGTGTTAATGAGAAAATGTCTAATTTATTTGTTGAGAAGATGAGAAAATAATTTGAGATGTCTATGATACGAGAGATTAAATTCTTTATTGGACTTCAAATTCAACAAGTAAAGGATAGGATCTACATCACTCAATCTAAGTATATCAAAGAGATCTTGAAAACATTCAATATGGAAGATTTAAAACTGGTTGGAACTCCAATGGCTACTAGTTGCAAATTGTCTAAGGAAGATGATACTAAGGGAGTGAATGAGATTCTTTACTGATCTATGATTGGTAAACTATAATATGTGGTACATAGTAGACCTGATATAGCACATTCAATTGGAATTGTTTGAAGGCTTTTAGAAAACCCCAATGAGAAAAATTTGTCTGTAGTTAATAGGATATTTAGATATTTGAAAGAGACTAAAGATTTTGATCTGTTATACACTAGGAAAGGATATTTTGATCTTAAAGTATATACTGATGCTAATTAGACAAGAAATATTGATGCCATGAAAAAAATTATTGGCGAAGCTTTATTTTTAAGAGAAAGACTAGTGACATGGTTAAGCAAGAAATAGAGTTGTATTTCAAAATCTATTGTTGAAGCTAAATATGTGGAAACAACTATAAATTGGTCTAACATTATATCGATCAAGCAACTATTGGAAGGTATGCATGAAGAGATTACAGATTCTATTATAATTTATTGTGATAATAACGGTGCTATTAACATATCAAAGAATATGATGATGCATTCTAGGACCAAGCATATATCAATTAAGTGTCACTACTTGAGAGAAAAAGTACAAGATCAGCATGTGACATTAAACTATGTGAATTCTAAGGAGCAGATAGCTGATATCTTTACAAAAAATTACTGAAGGATGCTTTTGATTATCTCCAAGGTTAATCATGGGTTCTTCCCCTATCCAATGTACATTAAGGAAAGATGCATGTTTCATCAATTCAAGGACTCAAGAGAATATCTATCTTGTGAGTTTATCCTAGTGTTCACTTTTTAGGTGAAGCCTTAAGTTGTGAAAAAGGAAGTTTATGACTGCAATGGAAAATTTCTATACTTGACATATATCTGAGATATTTATATTTCTTTGGAATTGTTATCAAAGAGGGAGATGAATACAGTAAGAATAGTAATTTATGAAAGATTATCATGAAGGATAATAACGAAACATTAAGAAGATTAGGGAGAAGATCAATAAAGTAAGAGGAAGACAAATAAGAAGAATATAGTAAGAAGGAGACTATTATCAGAAGAAGATGAATAGAGATGAAGAGAGTAGGTTGCTAAAGGAATCAAAATGGAAAGTGAAAGCTTGGACTACATATGAAAGATCAGAAAAGGAAAAGTTACTACTCAAAGGGAGTACAAAATATGAATGATAGTGAAAGGATACCATCATCAACTAGACACTAAATTTTTTTAATGTTTCCATCAATGCCAAAGAGGAATATTTTTACCATAACTAATAACATTGTTGAAGGTGATTATCTAATGGAGATAATGATGAAGAATGTGAAAGATCAGAGGAATAGATAATAGTAGAAAGGTTAGATCAGTTATAGTCTTGTCATTGATGTCAATCAATTGATTTTTTATTTATATTATGTTGACATATCATTCAATAATGATATACGATGAATGAGTTAAGGAGTAGAGGAAATGAGAATTTGAAAAGTTGAAGAACTTGAATGGGGAACTGATATAGATCAGACAATGACTTGATTATGTTGATATGATTTTTTTTACCTAACATATGAGTACGTTAAGTTGGTAAAGCATGGTGATAAAGTTTTGATAATTTGGTAAGTAAAGTTGTATTGGCTACCAAGATGGAAAAGTCACTCGGTAAGGTAAAGTGAAAAAGATAGGTCATTGGGTAAAGTAGAAAGGTTTAGGCACCAAGTGATGTTACTAAAATTCAAATGGAGAACATCGAGTAAGAGAAAGATATTAAATATGGATGGAATTGACATTTAATGATTATCTATGATGAGTTGGATGATCATGATGGTGAGGAAAGTTTGTTACAAGAGATCCATGGTTATTAAAATTCAAGATGAAGATATACAACAAGATCTAAGTGGAAAAAGAGATGGAACATGTTTCTAGATAAAGTTCAAGTTCCTAGGTGAAAAGGAAATGTTTTATCGAGATCCAGATTTGATGTATAATGAAATGAATGGTCAAGATTGATTAAAGAAAAACTTAATAGATGAGATTAAGAGGAAAAATATGTCTATATATATGAGGATCTTATATGGACAAATAGCTAGCAAATTGAATAGTTGAAGGGTTACCAACTATTGCAGTGAAGAAGGAACAAAGAGATTTCGAGTGGAAAAAGAAGGATTTGATGAAGTGTTGATTCTAGTGGATGATGAAGAATTAAAGTGAAGATAGAAGAGCACAAAAGGATCTCATTGAGAAAAGATAGTTGCAAACTGTAGGTTAATTTTATTATTTTTTCTTACTAGCATTTGTAACAGTCAAATCTCTTAACAGAGTGGACTTAACAATATTATTGTAAATCCTTTAGTAAAGGTGACATTCTAAAGTGTTTTTAAAGCCCTCTAACAAGGCCACTCCTAATAGGGTGAAGATCCTAATAGATCTAAGGTAAATCATTTAAGAAAGTCACACCTAACATTGTGTTTTGTAATCTTCAACCAGATTGGCTCTTAATCGGGCGTACTTTAGAAGAGTATTCTCCTAGTGGGTGACAATTCCCACTTTGGTTTTTCTCAAGGTTGCATTTCCACATTAAATATTGGTGTTATACATTTTGAATTCTTTATATGTATGATTTGTGTGTTAAAATGTTGACACACTTCTATGAGTCATTATATCCAAGATTTCTCAATAATGAGGTCTTAAATGGTGACTCATAGCTCTCTATTCATGGAGTGCAATGGTTTATAATGGAGGCCCTCAGTTTAGACCTAGTTTGTTCCCATGCAAGTACACCATAAAATGAGAGATTCAAAGATGAAAAGAAAGAATCCTAGTCTCCGTGATCATCAAGTATGCATGCAAATGAAAATGGAAGCTATTTTATATGATACCAATGCATGAAAACAAAATAATCTATGAAAGTAAATACGCATGCAATATTATTCTATGAAATGAAATATGAATCTAATCTAATATGTAAGTTCAAGAGTAATCTAAATGGATTTCCATGGAGGCATGAGAGAAGAAGGCAAGAAAAGAGAAGTTTCAATGTTCAAGCTCAAGTTCTCAAAATCTCCTCCAAAATCGCTCTCCAAACCTGTAGCATAACAATAGCATAAAATCTTGATCTCTAAAATTTGGATGCCCGGATGCCTGGATCTACAAAATCTCCATGCCTAAATAAGAAGGAGAAGGCTCCTTATAAAGTATTTATAAATTAAATGGACGGTCAAGATTAAGAGGCAAAAAGAAATTATCAAAGGTGGAGATTAAATCTTGGTTGATCCATGTGCTCAAGATTCTCAAGTGGCGAAATCAATGGACATGGTTAAGAGGCAAAAAGATGTGTGGAAGAGATTAAGAGGCAAAAGGAGATTCCACTCATCTTAAGGTAAAAGCACAAAGTTGTGTCACGTTTCAAGACAACTTATCAACACAGCTGAATTTGAGTATTTTTAACTAAAATTATTTTTTGTGAAACATATGGTCTAGCTAAATTCATTCTAGCTAAGTTAGATAAGTTCTTCACCTTTTCCAATTGGAAATATCTATTAAATGCATGTTTTATAACAATTACTAAAGAAATAAAATTATTTTAGAAAAGCGACGTTTTAATAACTCTCACTCTTTTTAATGATATTTTTTTACAAATATAAAAATACCCTTTTTTAGAGCATAGAATCAAGATTATCATCGTATAATTTTTATAGTATTTTAATTAGATCTAATATATTATAATTTCAAAATACTACAAGTAGGTATTTTAACATTCAAGAACAAGATGCTTCAAAAATAGAAAAAAATAGTAAAGCTTACCAAAAAAATTGAAAATTTATATTTAACACTAGAGGAGAGAGTTATCTTCAAGAGTGTGTAATTTATTTTCTGAATGGTGTAGATTTGATAGGGGAAATTTGATGTGAGATGAAAACTGTTGATTTCAGGTATGTTCGACTTGGAGTAGTTATAACAGAGAAAATATACATTGAAAATTAATTTTTCTTCTTTTCTGCACTAGCTATACATTTTATCTATGACATATTTTGAAATCAAAGGAAAAAGAGATTATTTGCATATACTTTTTTTGTGCGGACAAGACCCTCATTTTTTAGCATTTTTCAGCAAGTAAAAAATGGACTTAAAAAATTTAAAAACTATGTGAATTCTTGTTCGAAAAAAATTAAAAAAATTATAGCCATAAACTTCATCCACTTTTACACATTTCATTAGTTTACATCATCTCCAAATTTTAAACATAAATGCCATTTTTATGTCATTAAAGTTAAAATTTTTGTGTGTTGTTGACCTTTTCCTTTATAAAAGTGTGACACAGCTTTGTACTTTTACCCCTTAGAAAGTGTGCATTTAATGTGTAGACAAAAAGTCTTTTTCTTTTTATTTTTATTTTATTATTTATTTATTATTTTTAGCAAAGTGGTTTCCATTATTTAATTAAAAGATTTTTTAATTTATTTAAAAGAGATTTGTTCTTTTAATTAAATGTGGCTTAGGATAAAGTGATTTTATTATTTAATTAAAAGCTTTTTTTTATTTAATTAAAAGGGAGCATGTTCTCTTAATTAAATAAAACTTAGGATAAAATGATCAAACCTTAGAAAATATTAAAATATTTGAATTAATTATGATTTGATCAAGAAAATTGATTTGAATTGAAAATGTTGTAAAACATTGATTCAAGAAATTGATAAATTGGTGAATGCGGGCCCAAAGTCTAGGCGACCATTTTAGGGTGCATACATTTTCCCCTCTTTGACTAATGTGTGATCTTTATGGGAACACATGTAGTCAAATAATGAAGTTGAAGTGTCAGATCGATTTGGGATCACAAAACAACCCAGATGTGTGATCAATAGATGGGAATGCATCAGGAAAAAGATAAGCTAATTGAAAAAGACAAGGCCAACACCCCTGTAAATAGGTAATTGTCATGTCCCAGATAAGAATCTCAAGCAAGGTTGCCCCAAGAGAAGCAATTGATAGGTTTGATAAAGCTGAATCAAGGATTGAAGTTTGATAGGTACTGCCCCCTCGTTATAGAAATTGAAATGAGATAGAGGAGAAACAACAAATTGATAAATTTGATCAAAATGAACTAAAAATAAGGTTCTTGATGTAAGATGAAAGATATAAGGATCACAGAACCAAGGTAGATCATCAAGCATGAAAGATTATGCCCCAAGGTTGAATTAGAATAAAATAAATGGGGTGAAAGTGAATGGAAGATAGAAGTTTGGAAGAGGTGAAAAGAAATGAAGAGAAGAAAGAGAATTTTCCTCAAGATCAATCAACTATTTAAGATAGAAAATTTTGATTGAGATCACAAAACAAGATAAGGAATTGAAGATCAAAACATGACCATGGTTGATTAAAATTCCAAACGAAAGATGAAGGAAAACCCTCTCAAACTCCTAATGCAGCCTAAAAATACAAATTAACATGAAGTATAACAATGCAAGCTACATGAAAATGCAAAGGTGTACTTGCAATAGAGAAAATGTAACATAGGATTTTGTGTTTATCATTCATTAGAGAATGTTAAGGAACTTATTTTCATCATTGGGCCATTATTAACCGACATCGGAAAATCACACAATCATCACTAGTCACAAGCGCAACTATGAAGATATGAATGTGATTTATATCAGATTGGAATGTGGAAAGATTCTAACACAAGCATCAAAGACATAAGGGTCAATATGACTCGATGTTAGCTTACCCAATTTAATGTAGCAAAACCACACTCGCATCAAGGCATAGATGCTAGAATGACCATAAAAATAGTTGTGCAAAAAATAGTCAAGGATGATACCTCAAATCTCCTAAGTATTTCAAGGGGAAAACAAGAGACACTCTAGAGTTTCAAGACCACACCCACAAGAAGAAAGAAAATAAAAATATGCCCCATGCCCCAAGTCCTCTAGCTATGCATACCAGAGAGACTTATTAGACAAGGACACTCAACGAAAATCAATAATAGTCAGTACACAAAGAAAATATCATGACATAGCTCAAGTATTAAGTGTTGTGTTTAAAAATTTAAGTTTGTTAACTGATACTGACTTCCGAGGATAAGGATTGAATGCTTGCAAGCAGGTAAGATTGCATGATAAAACTGGGTAAGACCAAGTTGATATGTGTTGAAAAACACTTGATGTCAGGGGTTGTGTTGAAAAATATAGTTGGGGTGGTGTTGAAAAACACTGTTTGTGAGGTATCCTAAAGACTAACACATCCAAGAGACCAAAGCTAACACAGTTATGCCCCCTAGACAAAGAAAAAGACCAATTCCAAACCAAGGCAAGAAGGACAAGGCATGATGGACAAAGGCTAAGTGTCGAGGACACGTGCTAAGAAACAGGGGTGCAAAGGCCTCAAGTAGCGCTTGTTTCCAGGTTTTAACCACTTGGATTTTATTGCAAAATTTATTTATTTATTTAATTTTTAGGACTTTTTATAATTTTTTTGTATTTTTGCTACCAAGGCGTCTGTTTCTAGATTTTCACCAAGGCACTTTTTCTACTTTTTTCAATTTTTCAATTTTTTTTAAATTTTTTTGGTATTTTTGGAATATATAATTTTTTTGGAGATACATCAAAGTGCCTATTGCTAGGTTTTCACTAAGATAATCATTTTTTTAGGACATTTTTTAATTTTTAAAATTTGTTGACAATATATAATTTTTTTGGATTTTTTCAGGATCAATAAGTATGTACAAAGGATGCCCCCATACAAAATGGGAATCATGAATAGAACTTCTTTAGTTGTAAGAAATTGATAGGATCAGGGAGTTTCTCTCCCTCTACATTAGATAATAAATAAGCACCCATCCAAAAAGATGATGTAATGATGTAAGGTCCAAGCCAATTAGGTTCAAATTTTCCCTTTTGATCTCTATGTTGTTGATTCTTAGGATTTTCACATAGGACAAGATGTACCACTTGGAATTCTCTAGGGAGAACCTTTTTAGTGAAGGCTTTGGACATGAACTTTTGATAAACCCTCATATGGTCAAATGATGATTGACGTTTCTCATCTAGAAGTTCTAACTCTTGAAGTCTCATGGCATGGTAGTCTTCATTTGTAACTAGACCTTTGAGGAAAACTCTAAGTGAAGGAATCTCAACCTCTAAAGGTAACACTGCTTCAACACCATATGTAAGGGAAAAGGGACTAGCCCCAGTAGGAGTAAAAATACTCATTCTATAGTCCCACAAAGATGGATTTATCTGTAAGTGCCAATCTCTACCATTCTTACAAATTGTTTTGTGTAGGATTTTAAGAATGGTTTTGTTTGATGCCTCTGCTTGACCATTTCCTTGTAGGAAGTGAATGGAGGACCAATGTTGTTTAATGCTGAATTTCTTGTAGAGTTGTTTAAGGTCCTTATTTTTGAACTGGCCTCCATTGTTAGTGATAATCTCGGAAGGCACTCCATATCGACAAATGATATGGTTCAGAATGAATAGAGAGACTGTCTTGCTTGAGGCAATAGAAAGTGGGACAAATTCTACCCATTTAGTGAAGTAATCAGTATTAGTGATGATAAACTTGTGTCCACCTGATGAGTTGGGATGAATCTACCCAACAACATCAAAGGCCCAACACTGAAATGGCCAATGAGATATAGAATGAATGAGCTCCTTGCCTCAAGAAGTATCAGGTTACCATGTGTTTGATACTTTTCACATGACTTTACAAAAGATACTACATCAATTTTCATCGTAGGCCAACAATACCCCACCCTAAGCAACCTTTGGGCCATGGAAAGTGATGCAAGAGCATCTCAGGTCCTTGGCAATCCTGTGTCACCAAATTTTTTTTGGAGTTTGTCTATGTTGCTCAATTTATTCTTTGACCAAGTTGGTTAGTAGCTATTCAATTTCCTTTGGTTACTGAGTGTGGTTGATCATTTCCTGGGCAGTCAGTTGTTTCACTAGCACTTAGCGTTTCCTGTCTGCTGCTCGGTCATCCTTGCTCACCAACGGATTTAGTTTTGTTTACTGTTGAGGCTGACTTGTGCATTTATATTGGATCATGGATTTAATGTTTGTATCCATCATCAGGAAGCATGTGGTCCTAGATCTGACCATTACTTCTATTAATTATGGATTTGAAGGCCGACTCAGTTCGGTATTGTCTTGTATAAATGTAGTTTTTTGGTTGTATTTTAAGAGGCAGTTTTGGGAGACAGAAGATAATAGACATTAGATTGAAGATTTGTAATAGATCCTCACATGTTTGAGGATTTCTGAATTTCATTTTATTATCAAGCCATAACTGGGAAGGCCTTACAACCTTGCATGTATGATTCAATTAATGAAAATATATGAAAGATCTGGCATTCTCTCTCTCACTCTTGTGTTTGTTATCTTCCACATGTTTTGAGCAGGCTTGGATCACTAGGGTGTGCCATCCTTTGGCCCCTCTTGACCCCTGCCTTATGTTAGGTGGTATCAAAGCAAGGTGAGATCTTGATCTAGGTCCGCAGATCTAGGTTTTTAGGTTCCTCTTGAAGCCCTAGTTGATTCTTGTGAGGTAGCAGATTGTGATCTAACCTACAATTGCAGAGGGTGGTCAAGATGGTTTGTGGGAGGCAAGATGAAAATCCAGGATTGGAAAATATGCTAAGATAGATTGTTGCTAGGTTGGAAGTAGTTGAAATAGCCCAAAGAAGAGGCAGACATCTTGAAGATGTTAGTGATGATGAAGTTGAAGAAGAACAGGTGAATGTAGAACCTGCACCTATTATGGATCAAGGTGAAGAAAGATTTTTGAAGGCTTTGAAAAATTTGAAGTCTACACCACATTTCAATCCTCTTGAATATGGTGGAAAGCTGGATTCTGATGAATTGGTGGACTAGATCACCGAGATGGAAAAATATTTTGAATATGAAAGAATCCCTGAAGATAAGAAGGTGAAGATTGCAAGAACTAGGTTGAAAATCCATGCATCCTTATGGTTGGAACATCTACAATTGGATAGGAAAAGGAAGGGAAAAGAAAAAATCAAGGTATGGAGTAAAATGGTCAATAAGTTAAAAGGAAAGTTCTTATCCTGTGATTATCAGATTAACCTAGTTTGGTGAATGCAAAGTCTAAGCCAAAAAGATAGTTTGGTAAAAGAGTATACTAAGGAATTTTATAGATTGGATATCAGATCTGGACATGATGAAGATGATGTGGAAAGAATTGGTAGATACCTGAATGGTTTGAGAATTTCCATCCAAGAGGAAATTAGTATGGTCAAGTTAGAGAACATTGAAGACGCTTACCAATTTTCTTTGAAAGCTGAGGAGAAAATGAACAAAAGACATGAACAGAGATAGAGAGGAAGAGGTGGTAGATTCCCTAGAGGAAGAGGTAGATCTAATGGTGAAAATGGTAGATCTGAACCTGAAAAGAAAAATCTAGACAAAGGCAAGACATAATGGAAAGATGAAAGTTCATCCAGAGGTAGAGGCAGTAACTACCGAGGTGGTTATAGCAGAGGAAGTTTCTGAGGAACTTGCTAAAATTATGGAGAAGAAGGACATAGGTCATTTGAATGTACACAAGTAAGTAAGAAGGCTGGTAGTAGTAGAAATTTTGTAGTGCAAGAAGAGCCACTGAATGAACCTGAGAAGGAAAATAACTTGATGGTAAGGAGAGCATTATGGAATGAAAGCAAAAAGGAAGATCCGGTAAGGAAAATTTTCTTCAAGACCAGATGTAGAGTTTTTGATAAATTTTGGAAGGTAATCATTGATAGTGGTAACTCAAAGAACCTGGCATCTGAAGAGATGGTCATAAATTTGCAATTGGAAAGGATGGAACATCTGAAACCCTATCGGATTTCATGGATCAAAGATGAGCATACACTCTTGGTAAGTGAAAAATGTTATGTGAATTTGAAGATTGGAAAATACTATGATAAGGTGTTGTGTGATATCATGCATATGGATTTTTGTCATATTTTTTTGGGTAGACCTTGGCAATATGATAGACATGGTATATATGATGGGAGATTTCATAAGTATACTATTGTGGCTGATGGAAAGAAACAAATCTTGTTACCATTGATGGAAGAACTTGTTAGTAATGTTTGCACATCTATGAAAGTTTTCTTGATGGAAGGAAGGAAGTTTGTTAAAGATTTGAAAATAAATGATGTATGTTTTGTTGTGATTCCTAACAAATCGAGTAAGAAAATAGAAGATAATGTTCCTGAGGAGATTGATAAGTTACTCACTGAGTATAGTGAAATAATATCTGATAATGTACCTGATGGTTTTCTACTAAAAATAAGCATTGATCATTGTATGGATCTAATCCCTGGAGCTACTTTACTGAATAAGGCACCTCATCAACTAACACCTACCGAGAATCAAGAATTGAACCAATAGATTCAAGAGTTGCTGGAGAAATGTTTGATCAGAGAAAGTTTGAGTCCTTGTGTAGTACCTGTTGTATTGGCACCTAAGAATAATGGAGAATGGATAATGTGTACTGATTCCAGAGCTATCAATATGATAACTGTGAAGTATAGGTTTCCTATATCGAGGATGGATGACATAATAGACAGTTTGACTGGAGCAAAGTATTTCACAAAAATTGATTTGAAAAGTGGGTATCATTAGATCAGAATCAGAGAAGGTGATGAGTGGAAGACTTCTTTCAAGACAAAAGAAGGTTTGTATGAGTGGTTGGTTATGCCTTTTGGTTTAACTGATGAACCGAGTACTTTTATGAGGTTGATGGATGAAGTTTTGAAGAAATTCTTGGGTAAATTGTGATTGTGTATCTTGATGACATTCTGATATTTAGTAAGACTAGAGAAGAACATTTTTTACATGTTAGACAAGTTTTGCAGAGATTGAAAGAGGAAAAGTTGCTGATAAATCTAAAAAAGTGTTCTTTCATGAAAGAAGAGATTGTGTATTTGGGATTTGTGATCTCAGCTGATGGTTTGAAGATGGATCCTAAAAAGGTTGAAGCTATTTTGAATTGGCCTACACCTATGAATTCTAGTGAGGTAAGATCATTTCATGGTTTGGCAAGTTTTTACTGAAAGTTCATAAGGAATTTCAGTTCAATTTGCAATGCTATGACTGAGATAATGAGAGGAGACAAAAGAGAATTCAAGTGGACACATGGAGCTGATAAAAGTTTTGAGAATCTGAAGCAGAAGGTTGCTGAATTACCTATTTTGGTATTACCTGATTTCAGTAAGGTATTTCAAGTAGAATGTGATGCAAGTGGAAGTGCAATTGGAGTTGTGTTGAGTCAAGAAGGTAAACCTGTTGCTTTCTTTAGTGAAAAGTTGAATGATGCTAGAAGGAAATATTTTGTGTATGATCAAGAATTCTATGCTATTGTTCAAGAACTGAAGAAATGGAGGAATTATTTTATATCAAGTGAATTTGTGTTGTATACTGATCATAAGGCTTTACAGTATTTGGGTAGTCATAATAAGTTGAATCAGAGACATATGAAGTGGGTCGAGTATTTGCAAAATTATACATTTGTGATAAAGCATAAGAGTGGAGTCACTAACTGAGTTGTTGATGCATTGAGTAGAAGAAGATCTTTGATGACCAAGATGAAAATTGAAGTTCTTGGTTTTGATGAGATGAAAGGTTTGTATGAAAATGACCCTAATTTTTCTAAGCCATGGAGAAAGTGCAGAGGATCTATTCAAGATCAACAAGATACTAAATGGGATGAATATTTTATTTAGGAAGGTATCTTGTTCAAAGGTATTCAGTTGTGTATACTGAGAGGAGTAATGAAAACTAATCTGATAAAAGAGAAACATAGTAGTGGTTCGGCTAGACATTTTGGCATTGATAAAACTTGGAATTTTCTTAAGGAGTACTTTTGGCTGTAGTTGTACAAAGATGTTCAGAAATTTGTGAAAAGTTGTGGAATTTGTCAAGTTGCAAAAAGAGTAAGTTAGAATACTGGTTTGTATGTACCGATTTCTATACCTGGGAAACCTTTGATTGACATTAGTATGGACTTTGTTCTTGGCTTATCGAAATAGTAAGAGGTAATGATTCTATATTTGTTGTTGTGGATAGATTTTCTAAGATGCCATATTTAATACCTTGTAGATAGACATCAAATGCAGTACATGTAGTAGATCTTTTCTTTAAGAAAATTTTCAGATTACATGGATTACCGAGAAGTATTATCTCTGACCGAGACAAAAAATTTGTTGGATACTTTTGGAAGACCCTTTGGAAGAAATTTGGCACTGAGTTGAAATATAGTTCTACATTTCACCCACAAACCGATGGACAAACTGAAGTTGTAAATAGAAGTTTGGGAAATCTTTTGAGATGTTTAGTTGGAGACACACCAAGAAATTGGGATTCCATGTTGACACAAGCAGAGTTTTCATACAATAACTCAATGAATAGGAGTACTGGAAAAACACCATTTGAGATTGTGAATGGCATACAAATAAGAGGAATATCTAATTTGAGAGACATTGATGATGAAAATAAGAGAAGTGTTGGAGGAGTGAAGTTTGTTGAGTACATGAAGACATTCCATGAAGATGTGATGCTGAAGCTAGAAGACAGTATTCAGAAATACAAAGATAGAGCTGATAAATCAAGAAGACATAAGACTTTTGATGTTGGTGATGAAGTGATGGTTCACTTGAAAAAAGGTTAGTTTCCTGTTGGAACATATGGAAAGATGAAGATGAAGAAGTTTGGACCTTGCAAGATTTTGAGGAAATTTGACAGTGGAAATGCCTATGAGATTGAGTTTCCTAATGACATGGACATATCATTGATCTTCAACATTGCTGATTTGTATGAGTATCATAAACTTGATGAAGAAATGTCAGTACTAATAGAATATCCTAAGAAGTAGAATGAAGAAGTTGAACAGATTCTGAATAAAAGAGTTGGCAAGAGCACAAGAGGAAAACAATATATGGAATATCTGGTAAAGTGGAAGAATAGACCGACGGAAGACAGTTCATGGATTTCATAGTCTGAGTTGGATGCAGCTTGGATCATACCTACCAAATGATTTAGAGAATCATTTCAAAATAACTCCAGGTGTCTGATGTAGGAGCATCTCAGGTCCTTCACAATCCCGTGTCACCAAAAACATTTTGGAGTTTGTCTGTGTTGCTTGGTTTCTTCTTTGACCGAGTTGGTCGGTAGCTTTTCAGTTTCCTTTGGTTACCGAGTGTGGTCGGTCATTTCCTGGGTGGTCAGTTGTTTCACTGGCACTTGGTGTTTCCTGTCTGCTGCTTGGTCATCCTTTCTCACCGATGGGTTTAGTTTTGTTTTCTATTGAGGCCAACTTGTGCATTTATATTAGATCATAGATTTAATGTTTGTATCCATCATTGGGAAGCGTGTGGTCCTAGATCTGATCATTACTTTGGTTAATTATGGATCTGAAGGCCAACTTAGTTTGGTATCCTCTTGTATAAATGTAGTTGTTTGGTTGTAGTTTAAGAGGCAGTTTTGGGAGACAGAAGATAGTAGACATTAGATTGAAGATTTGTAATAGATCCTTGCATGTTTGAGGACTTCTAAATTTCATTGTATTATTAGGCTATAATTAGGAAGGCCTTACAGCCTGGCATGTAGGATTCAATTGATGAAAATATATGAAAGATTTGGCATTCTCTCTCTCACTCTTGTGTTTGTTGGCTTCCACATGTTTTGAGCAGGCTTGGATCACTAGGGTGTGCCATCCTTTGGCCCCTCTTGACCCCTACCTTGTGTCAAAAAGACCATTGGAATGTCCCCTATAGATGCCCTTGTGGATGTCAACTAATGCTTGGTCAGATTCTTCCTTTTCTAAGCATCTAAGAAGTGTTCCATCTAGACCCCTCCTATACAAATCACCAAAGATAAGGGAATGGTGAGAGGCATTTCGGATAAGGTTTCTGGGTTCAGATCAGTTAAAGGTTTTAGGTATAATGCCATCACCAAGGTATGAATAAATGGCACTATAATGGGATGACTCATGACCAACAAGGGTACAAATGACATGACTTTCTTGGCAGTCATAGATAGGGTGATGTAGCTCTTCCACTAGGAATTCAAATATGGATTCATGTTCCCCTAATTGAAGGACTAATGCAAGTGTAGCCATAACATCATCTACTTTGTTTTCTTCTCTAAGTATTTTCTAAAATGTGACAAATGTGAAGTATCATTTCAAGGAATCAACCATTTTCTTGTAAGGTACCAGTTTCTCATTTTTTGTTTGATATTCATCATTGACTTGGTTGATTATCAGCTGTGAATCCCCATAGATGTGTAACTCTATGATTCTCCATTCTAAGGCTATCTTAAGTCCATTTGTTAAAGCTTCATACTCAACAATGTTGTTTTTACATGGGAACAATAACTTGTAAGACTTAGGAATCATGTACCCATGAGGAGAAACAAACAACACACCAGCTCCTGAACTATTTTGCATAAAGGATCCATCAAAGAACATCTTCCATGTTCTTTTAGTCATATACATGAGGTGTTCATCTAGGAAGTCAAATTGAATAGGTTCATTATGTTGTATTGGGAAATCAGCCAATTGATATGCTATTGCTTGTCCTTTGATTGCTTTATGCTCAATGTACTCTATGTCAAACTTTGAAAGGATCATCATCCATTTAGCAAGTCTACCTATGAGGGCAGCCTTACCTAGTAAATACTTGAGTGGATCTATTTTTTCTAATAGGTGTATTATGTGTGCAAGCATGAAATGTCACAACTTTTGGGAAGAAAACACCACTACAAGGAAAGCTTTCTCAATGCTGGTGTAGTTAACCTCATATGAAATAAGAGTACGACTAATGTAGTATATTGCTCTTTCTTTCCCATGTTCATCAAGTTGAGCTAGTAATGCCCCCAAGGAAGATTTTGTCATTGAAATGTATAGAATAAGTGGTTTCCCTAGGATAGGAGGCATTAAAATGGGAGGATTTTCCAAGTATTTCTTGATTTGATCCATGCTCTTTTCACAATCCTTATTCTAAACACATTTGAATCCTTTGTGTAAGTTCTTGTTGAAAGTGAATGATATGAAACAGTAGTTTACCAAAATGAATGGGATAATTATGCGAATAGGGTTGAATAGCGGTAGATAAGATAATATGATATGCAAAGGGGGAATATAAGACCTATCCTTAATCCAAATTCCCAAAAGGGAAGATCCAAATGGATTAATCACCAAGAAATGATCAATGCATAATTAAATCAAACAATGAAGAACATGAAGAAAGGAGGAAATCCTATAATCCACTATAGAAAGTATATACTTGAAATTTCAAATGAATGGAAGGCAAATAATAACCTCAAAATAGGGAAAATCTGGAAAATACTAATTTCTGATGTCTGTGCACAATATCGGAAAATTTTGCAACCTATTTTGGACTGGAAATGTCAAGACAGAGAAAACCCAAAAAACTTTTTTCTTTCTAGAAGTAGGTCATCCTTGACCCAGATAGTGGGCCAAGGTCTTACCCTAAGGTAGGATCCTGCCCCTCTAAGCTCCGACATAAATTCTATTCGCAGATCTTGGAAGTTCTCCGAAAAAGGTATCCAGATCTAAACTTCAATTCACTGTCTTGTACCTATACTTGCAAGAAAAATGGTTATGTTTGTTTGGATGGGGGGTTTGCCTTGGTCAAACCCCAATTTAGGAATTAACCTTGAAATTGAATTGAAATAGTAATATGCATAAACAAAGTAAATGGAACTATTCACCTTGCTTATGTTGAAGTCCTTGTAGGCAATTCGAATCCTTGAATCCACAAGTAGGGATGCTCCAAATGAATGTAGAAGTATGTAGGATATCTCAAATAAATGGCATTAGATCTTCAACACCAATCTTGAAAGTATCTTTCCATAGGAAGAGGCTTGGATGAATGTGGATGGAGAGATCTTCAAGGGGGCTCCAAAGAGATTGAATCCTTTAATGGCTAACAATGGATCTCCTTGATGAATGCTTGAATGCTAGAATTCTTGGCTTGAAGATGAATGAATGGTTTCTTTCTTTCTTTCTCCTTCTTACTTTCTTAATTGCACTTGCTTGAGAGATTATGAGATGAGATGGATTGAAATGAGAAAGGAAGGCTTCCTTTTATAGTGATCTAGGGCACAAACCCCTAGAGAAGGCTGACATTGGAGAATTAAATCCCAATTAATGTTAACCCCTAGAAGTGGACCTAGATTAATGTAATTTAAGGATTATACCATTTTGAAATCCAAAACAGCTGACCGGGAAGTGGGAAAATAAAGTTTTTTGAAACCCGACATCCTGAAACTTCTGGAAACTAAAATTTGGAACAAGGATCAGGGACAAGGTAGTCTCTACCCTAGGTCAAGGATGAGGTCATCTCTAACCTAGGTCAATGACTAGGTCATCCTTGACCCTTGAGGTTTTCCTTGACCTAGGAGGTCAAAAACTCTAGATTCTTAGAGGAAGTTGCCAGAAAATAGGTTGGAAAAAAAGAGTGAGAGAAGCAGGAGAGGGGGGAAACAACTAGATCCATGCAAAGACCCAATCAAAGCACTTGACATGACCCCAGACCACTTACTCAGAGGGATAAACACTCTTATCATGGAAGTGCTTCTATTTTAAGATGATACATTAAGCCCTCACTTTAGCAAGAGTATGGACTCGATGCAAACTCTTGGTAAAGGAAATCATAATGAAAAGATAATCTTATCATAATCAAAGGGACAAAGAGAAACCTCAATCCCATAGGGACTCAAGTCTTCATAAAATCCAAGATCACAATAAGAGAGACATCTCTAGAGAGAGAGAGAGGGTGTGATTATCTCACCCAATGAGAACTTATGTCCCATTGTGAACCACACAAGGAAACAACACAACTGGAAAGATGTAATTGAACTGCCTAGTGAATGTTACTACTCACTAGTCAACCCATCAAGGATTCACCCTTAGGAATATTCTATTCCATAAGAGTAAACCCAAAAATAAAAGAGATCCAGTCTTAAGGACACCTTCGACCTTAAGGGATCAACAAAATTTTGAAACTGGAGGGATCAAGAGATCCTAAAATATAAATTCATGCTTTAAGGATTAGTCACTAATCCAAAAAGGGAGAAAAGGTATCTTGAAAAACAATATATGTATATTGAAAAAGTGCATTTGTGCAATAGGTGAGCAGAGTGTATGCCTCCACATTAAAGTCATTGCTAACACTTTAACAAGAGAAATGGATTTAACGGAAACATAAACAACTCCCCTGATTACATTTGCACTACGAGATGCCCCTAGACAAAGACAACTCAAAGGAAATACCACATAAACATACAAAGAACACAAAAGGGAACTACCTACCATGGGGTTAGTATGATCATAAGATAATATATATATGATATTATTGCAAATGAATTAACATCATTCCCCAAAGAAAGTAGAACTAAAATCACAAAGGAGGAAAGATCACATAAGATATACAAAGAAGAATCTTTTTAGACCATGACCTGGAGACCAAAAATAATCAATGCTACCAAGTCACGGATCCAAGCAGATTACACAAGGAAACATTTATGAACAATAGCACATTTAAAACATAACATGAAACAACATATAGAATAATAGAGATACATATAGAGGAATTGTACAATAGGTTCGATTCCATTATCACCTTGCACCAACAAAGGGTCATATAAAAGAATCTAACAACATTTAACAAACACATCATGGGAGAAGCATAGTACAATAAGAAAATAAACAACAAAGCTACCATAAAGAACAAGCCAATCAAGCATGCTACCTACTCTCCCCATCTTGTTCTATATCATTTAGGGAAGGTGGGTAACTTGCAAGAGGGACTATATCCAAAATAGTAGGAATGATAGCTAGTTCCAAACAAGGATCCTCTTGAGAATCACAATGTTCGATAATAGGTGTAAGTGTTAATTGTGATGAAAGAATATTAGGTAAATCAATGTCAATATCAATAGTCTCATATTCATCATCAACATCATCAAGAGTATCTTATTCATCCAAATTAATCAAAATAGGATCTAAGATATGAATAGAATCATCATAATCATGCATCTTAACATCATTATTAGTAACAACATCATGTATAGGATTATCAATAGAAAGTAAAGAATTTTGAAGAATAGAATTATGAGCTTTAGCTTGAGCATGATGCTTCTTATGATGTTCATTAGTAGATCGATTAAATTTTGTCTTACTTGAAATATTTTGAGAACTAGGAGGAACAATCATATGATCCTTCAGAGGTTCTTTAGGAAGATCAATAGGATTATCAATAGTCGGACGATCAACAACAGGAACTTCATTAACAGATGTGGAAGCCATGGATAAAGGAGGTATATAAGGTGTAGGAAAAAGACCATGATTAAGATCCATTGGAGGTACACTTAATTCGAGAATCTTACGATGCTTATAGGCTTGATATGAGCGAAAAGGATTATCAGGTCGAGAATGACATGAATTAGGTAATGAAGGCCAAAAGAAGTCAAGAGTAGCACAATCTTTGGGCCTAGAAGGTTGATATAAACTATGATTAACCATCTTCACTTCTTCATCATGAAAAAATTTAAGACATTTATGGATAGGTGAAGCAACAACATGCATGGCATTCAACCAAGGCAATCCTAGATTAACTTGAAATTGATCAGAAGTAGGAATAACAACAAAGGTAGTGTTCACAATTTTACCACAAAGTTCAATCGACAAGTTAATAGAACCAAATGATGGATAAAGAAAACCATTACAAGTTTGAATCCACACATCAGATGTATCATAAGAATCACGTTGCAAATTTTTCACAAAAAGATTTTCCTCAATAATAACATTGACTAAGGATGTAGGATCAACAAGACAACCAAGATTAGGTATCCGGGAAATCCTAGCATAAATGTAAAGGGGACCATCAGGAGATTTAATAGTCTCAGAATCATCAAAGGTAATCAAAAGTTCTTGAGGTCTTTTATTCTTAGGTTGTTGTCGAAGTTTAGGTTGAATCTTCAATTTTGGCTTAGGTTTTGGTTGAGGTTGAGATTGAACTTGAGGTTGAAGCTGAGGTTGACATTGAGGTGGAGATACAGATTGAACAACACGCTCCACTTGATTAACAATGTGATTAAGATCATCCATCTTTGAATCATACATAATTTCCATAGAAGATGGCTGAGCAATGGTATTAGTATCATGCACAGGTAAAGGATTCGTATAGATTTGAAGAGTTTCATTCGAAGGAGAGATAGATTTGTTCCCACTACCATCAAGATTATCAACAGATAAGGCATTAGAATCAATTAAGTCTTGAACCTTATGTTTTAAAGAATAACATTTCTCAGTATCATGACCTATTTGATGATGATATTGACAAAAAGCTTTAGGATCAAAATATTTAGAAGCAATTGTAGTAGGTAAAAGAGGTCGAATAGGAGGTAAAGTAATCATATTAGAAGTTAACAACCTATTCATAATAGAATGTAAAGATTTAGAAAGAGGAGTAAACATGCAATTTAATCAAAAAGTAGTGGATGCAAAAGTGGCATTGTGAGACGCAACAACAACTTGATTAGCAACTACATTCACTTGTTTATTTATCTTGACATAGTTGTTGAATTTTTGAAATTTGTTTGGATTAGGAGAAACTTCACTTTTATCAACTGGAATAGGAGCCATTGGCGTGGTTCTCTCAAATTGACTCACTTGTAATTGATAATAATGAAGTGCTGCACAAAGTTATTGAAAAGAGTTAAATTCAATAAGAAAAATTTTATCTCTAATATCCTTTTGCAAATTTGAAATAAACATACGTTGAATATATACATCATGAACATGATAGGAAATCTGAGCATGCAAATGCTTAAATCTACCAATGAATTCAATCAATTTTTCCTTAGCACTTTGTTTACAATGCATCAAATCAGTCAAAGACACTTGCGGGCCAATGTTGTTTTGAAATTATTGAATAAAAGCATTAGCAAGTTTTGGAAAAGAGTCAATATAATAAGGAGGCAAAGAACAATACCATTGTAAGGCCTTGTCACGAAAAGTTCTAGAAAAAAACTTGGCTAAAATCCTATGGTCATGAGCATAATCACTACAAAGGATTTGAAATGTTCTAACATGATGAACATGGTCTCCTTTTTTGTTATAATTCTCAAGATGAGGCATATCGACTTGCTGAGGATTAGGAGTATGAATGATGTCAAGGGACAAAGAACTGCCCATGTCACATGTAGGAATACTAAACTTGTTTTGAGTCAAGGATGCAAGTTGTTGTTGTAAGGATGATACAATTTGAGCCAAACTGATGATTGTTGAATCATTAGAGGAAATAAGAGGAGTAGCAACATTAGAAAAACTAGGTAAAGTGTAAGAATCTATAGGGATGGAAGACACAACTGGAGGAACACTTGTAACTCTAGTTGGAAGAGGATTGGAATAGGTAAAAGGAACATTATGATAAGAAGGTTGTGATGTAGGAAGGGACACATGAGGAACACTCATAGGAATAGAGGGAACCATCACAGTAACCAAAGAAGGAGTATAGGTAGGAATACTAGGTAAAGGAAGAGAAGAAGGTTCTACACTAGTGACAGGAGAAATCAACCCTAAATCTTGAGCTTCTTGATCTAAAGGTTTAACATTTGAATGCACAAGGTGAGTAATACCATGCAAGAGGTTAAAACCTTGATCACTATCATGAAGAAATTCCTTAAGAGCCTCTATAGCTTGAATAGAATCTTGATTATGGTTTTCTTGAATAAGCCAATTACCCATTTTATCAAGTTCAGTTGAAATTTTTTGGCCTTGTTTAGGAGGAACTCTTAAAGCATCATCCTCATCATGAGATGAGTGAGAAGATTTTTTCTCCATAATAGGATTGGAATCATGAAGAATCAAATTATCATCTGGGATCCTAAGGAAAGGAGAGGAAGATTCAGGATCAAAGGCACCCATAAGTCTATGACTTCTTCTAACCAGAATGTTATAAGTAGAAATAGTAGTAGTAAAGCTCATAAACTAATGCAATGCAAATGAACTCAACTAAGAAAACATACAACATGAAAATTTTTGTATTTTGAAAGGGATTTTGTAATTTTTTGTATTTTTGAAATATAGAAGCAAGAAATCTAATTAGCATGCAAGATTTAACATAAAAGAAAAATCTAACATCAACAAGATAATATAAAGGGAACTCTACAAAACACAATAGGGCATCTAATTCCAAAAATAAAAGGGGGTAAGTATGTCGGGTTCACCAAAATGAATGATATGAAATAGTAGTTTACCAAAATGAATGGGATAATTATGTGAATAGGGTTGAATAGTGGTAGATAAGATAATATAATATGCAAAGGGGGAATATAAGACCTATCCTTAATCCAATTTCCCAAAAGGAAAGATCCAAATGGATTAATCACCAAGAAATGATCAATGCATAATTGAATCAAATAATGGAGAACATGAAGAAAGTATGAAATCCTATAATCCACTGTAGAAAGTATATAATTGAAATTTCAAATGAATGGAAGGCAAATGCTAACCTCAAAATAGGGAAAATCTAGAAAATACTGATTTGTGATGTTTGTGCACAATATCGGGAAATTATACAACTTGTTCCAGATGAGAAATGTCAAGACAGAGAAAACCTAGAAAACTTTTGTCTTTCTAGAAGTAGGTCATCCTTGACCTAGATAGTGGGGCAAGGTCTTACCATGGGGTAGGATTTTGCCACTCTGAGCTCGGACAGAAATTTTGTTCATGGATCTCAGAAGTTCACCGAAAAGGGTATCCAGATCTGAACTTCAATTCGTTGTCTTGTCCCTGTACCTACAAGAAAATGGTTTTCTTTTTTTGGATGGGGGGTTTGCCTTGCTCAAACCCCAATTTAGGAATTAGCCTTGAAATTGAATTGAAATAGTAATATGCATAAACAAAGTAAATGGAACTATTCACCTTGCTTATGGTGAAATCTTTGTAGGGGATTCAAATCCTTGAATCCACAAGTAGGGATGCTCCAAATGAATGTAGAAGTATGTAGGATGTCTCAAATCAATGGCATTAGATCTTCAACACCAATCTTGAATGTATCTTTGCATAGGAAGAGGCTTGGATGAATTTGGATGGAGAGATCTTGAAGGGGGCTCCAAAGAGATTGAATCCTTCAATGGCTAACAATGGATCTCTTTGATGAACGCTTGAATGCTTGAATGCTTGGCTTGAAGATGAATGAATGCTTGCTTTCTTTCTTTCTCCTTCTTACTTGAGAGATTATGAGATGAGATGGATTGAAATGAGAGAGGAAGGCTTCCTTTTATAGTGATCTAGGGCACAAACCCCTAGAGAAGGCCAACATTGTAGAATTAAATCCCAATTAACCTTAACCCCTAGAAGTGGACCTAGATTAAATGCAGTTTAAGCATTTACCATTCTGAAATCCAAAACAACCGACCCGGAAGTGGGAAAATAAATTTTTTTGAAACCTGACATCTTGAAACTTTTGGAAACTAAAATTTGGAACAGGGGTTAGGGATGAGGTAGTCTCTTCCCTAGGTCAGGGATGAGGTCATCTCTAACTTAGGTCAGGGACTAGGTCATCCTTGACCCAGGAGGTCAAAAACTACAGATTCTTAGAGGAAGTTGCCAGAAAATAGGTTGGAAAGAAAGAGAGAGAAGAAGAACAAGGGGAAACAACTAGATCCATGCAAAGACCCAATCAAGGTGCTTGACATGACCCCAGACAACTTACTCGGAGGGCTAAACACTCTTATCATGGAAGTGCTTCCATTTTAAGATGATACAAAAAGGTTGAGCTCTATCTTCCAACTATGAAATGAATCTCCTTATGGATTGAAGACATCCTTGAATAATCCTCATTTGACTAATGTTTTTAGTAGGTGGCATATCTATGATTTCTTGGACTTTTTTAGGATCTACCTCTATTCCTTTTGCTAAAATGATGAATCCTAGTAGTTTTCTAGAGGTGACACCAAATCCACACTTTTTAGGATTTAACCTTAGTTGAAATTATTCCATGCGATCTAGAATGAATTCTAAATCATCTAAGTGTGTGTCTCTTTTCTTAGACTTTTCCATGGTGTCATCCACATAATCTTCCATGTTTTTATGCATCATGTCATGAAAAATGGTTGTCATAGCTCATTGATAGGTGGCTCCTACATTTTTTAATCCAAAAGGTATAACATTCCAACAATAGGTACCCCATGCACAAGTGAATGTAGTCTTTTCTTGATCTTTAGGAGCTATCTTAATCTTATTGTATCCAGAAAAACCATCCATCAAGGAATAAATCTCATAACCCATAGTCATATCCACTATCATGTCTATATTGGGAAGTGGAAAGTCATCCTTTGGGCATGCTCTATTGACATCTCTAAAATATGTGGAAATTCAAATGGATTTGTCATGTTTGGAAACTGGTACAATGTTTGATATCCATTAAGAATATTCAATAGCTCTTATGAATCCTGCATCAATGAGTTTCTCTAGTTCTTCTTTGACTAGGAGAGCTATGTGAGGATGCGTCTTTCTCAATTTTTGTTTAACTGGTTTGACACCTGGAGCTATGGACAAGTGATGCATGATAAGATTATTGTCCAACCCTGGCATATTTGAATAAGTCCATGCAAAGTTGATCTTCTTTTTCTATAAGAACTTAGTGTAATCTTCTTTTTATTATGGTGATAAGGAATGAACCAAGTGTACTATTTATGGAGCCTCATCTACACCCAAATTGACTATTTGTGTTGTTTCAATAAGCACTGAAGATCTATCTTGAAAGTAGCTAGGGAGATGATCAAGTACCTCATCCTTAGGCACCTTAGAGAGGTTTTCACCCTTGGATACATCATTTATTTTTTATTTTTACTTTTCTTGGTTTTGATACCACCACACACTAGTTTTTTCCATCAGAACTCTTATTATTTTGATTTTATTTTCTTTTTATTTTGTGACTAAGGTCCTTGATGTCTGGCTCTATCATGTAGGTAGTCGGTTCACTGGTGGAAGAGACTACGGGTTCAATGGCATTCAAGAAATAGGCTATCTCATAATCATTTTGAAATGTTAAGAGCTCAATTTATTGATAGCATTGGGACCAATCAATGAGGTTAGGATGAAAAAGAGGTAAGTCAATGACTGGTTCAAGGTTTTGAATGTGAATGATATCATCTCTGGTGACCGAAGAGTCAGAGTCTGTCAAGTATCCTTCTAAGCTACCCAAATTAGGATTTGTCCTAACAAGTGAAGAATTATCTACTAAGGAAACATGTGGGTTCAAATCCTCTAATCCTACATGTGACTCGTTGGCTACCTCGGGTTGAGAACTATAAGTGTGGATGACATCAACATTCATGTTAACTATGGAAGGCTCTGAGGAGTCCCATTCATACTCATATGAACTTGTTTCTAAACTTCGACTAGGATGTTTACAACATGAAGGTTTAGGACGTCTTGATGTGGAAGTTCTAATGTCATCAAGGGTAACACCTTCTCTCTCCATCAAACAAACAATATTATTGTGTTGAGGTTCTTTGATAGGATCTTCTACATCTGATTCATCTTGTTCTAAGGTTGCAACTATCTCATGAGTGACTAGACTATCTGAATCTCCAAAAAGGAGATTAGTGGAAGGGACCCAATATTTACACATATCTTGCTGATTTGTCAAATTAGGTATGTATTCTAGTTCATCTTCACTATCTGACTAATCAAGGATAGGAGTAGTGTTCTTGTTGCATTTCACAAATCCTAAGCCAACCGTCTCCTTAGACTTGCATCCAAAAAGACCATGATCAAGGAGTTTGGCTCTAGCATCCAATCTCTAACTAAGAGGGCCATGTCCAGGATAGCCCATTTGTTTGACCAAATTATACCCTCTTTCATAAGCCTTAGGAGAGGGAAATAAGTTCTCATTGTGCATGTATTTCTCTTCTCTATAAATCTAGTCTTTAACAACCACCTCTTCTTTCTTGTCTTGAATGGGCACTGAGGATTCTACAAATGTGCCAAATAAAGTCATAGCTAAAGAGGAAGGTCTCATTTCTTGTGATGACTTGCCATAAGATCTAGGTAAAACTGCTAGTGCCATGAGGGAGTTGAGCTAATACCCCCCGATGCCAAGGTCTACTATCTCAAACTTGTCTTTACATTCAACTAAGGTTGCAATGAAGTCTTCTGCTTCTCTATTGAGGGGAACATGATTACTTGCTAAAAATAAGTTAATAGATAAAGTGTTATCCCTAGGTATACAAATCTCTACTCATTGTAAGGGAACTTAACACACTTATGGTAGGTAGAAGGGACTGCTTGTATATCATGAATCCATGGTCTACCAAGTAAGATGTTGTATGCAAGGGGGCCACCGTCAACTATTTGGAGTAAAACATCTTTTTCAACAGGGCCAATCCTAACAGGAAGGATGGCCAACCCCTTGGAACTCCTTTCTGCCTCATCATAAGCTTCGATAGTGATATTTTTTTTGGTATCTATTACTTGTTTAGAATAACCCAACATCTTCAAAAGACTTAAGGAACAAATACTAAGCCCAACACCCCCATCTACCAACATGCTCCTAACACGGGTTTTGTGAATCATGACCTCAATATGAAGAGCAAGATTGTGTGGATGGCTCAAAGCTTTATCATCATCCTCCAAAAAGGTAAGGTAATGAGGGCTAGCAATATGGTTAACCATGTTATGGAATTGATCAATGTCTAAGTTGTTGGGGACATTCATTGCATGAAAAGAATCCTCAAGGACTTTCTTGTGTCTCGGGGACAACTCTAAAAGCTCAAAGATTGAAATTTGAGTTGGGGTTATTTGCAACTGATCGACAAGATTATAGCTCAGCTTAGGATTGACTGCTAGTTTTGAGGTGACATTCTTGGATGTCACTTGCTTTTGTTTACTTGGTTGACTTGAACTGGGTCCTCTAATGACAAGGGGACCTTGACTTTGTGTGACAACATTGAGAATTTGAGACGACACTCTAGAGTGAGGACCTCTTAGAACCGGGATGGGTTCTTCATAAAAGATAGGAGGAGAGTCCATGTCTAGATCATAACCATAGGTATCCTTATTCCTCATCATGTTGACATTCTCTTCTACAACTTCAAGCATGTTGACAACATTCTCTGCATCTATGTAAGTGTAATTGAAATCAATGTTGCCATTCTTAGGTTTAGAGGTGTCTGTGAGTGATTTACACCTTCATGAAATAACAAGATTTAAAAGACAATTACACTATTCAAATCAAACTAATCTAAATAATGCACAATTAATCTAAATATCTCATGGATCTCTAAAATAAAGTGGTAAATGAGGCTCTCAGCTATGATCCTCACTAGTGACACTCTAAAGATGAGAATTAAGCTATATGATATGCAAATTGAGATCTATTCTATCAAATTTTAGCTCTATTTGATGAACAATCTACTATGATCAAATCAATTTAAGTTAATTAGCAATGAAAAATGATAAGTGAGTGATGTGGATGCAAATTGCAAGAGCTTTGCTGCAATTCAAAGATATGGAGTGGATGAATTATGCTTCTAAATGCCTTCAATATATAGGATTTTCCCAAGGGTAGGGGGTAGAGTGAGATAACCATGGTTATGCTTGGGTAAGGTCAATTGGCTTTGCTTTGTCCATAAATGGGGGGACAAACATTTAAATGGTTTCAAAAGGCTGGACCATTTCAACAAAAGTGAGTGATTTGTGTCCATTTTGTCTCCTTTTTTGCTTTGTTGAGGGAAATTAGTATTTATTAATTAATTAAAGTAATTAAATTTAGCCATGAAGGGTAAGAGGTTCATTTTGATTTTTCATTTCAACAACTATGTCATTAATTGAATTTAATCAATTTCATAGTGTTTTTCCCCTTTTCAAGCTTCATTTAATCATTTAATCATTTAATTGAATTTTCCTTTGATTTGAATTGCCTTTGTTCCATTTATTGATTTTTCATGCTATTTTGATGATTTGATGCACCTTTTGATTGATTTAAGCCTTTTGCCAATTTTTCATGTCTACAAATGCCCCTCTTTGGATTGATGTGCGAAGAACACCGATTCAAAGATTCCCTTAGTATGATGATCTGATTCAGGTCCTGGTTCTGATATGCCTCTGATCGTTCTGATTGATGTACTTCCTGATGATGATGATGTGCCTCTAATGATGATGCTGATATGATATGGGTCCTAATTTGATGATAGGTCCTGATTTGATGATAGGTCCTGGGTTCACTGATAAAGGTCCTGGGTTCACTGATAAAGATCCTGGGCTCACTGATTGCTGATATGTTGATAGGTTTGATATGATAGTAGATTTGATATTGGTTTTTCTCCTGATATGAAATTGATTTGTCTCCTGATATGAAATTGATATGCCTTCTGATATGAAATTGATATGATATGATAACTTGATATGATATGATATGCCCCACTGATAAATGTTTTTGATGTGATGCCCATTTGATACTCTGATGCCCCCTCAGAAATAAAACATATTAATTCCTTGATTTGAAAGATTTTTATTAGTTGAAATATGTTTTGATTTCTGATACCATTTTAAAGAAATAAGCAAGTTTTATTCATGCCCCGGCTAATGAAGATGTCATATAATAGGTCCAAAGTGCATTTTTAAGTGTTTATTAGGGCCAATTTCACCTTAAATAGGGTAAAACCCCTCATTTTACTATTCATTTTCATCGTTCCCTTTTGAGATTTTAGCTCTGATTTTAGCCCTTTTTACACGATGGTGGTCCCACATCGCGAGCATCGGTTTGAGAGAGCGCGCCGGTTCAGTCAGAGAGTGAACGATGGTCTTCCGGTATGTCATTCAAATTTTCCTCATGTTTCGAAAGTTGCATTTATGACTTCATTTAATGCTTTTTAAAATTTTGATTCTGCATTTTTGAAAAGAAATGTCACCTCCGTGCATTTTAATTACGCCTGAAAAATTTAAATGTCACCTCTGGTAAATTTAATATCGCCTTCCTTAGCTCTGTTCATGCCTTTAGAAAATCCTTTATCGCCTGCGGACAATTTAATATCGCTTAGGGTTTTAAGCACTTTAATTTGTCTATCGCGTGAAAATCTTATATAATAAAATGTCGCTTGATGAAAATATGATATCGCTTCTATTAAATGAAGTCACGCGGATGATTAAAATCACGCATAAGGTGAATTTGATGTCACCTCTAGTAAAAGAAATGACACCTAAAAGAAAAGTCGCGTAAGTGAAATTTTTTTTATGTTATTTGAGACTTTTCTATGACATCTGATTGCTCGATTGCATCAACTTGATTGATATCAATCACTTCAATGAATTCAATCAAATGTTCAGTTAGGGTGTTCCCCTTGTTTGATTTTAACAATGAATTAGGACATTGGTAACTATGATATCAAAGGATAAGGTAAATCAATCTTCATCACGAATGATAGGTCATGGATCTAATCGTCAATTCATTTTATTCTCAAATGCTTAGAGACATAAAACTAGGATCATCCTTCCTCAATGCTTAGAGTTAGGATTGGTAGGTCTGATAGGTATATTTAAATTGATGACTATGATTGATTGTTTGATTTCCTGATAGTAGGTTACTCATGTGATTCCATTGTTTTGATTAAACAGGAGGATGTCCCTGTTCTGTACCTCCGGACCGTACCACATTGGGTGATGGAGCTTAGGGAGCAGTTGACTGATGTCGAGAGGTGAGTGATTAGGTGCTGTGGTTTATTATGTGTATTAGAGCTTCCTCGGTTCCAGATGAACCGAGGTTTGATTACCGCTATCACAGAGCATTGGCACTCTGAGACAAACACTTTTTGGCTGCCACAGGGAGAGATGACTATTACTCCTAAGGATGTATATAGGTTACTGCAGATCCCGACACATGGAGAGATAGCATATTATGATGCAGTATATGATGGGATGTATTGTCAATGAGTATTCAGAGATCCTTCTATAGGTGATGATTGCATCCTTTGGCCTTAGTTTGCTTCATTTCCTATTTTACCAGCGTTGTTAGGTACTATCATTGGTGGCATGTTACTACTTGATTGTTGGGGTCACAGATTATCAGTAGGTTGGGGCAGGATTATCAAGGACTTGCTACATCAGCCTTGATGATTTGATTGGGGATCTTGTGTGCTTGCATAGCTATACCATGATCTTCATGAGGTGGTTTATAGGAGATCAACTTCATTATCTGCTGGGATTCATATTTTGCAGCTTTGGATATGGGAGCACTTACCAGTTAGTCATCCTATATCAGAGTGAGATCGACCTTTAGGGTATCCTTTTGCATGGCAGTATACTGGGATGGTGACACAGCATCACTTGGGTCATTTGGAGTATTGGCGGCGACAGATTGATGATATGGATGAGGTCTATTAGAGACCATATGTCGATGTCGAGGATTGGAGAGAGGATAGCTTGGAGTTACCGTATATGTTTGCTCCTTGATGGATGATCAACAGGATCGATTCTGTTCTTGAGAGATTCTTGGTAGGTAGAGTGCTACGATAGTTTGGACAGATTCAGCCTATGCCTCAGGGATCTATAGTTTATGCTCATTCTAGTGCAGAGAGGGCTACTTGGGGACACATGCCTTCATATGATGATGCTATTGAGCAGATATCACTACTTGGTTATATGGACTGGGATATGAGGTTACACATTAGAAATGTTGGGGTTACTCAGGAGTATCTAGATTGGTTGATGGAGCATCCTATGCCTCGATTTATAGACCCTGCAGAGCCAGTGCCTAGGAGAGATGATGATGGTGATGGTGTTGGTGGTGGGAGGAGACGTAGAGGTAGACCACGAGGGAGGGTGGTGATTAGACTTAGAGGATGATTGAGAGATATACAGATACAAGCACCACCTCCTCCTCCTTCTCATCCTGTAGTAGCACAGAGACAGAGGATAGATTGTCAGGACCATGTGAGGGCTGCTAGGTAGGATCCAGTTGCAGGACAGGATACAGGAGTAGGATTACCGCAGGATACCATGGATGGTCAGGATACAGGTACACAGCAGATGCCAGTAGCTTTTTCTTGTGATCAAGGAAAAGCTCCTATAGATACAGGTGATCCTCAGAGTACCTATGAGGTTGGTGAGAGTTCTAGTACTACCCAGCTACGAGCAGATTTGGGAGCGTTAGGGACAGAGGTATCACAGATGTCTTTGATGATTCAGCAGTTAGTGTCAGGTCTAGCTCCATTGGTTCCTCTCCTTGTTGCTATGGTTGGTCAGATGCCTCTTCAGCCACCTTAGCAGCCTCCATCACAGCCTCCTCCAGGACCTCCTCCCAGTGGTGATGAGAGTTGAGCTATGAGTGCTCTTGTTGATCGGTTGTGTATTGATGCTGAGATTGTCATGAGCCGTAATTGACAATGCAAATGAGTAAACTCGATTTGAATATTATTTTATAATATAATTAATTATTAATATTAATAGAATATTAATCTTAAATAATATTACTAATATCAATCCATAGAATAATATATTATTAATATATATAATATATAATCATTATGAATATTAGTAATAAACAAAATACAATATAAGTTATAATATATCAATTAAACTAATATAATACAATTCTAATATTGAATAATTGAAATATAAAGATTGATATATCAAATATTAAATAATAATATAAGTATCAATACATATTATATTATATTTTTGTAATATATATATAATAATAATCTTCAAATATGAAAATGAATAAATGATATAATCATAGCATAAATAATAATATTATAATAAATAATAATATTAAATAAATTAATAATGATATATTATTAAATTAATATTAAATCAATATTATGTTAATGAATATGATAAAATGATAATAATAATTAATAATAGAATTATCAATAAGAATATATATATATTATATTATCATTATCATAATATTAATTTCTATTTATGTAACTTAATATAAATAAATATATATTTATATTAGCTAATATCGACATAATGATATGAAATACATTATAGGTTATATCCCAAATTTAAAGAGTAAATACTTATTACAGTGATATCCCAAATTACAACGGAAGCATCCATCGAGACCACCAGTTGGCAGCCGTCAATACCAACACCAACTATTATTATTAATATAGGCATCGATAGATATTATTATATCCGCCAGTTAATGAGATAATGACTCTCATAATATTGCTATCGTATGTCTTATGGATAACATCCGTATAGAATATCCAAACCAATCACGTGCTAATGAATTGATATTAGGACTGTTATAGAATTGTGCGATTAATAGCTGGACGGTGGATGAATTGAGATATCGATTTATGCTAAGCATAGACTAATCTAATTGTTAGGAAGAGGCAATGGTTGTGTCTCTTGGAGATGTATACAAAGATGAGATGACTATAATATATATATGATCCTATATATATATCAGACACACACACAATACACATATATGGACAGGCAGATTTATATAGATTCAGGAAGATCAAGATATATAACCAACGATTTGTATCAGATAGGATGATAATCAGCACTTGCTACATTCGAATCAATTAGCATTTCTTAAATATTACAGTCAACAAAACAATACAGGAACAATACACTCAACGCCAACTAGGGCTTACAAACAGTGGTCAAGATCATCCAAGAATTCTACAATGAAACTCCCTTAAGTAATCATGAGGTGCTCGGGAGGTATTTCAACATCGAACAGGGAGGATAATGATGGAGAACCTCAGAGACACTCAGTACTAATAAACAGCATCCAAGTTTACAATGAACATTGACCATAGGTAGCAATACAGAGAGATGGCATATCTAGCATATAGATTCATTATCTCAAACACAGTTGACACCATTTCCATATTCAGATCACTACAAATTGAAACAAGAGTAATTAGACCCAAGAAGCATATTACACAAGCGATAAGATTATATGGTAGAAGACAACCAGCTGAAGCAATGTCAATGAATAAGTTATAGATTTCTCAAACATTGAAATCTGATAATGGATTTTGGGACATTATAATGTCTGCAATTATCTAATCAAACAGTAGATATCAATTATAATTAAGATACTATATTGATTAGGGGATGATCATAGAACATGGAGAACATTTAGGTCTTCATCGGGTGTCATCTATGCCATATATTTATGTCTTGAACGAACAAAAGAAGAGACCATATAATATTTGAGAGGGGACTCACATAGGTATTATACAACAATATGAACCATTGCAGGTGCCATCCCCAAACACAATTCAAATTCTAATTGTGAATTTTAGAAATCAAGGAAGGGTCCAAAAATGGATCATTACAGAGATGCTTGATGTTGTACCATATTCTTGTGACCTTGGTGTCACCTTTCCAGTTATACTTTGATACTTGTTTGACATTGATGCCCCTGTTGATGGGCGATTATAGAGTTGATTTATGATATCATTGTTATACTTGATGCGTTGAGTTTTGAGTAGACATGTGATATGAGGCCATTTATGATCTCTCCTATTTTCTTCTTGATAATATATGAAATTACCTTTAGATGCTGCTATATGTGTTTATCTAATGCATTTGTTTTGGATGGATGTGTCTATGGATGCAATGTATCTTATGTATTATATGGATAGATGGATGCATTTCCTTCTTCATGTATGGATGCAAGTTTTTTTGTTTTGGATATGTTATTTCTCATGTATGCAATCTGTATGTATGCACATGTAAATGATTATTTCCTTCTTTTCCTTGATAATATATCTATGTAAATGATTAATGATATGGAATGAATGCAAAAAGTATAATCTCATGTTTTTATTGTAGAAAAGATGATATTGAGGTGATGTTGTCCTTGCTGATTTAACCTTGTTGATGATGTTATGTACCCCCTTTTTTTTGATGCGAAATGAAGCCCTTGGGAAAAAATGCATGTGCCATTAATCTAACATGAGAATGCATTTTAACCTTTCTATGAATGCAATTATCTTTTCTATGAATGCAGCTAAGTGTCACTAGCTTTTAGCAAACAAATGCCTTGAGGATATATTTTCATCATTGAGGACTTGGGACTGGAAAGTCAATACAATCACCACTGCCCACTGACATGATGATATGAATATCGCTTTTTATTGCTCATATGGTAACCTCCATTTTGCTTTCCCATCAGTCTCATCGATACAACTATTACTGATTACCAACAATCATGAGAGTACAAATACCGATTTTGTCAGATTCTATGTTGCAAGTGGATTTTGGCATTTAGATATGAAGAATCTAAATATCCAAGGTATCCGGTTGCATAAACAAACAAAGGTTAACTCATTGTTTTATAAGATAATCCTCGATGGTTCTTTGATGACCATGTGTTTAGATGAATTCTCATAAGGCAATGAATCTTCCTCCAAACATTCACTTCATAGTCAAGAAAAATATCATGTCTCCATCATTGCCAATCTAGTCGAAACATCATTGATTAGCTAAAAAGACTTGATACAAATTGAATTAATGTAAGTAAACAGATTTTTAACCAACTTTTCAAAAGAATCTATCTAGGTGTTTTGCATTGTTTTCTGATCTTCAAATAATATTTCCAAGTGTTTTGATCATGGAATGATGTTTGATTTTTAATCCTGAATAATAAGTCAATTTAGGCTCAAGGATTTTGTTGTGGTAGTCAACTTCTTGGTTAGTAAACAATGATATCAATCAAAGGTTTACAAAAATCTGATCTCTCTTCTGAAAATGTTGATCCCTTCCTGCTTGTGACTGAATGTTGCTCATTTGAATCCTTTTGAAGTACCCACTTTCCAATCCACTTTATGCTGCCCCCAAGTGTTTGATGTATCAGTTTTGACAACTTTGGGCAATGCAAAGGATGATGCTACAAAATGTTATTATGACTATGTACAAATGACGGATGCAATGAAGGTTTAGACAAATGGGATGATGAGATGCATTATGTACACATGTGCCTAGGAAAGAAATGACTTAAGGAAACCAAAAGTGCTTGTTGCCAAGTTTTCACCTTTGGGTGCTCTCTCTTTTTTTTGCTACCGAGGCGCCTATTGCTAGGTTTTCACCAAGGCAGTTTTTTCTTTTTTCATTTTTTTTTTTTTTTGTATTTTTTTTTTTTCTTTTTTTGTATTTTTCCTTTTTTTGATTTTTTTGATTTTTCTTTATCACCTTGGCGCCTATTTGCTAGGTTTTCACCAAGAGATAGTTTTTCAAATATTTTTGCTTTCTTCATGCTCAATTTTCCACTATTTTTTATCTTTCTTCTTTTCCAATGTTTTTGGATTTTCCATTTTCAAATGTTTTTGTATTTTTCAAGATCCCTTTTCAACTATGTACAATAATTATGATGATCTCTCATCTGATACTCTTTATACTCTTTCATCTACTTTAGGTGTAGAACCTCTTCAAATGAATGCTATTTATGGGTTCTTGTAATTCTTCACCATTACAATCTGATAACTTATATGTTCCAGTTCCAAAGGATGACACTATCGCAAATGGGCCTATCCAATTAGCTTCCCACTTTCCTTTCTTTTCCCTTTCAGCTTGATTTTTGGGATTTTCTCTTAGTACCAAATCTCCTACTTGAAAAGTTCTTGGTTTGATGTGTTTGTTGTAATTGCGTGAAATCCTATTTTGATAAACTCTTAAATGCTCATAAGCTTGAGTCTGGTGTTCCTCTAATAATTCCAATTGTTGCAGTCTGGCAATCCTATAATCCTCATCAGTGATCAATCCTCTTAATGAAACCCGTAGAGATGGGATTTCAACTTCTAATGGTAGAACTGCTTCGGTTCCATAGACTAAAGAGAATGGGGTGGCTCCTGTAGGTGTTCTGATACTAGTTCTGTAAGCCCATAGTGCGGGATTTATTTTCACATGCCAATCTCTTCCTGATTTGTTAACTGATCTTTTTAATATTTTGAGGATATTTTTGTTCGTTGCTTCAGCTTGTCCATTGCCTTGTGGATAATAAATGGATGATGAATGATGTGTAATGTGAAATGTCATGCAAAGTTCATCAATATCCTGATTTTTGAATTGTTTCCCATTATCTGTGATAATGGCATGTGGAATACCATAGCGGCAAATTATGTGGTTCAAAATGAACATTGAAATTTGTTTGCCGGTTGCTGTTGTTAATGGAACTGCTTCCACCCATTTGGTGAAGTATTATGTTGCTGTGATGATATACTTGTGTCCGTTTGAAGATGGAGGATGTATGATTCCAATCAAGTCAAAACCCCATTGATAAAAAGGCCATGGTGTAATGAATGGGTGTAATTCTTGAGCCGGTGCATGTATCATGTTACCATGATATTGACATTTGCTGCATGTCTTCACAAATTGACAAGCATCCTTTTCTAATGTTGTCCAAAAGTACCCTAAACAAAGGATTTTCTTAGCTAGATTAAGACCGCTTGAGTGTGACCCGCAAATGCCTTCGTGGACCTCGCGTAGAGCTAACTTAGACTCTTCTTCCTCTAGACATCTAAGTAATGTCCCATCAAGACCCTTACGATACAATGTGTCTGAAAGGATTAGGTAACGGGCGGCTTGGCGTATGAAGTTACATTTTTGGGCACAAGTTTGGTCTATGGGGAGTACTTGGTCTTTAAGGTAAGTATAGATGGGTCCATACCAAGGAGAGTCATGTCCATGTAAAAGAGCAACAATTTGGGTGTCAGGAAGGTTAAATGCCAGTTTTACCAACTCTTCCACCAAGAACTCATACTTCTCATTTTGATCTGGTTTTTGTAACAATGAAGCCAAGGTAGCCATGGCATCTGCTGCTCTATTCTTTTCTCTTGGAATCTGTTCAAATGTGATCAAAGCAAAATACTTCTTCCATCCATCAATCAAGGTTTTATATTTCATCAATGTTATATCTTTGGTATTGTATTCATTATTAACCTGATTGATTATGAGTTGGGAATCCCCATACACTTGTAATTCTATGATATTCCATTCCAAAGCCATTTTGATGCCAATGACTAATGCCTCATATTCCGCTATGTTATTGGTGCATGGAAATAAGAGTTTAGAGGACTTTGGAATGGTGTACCCTTGAGGGGTAACCAATAATATACCTGCTCCAGAACCTCCTTGTGTATAAGATCCATCAAAATATAATTTCCATGTCTTTGCTTCTATGTTGACAATTTCTGCATTTGGAAATTCAATTTGCATGGTTTGTGTAGACTCCATTGGGTTATCTGCTAAGTGATCTTCTATCACTTGTCCTTTAATTGCTCTTCTATCAACAAATTCAATGTTGAATTCACTTAGGATCATGACCCATTTTTCTATTCTACCTGTTAAGGTAGTTTTACTTAGCAAGTATTTGAGAGGATCAATCTTGGCAATTAATTTGATCTTATGCATCAACATATAATATCTTAGTTTTTGAGATGCAAAGACCACTACTAGACATGCTCTTTCCATGAAGGAATAATTTAGTTCATATTTTATTAAGGTTCTACTAAGATAGTAGATTGCCCTTTCTTTTCCTTTCTCATCTTCTTGTGCCAACAATATGCCTAGAGACCTTTCTATGTCTGATATGTATAACAACAGTTCTTTTCCCTTGATAGGTGACATAAGAATAGGTGGGTTTATCAAATAAGTCTTCAAAATAGCGAAGGCCTTATCACATTCTTCATCCCACATAAATGTAGTGTCCTTGTGTAGCAATCTGGTGAAGGAGTGACACTTTTCTGCTAATTGAGATATAAATCTCCTTATTGATTGAATCTTTCCTTGTAGTGACCTCATTTGGCTAATAGTTCTTGGAATCTCCATTTCTAGAATGGCTTGTACTTTTTTAGGATCAACTTCAATTCCTTTTGCTGACACTATATAACCCAATAACTTGTCGGATTGGACACCAAATGCACACTTCTTTGGGTTTAATCTAACTTTGAATTGTTCTAACCGAATGAATATTTTTCTTAGGATTTGTAAATGCTCTTCTCTATTGTGGGACTTTGCTAGAATGTCATCCACATAATCTTCTAAGAAAGTGTGCATCATGTCATGGAAAATAGTTGTCATGGCCCTTTGATATGTAGCTCCAGCATTTTTTAGACCGAAGGGCATGACATTCCAACAAAAAGTACCCCAAGGGAAAGTAAATGCTATCTTTTCTTGGTCTTCGGGAGCAATCTTTATTTGGTTGTAGCCACTAAATCCATCCATTAATGAGTACATTGCATGACCTGCTGTCAGATCCACTATAGTATCAATGCTTGGCAATGGGAAGTCATCTTTGGGACATGCAAGGTTTAAATCTCTGAAATCCGTACACACATGGTTAGATTTATCATACTTAGTAACTGGCACAATGTTAGAGATCCAATCAGCATATGCTATTGTTCTTATGAACCCCACCTTTAACAATTTTTCCAATTCTGCCTTGACTAGGAGAGCCACATGTGGGTGCATTTTCCTTAGTTTTTGCTTCACAGGTTTAACTCCGGGTCTAACATTCAGATGATGCATTATGAAATCAGGATCCAGTCCAGGCATATCAGCATATGACCATGCAAAATTTACTTGTTTTTCTTGGAAGAATTTGATAAAGTCCTCTCTTTCAAGAGATGTAAGTGATGTAGCCAAGTGTATGACCTTTGGCTCTACTTTTGTACCAATGTTAAATTTTTTTGTTGGTTCTATAAGAATAGATGACCATTCTTCTTCATGTTCAAGCAAAGTATCCAATCTCTCTTCTAACGGTGCCATAGTTGGGTTTTCACCAAAAGAAGCATCTTTTATTTTCATTGTTTTTGGTTCTAATGGTGCCACAGTTGGGTTTTCACCAATAGAACTTCTCATTTTTTTATTTTTTTTCAATTTTTTTCATTTTTTGACTAAGAGATTGGACCCTTGTTGTTTTCATTATGTCCGTATTGAGTTCGTTGGTGAAAGAGGGTTCAACTGCATTGAGATATTGGTTTTTTGCTTGGTCATTTGGGAAGTAAAGTAAGTCATGTGGTTCGGTTTGATCCCAATCAATGAGGTTTGGGTGCATCAAAATTAAGGAATTATTGGGTAAGGTATCATCAATAGGATTTATGGAAATGACTTCATTTGAGGGTTCATACATTGTATCATTTAGATCTATGATGTGCACTTCCTCAAGATGATCCATGGAAGCAGGGTCAAAGTCCCCTTCACTTGAATCCTCATCAACCTCTACGGGAAACAATGTGGGAAAAGCCACAAGGGGGTTAAAACTAACGTTTGAATTTCCCTCCTCTGAAGGTGTCCAAAATGTTTCTATCCATGCTCCACTATTAGATGCTTGTTCTATATTAGGCCTTTGAATAGGAGATTCTTCATTTATTGGAGCATCTTGTTTTGGGATTTTTGCATAAGTATGTATAGCAATAAATTCTTTATCTTGACATGACTCATCTGATAAAGTATCCCATTCATAATCCTGAGAGTCATCACTATCTCCTTCGGATTCTAATGCATTTATTTGAGGATGAAAATCATGCATTGGACTTGAACTTTCTCCCTTGTATTGGAAACCTACTCCGGATTTTTCATGACTTTCCCTCCAAATAGGTTCAATAGGTTCTAATAATCCTCTATTTCTTTGGCCTAGGGGTCCTCTTCCTTTGTATCCCATCTTTTGCATAATATCAAATCCTTTCCCATATTGTTCGGTTTGTATATTGACATGCTGAATTCTTTCCATGGGAGTGTCTAAGGTATCATCCTCATCATGATAAAGCCATTGAAGGACATCATCTTCTTCCTTATCCCATGTTTCTTTGCTATCTTCCCTCACAAAATAAGAATTATACTTATGTGGAATATGTTCTTTTGATGGTTTACCATGTGATTTGGGAGACATGGGCATGTCGAATAGAGAAATTGAATATTCTCCTACCCCTTTTGAACTAATCTTGCATTGTTTGTCAAATTTGTTCATCATCTCACTCATGTATTGGTAATGATCTTCTTTAGCTTGTTCTTTTTCTTCTTTAGTAGGTTTGTAAATCACAGTCTCCAATTTAGGTGCTAAATATGGACTTTCCATTACATTTGGACCCTTGTAGCTCACTTTTTCCTTGCCCTTAGTTGATGTAGTTGAGCTAGCTTGAAGAGGATTTTGTGCATCTTCATTTGTGATTCTTGGAACAACTCCTTCACAATTATGTGGAATGTATAATTCATGCAAGGGTTTGAGTGCATTACAATATTGAAATGGATTTGAGTCTCCTCCAACTGTGATTTCTTCACCCATGTATGGGAACTTGATGCATTGGTGGTATGTGGATGGGACAGCTTGCATCTCATGAATCCATGGTCTTCCCAATAAGATGTTATAGGTTAATTTCATGTCCAACACTTGACACTTGGTTTCCTTCTTGACTGGTCCCACTTGGATGGGCAACACAATCATGCCTTTAGAAGCTCTTTCAGCTTCGTCGTAAGCTTTTATGGTGATTTTCTTTGTAGGGTCAATGCAAGACTCGGATAGACCTAAGGATTTTACAAGACTCAATGTGCATATGTTAAGACCAGACCCTCCATCAATAAGGGCTCTTTTGACTCTATGCCTTTCGATCAAAACCTCTATATGTAATGGCAAATTTTGAGGATGAGTTATAGACATGTCATCTTGATTGGAAAATCAAAGACAATGATGAGCCATGAGATGTCCTACCATATTTTGAAACTTTTCTTCCCCTAAGGTAGTAGAAACATGTGTCTCTTCTAAAGCTTTTTCTAAAATTTCTTTATGATTCGGTGACAACTTCAATAACTCTAAGATTGAGATTTGTGTTGGAGTACATTGCAATTGGTCCACCAAACTATAAGGCCTTGCTATTGTAGGAGGTTTTTTGACCACAATGTTGGATTGTGGGATATTGGTGTTTTGAGGGACTATCCCTTGTAAAGTCATTCTAGAATTCTGCCCTCTTCTAATGACATTTCTTGCTTCCTTTTGAGGCTGTTCATTAATTATTATAGCATTAACAATATGATCATATGATGGTGCAAAGTTGAGATTATTGGCACTTTGTTTCTTGCCATTTGATGACTCACCTTTATCATGTTTGTAAAAAGGTTGTTTGAAGGCCGTATGATCTTCATTATTTTGGGGTCCATCAACAGTGATTATGTTATTATCTATCAAGTCTTGCACCACATTCTTTAATTGTAGACATTCATTTGTAGTGTGCCCCCGAATCCTATGATATTCACAATGATTCTTAGCATCCCACCAGCCCGGCTTGTGGTCTGGTTCATAAGGCTTAATAGCGGGTAATGTAATAACATTTTTAGCCATGAGAGCCTTTAATGCAGTTTCAAGTGATACTCCCAAGGGTGTAAAGTGTCTTGAAGGAGTGGGCTTCAAATACTTATCATACTTGCTATTTTGATCCTTGTTTCCTTGATTATTCTTGTTGGCATTGTTGTTGTTGTTGTTGGAAGGTGCATTATATGCTTGATTAGTATTATTCACTTGATTTGGTGTCTTTGTAAGGGCAAATGGAATCACCTTCAAGTTGCTGGATTCCACTACACCATCATTAACAATGCCTTTGTTGTTATTCTTTGCAGCATAATGGCTATTGTTATTGTACCAACTTTTATTTTCATTGTTGTTATTGTTGGTATTGTTATTGTTGGAGTTAGAGTTATTCTTATGTTCCTTGTACAATTTCAACTCTCCACTCTTAATCAACACTTCTTCCATTGTAATTCCATTATCAATCAAATCTTGGAAGGTTTTAGGACATTGCATCCTTAGTCTATAATTTAATTCGCTTCTTAAACAGTTAATAAAGATATCCATTTTTTCTTTTTCCGATACACTTCTTGGATATCTAGCAAATGCAGTCCTCCATCTTTGCAAGAATGTGAGGAAGGCTTCTCCATCTTGTTGCTTCATGTTACATAATGTTATCATTGTGACCTCATGTTTGATGTTATAAGAGTAATGAGTCACGAATTTAGAAGCTAATTCTTCAAAGGATTTTATGCCGGATGGTAGTTTTGAAAACCAATCCATGGCTGTTCCTCCTAAGCTTATTGGGAATAGTCTCATTAAATAGGTTTATTCATGCATGAATTCAAGACTCAATGCACAAAACCCCCGAAGATGATCATGTGGGTCAAATGTTCCTTCATACCTCTCATATTTAGGAAATGTTACATTAATGGGAAAAGGCACCATGACCAAACTCTTATCGAATGGAAAAGGATATAATGTTTCAATAGAGAAAGGCTTAGGAGCCCCGTTTTGTTTCAAACTATCAATTTCCATTTGTAATGCTTTGAATTGTTCCCTTATTACTTCCATAGGGTCTTCTATTTCCTTGGGCTTTAGTTGTTCTATGTCAAAATCTTTAGGTAGCTTTACCCCCATTTGTATCAAGTCCATGAAGTGTTTTTCTTTATCCATAAGCATGGTCTTTTTCATTAATTCTATGAAATAAGGGCATTGTCTTGCCTCTAACGCTCTTTCAACCATGGCTTCTTCTGCAGTTGGGGGTAAGTTTGTATTATGAGGAGGAAGTAAGTTGTTGCCTTGTGAATTTGCCTCTTGGGAATTAGGATCTCTTCCTCCATTATTAGAATTTCCTTGATTGTTGTTAGGATCCATACCCCCATTCATGTTGTTCCCTTGATTTTTGTTAGGATCCATACCCCCATTCATGTTGTTCCCTTGGTTGTTGGGATCGGTATTTCCTAGGGTGCCGCTAAACATCTTGTTAATGTCCTTTGCCTTAGCGGGTTTTTCAATCACTCGTGAAGTAATGAAAGTGTTCTTTGGAAATGGGAGCTCTTCTCCATTGTAGGTCCCATCTATTTGTAATGCTTTCCTTATAGAGAGTGATCTTGTAATAACAGGCATGAACAAACTCTAAGGGTATGTTGACTTCTTCTCTTGATAAGCTAGTTTTTGGAATAAGGTAAAGATTTTTGATCAATTTTAAATGGTTTAAAATTTTAATGATGTTTTGATCAATAACTTTGGAATATCTTGTTTGAAAATATAAAAACAATCTCAACACACACATCAATTGGGTACCATATCCCTAGAATGCTCTAATGTGTGTATTTTTGAACGTTTTCATAGGTTGAAACACAAGAATAGCTTCCACGCAATCTACCTAGCACATAATTGGTTCGTAAACATGGCTCTAATAGGTAGTTTTGCTATTTTACCATTATGTAGTAAGTTTTCTATTCAAAATAGATCTTAGCCTTTCATCCCCCAAGTATGTTAAGGGGCTTCCCACATGCATCGAAGCACGATTTTGCACAATCTGTTAAGACTACTAGAGGAAGTTTGAAAGAGCTAAAATCTTTTTTGTCATGCACCCCATTAAGGATACACACGTTTCATTTTATAGTGGGTCAGATTCTCATGGCAAGAGAAAGTGTATCCCACTTTGGGTTGTCCCTCTCACTGGCCCTTTTAAGGTAATCTCGGGAGGCGAGCCCACTAAGTTTTAAACATGTTCATTTGAAAGCATGAAAAGTGGATTTGGTAGAGAAAGTTTGGGAATTTGATTCACTCAAAGAGTGAAGAGCATATCCCTATTGCTTTTCCCTTATCCCAAACACTCACAATCAATTTGGTTCTTTTTCAACCCCGTGACAAAGGGGTTCTTAGAATTGAAGTGTTTATTTTTTCCCTTTTATGATTAAACTATGTTTTGAACTTTGAAATGCCACAAGCTAAGGGAATGTGCAAGCTTGATGAGAGAAATACCTCAAATGATACTAGCAAAGGCTAGGCACATTTTTAAGTAGTAGATTTCTTGTTTTCTCTCCAAATCCTTCCCTTACCTTAGCAAAACATTCCCTCCACTAGCAAGTTAGTCGGCACAATACAAACAAAGTGAGGGGAAACCAAAATCAAAGCTTAGAATGATATAGTTGATTATGCTTTTGATTCTTTTTACCAAAAATACTTGCAAAAGTCTTACAAACTTAAGGACTAAACTCCAAATTTAATGATACGTATTTTTGTTTGTAAGCATCTACAACAGCAATGTATTTAGCATATAATTCTACCTCCTTTTCTAAATCATTGTTGAGAACAAAAGTAGAGTGTACCCAATTTTCTTTCCTTATCCTCTTAGAGATCAATTTCTCCTCTAAGTTATGCCTTCTCTCTGGTTTTTGAACTTTCTTATGACAGACCATACTCCCGAGACAAAAAAAAAATGACTGTGAAGTCAGAATATAGTCATCATTTTAACATTTTTGATAAAATATAGAACATACAGCCATGCGACATTATCCGGACCATAGGCAAGATGAAATTTAATAAAGATGTGACTACTTTAACAGTGAGCGTCACCAAAAGGGGCTCAAGTGAGATTAAAATAACCAAGTGCGATATTAAATTTTAGCTAAGCATGAAATCTTTACTAGACGCAACAACAGTGATTATTCTGATAAAATATAAATGCGCAATCAGGTGACATTGTCTAAACCGAATGCGAGATCTAATTTAATAAAGACATGATTACTTTAACCATGAGTGTCACCAAAAGTGGCTCAAGCGAGATTAAAATAACCAAGTGCGATATCAAATTATAGCTACGCGTGAAATCTTTATTATAAGTGACAAACTAATACCAGAAAAGTGACATTTCATTAATCAAAGGCAACATTTAAAATCAATGAAGTGAGAAATTAAATGGATAAGGTAGAGTAATCCCTTTACACCAGGCATAAAATGATTCCTCAGCCGTGGCTTTTTGATTCTGATCACGCGACATTTAAATCACCAAAGGCATCAATTGTTTGTCCATGACGTGAGAGTTTGATTTCTGCCAGCGTGATTTCTTTCACCAGAAGCATGATTCTGTAGGCTAACAAGCGTAAGAGTTTAGACTTCAAGTGATATTTTAATTTCCATGCGCGACATCTCTTTACTTTAGGCGTGACTTCTTTACTGGCAGGCATGATTTCTTTTCTGTAACCTGCAAATAATAAGCAAATTCATGCAATTCTAGCCTAAATTTTGCAAATAATGTGGAAATAATGATGAATTTGAGGCCTAGAGCCCCACGGTGGGTGCCATTTGTGTGTGAGTGATTTACACCTTCATGAAATAACAAGATTTAAAAGACAATTACACTATTCAAATCAAACTAATCTAAATAATGCACAATTAATCTAAATATCTCATGGATCTCTAAAATAAAGTGGTAAATGAGGCTCTCAGCTATGATCCTCACTAGTGACACTCTAAAGATAAGAATTAAGCTATATGATATGCAAATTTAGATCTATTCTATCAAATTCTAGCTCTATTTGATGAACAATCTACTATGATCAAAGCAATTTAAGCTAATTAGCAATGAAAAATGATAAGTGAGTGATGTGGATGCAAATTGCAAGAGCTTTGCTGCAATTCAAAGATATAGAGTGGATGAATTATGCTTCTAAATGCCTTCAATATATAGGATTTTCCCAAGGGTAGGCGGTAGAGTGAGATAACCATGGTTATGCTTGGGTAAGGTCAATTGGCTTTGCTTTGTCCATAAATGGGGGGACAAACATTTAAATGGTTTCAAAAGGCTGGACCATTTCAACAAAAGTGAGTGATTTGTGTCCATTTTGTCTCCTTTTTTGCTTTGTTGAGGGAAATTAGTATTTATTAATTAATTAAAGTAATTAAATTTAGCCATGAAGGGTAAGAGGTTCATTTTGATTTTTCATTTCAACAACTATGTCATTAATTGAATTTAATCAATTTCATCGTGTTTTTCCCCTTTTCAAGCTTCATTTAATCATTTAATCATTTAATTGAATTTTCCTTTGATTTGAATTGCCTTTGTTCCATTTATTGATTTTTCATGCTATTTTGATGATTTGATGCACCTTTTGATTGATTTAAGCCTTTTGCCAATTTTTCGTCTCTACAAGAGGTTTCCCCCTTCTCATACTTGGGAAAAGGTTCTCTAAATACCTTATGGTCGGCATTAGTGTTCAATCCATCTACCTTAAGTTTACCATTCTCAATGAGATCTTGGATGATATGTTTGATTTTCTAGTAGTTTTCAATATCATGTCCAATGCCATTGTGAAATTTACAAAAGGCTTTCTCATCCCACCAATGTGGCTTAACATCAGGTATATAATGCTTTATGGGATCTTGAGGATGCACAAGGTTGTTGGCAATGAGTGTTTTCAAGACATCCTCATATGAATCACCAAGTTTTGAAAACTGATCTTTCTTTCTTAGGCTTATCTTGGTATCTTGGCTTGCTCTCTTGTTGATGTGATGCATTGAGTTTCATGGCTTGAACATCACTAGACAAGTAGAGAACAACTTGATCTTTGGGTTGAGAGGAGTCCACAACTCCACCATTGACCACTTGTTTGTTCCTATTCCAATGTGAGTTATTTCCTTTATCCTTGTTAGAGTTGTTATTTTGACCATTGTTGTTGTTTTTGTTTCCATGTTTGGTCAAAATTCCTTGTTCTCTCAAAACATCCTCAATCCTACACTCAGTTTCAACCATGGTGTCAAAGGAATAAAAAACCATCTTCCTAACTTCATACCACATTTTGGGAACCAAGTTACTAATAAGGATGCCAATCTTCTCATTTTTAGGAATGGTCCTAGAGTAATGAGAGCATTCTCATATACACCTTTGCAAGAAGGTGACAAAGGATGCCCCTTGATTTTTCTTTAAGTTGCATAAATCCAACATGGTGACAAATCTTGAAAGGTTGTATGCAAAGTGTTGGGAAAATATATGGATGAGCTCTTTGAAAGTCTTGACAGGGGGAGTTATGTTGGTGAACCATTCCATTGCTTGACCCTTAAGACTCTTGGGGAACAATCTCATTAGGTATGAGTCATCTTGATGGAACTCAAAACTCATGGTATATAATTGATGTATGTGATCATGTGGATCTCCATTCCCATCGTACTTGTCATATTGAGGGATCTCAACCTTTCTAGGGAAGTCTTTCATGCTAACACTTTTGTCAAAAGGATTAGGAAAAATTCAATCAAGTGAGAATGAAATCTTGGGTGCCAACATCTTTTCCATCATACTCTTAATTTGTTTAATCTCTTCTTCTTGAGATGGACCTTGCTTCTTAATCTTCTTGTCCACATCAAAGTTGTTGATTAAACTCTCTAGGAACTTGTCTTTGTTTCTCTCTAAGTATCTCTCCACATACTGCTGGAAGAGTGGTTCTTTTTGTAGCTTCATGAAGTCTTGTGAGTTGAGGTAAAAACTTGAGCTACTTCCCCCATATTGTGAACCATGGTGAGCAAGTTGTGAAGCTTGTCTTGAGTTCCTAAGAGGTGTTCATCTCCTATAATGATCACATTGTGAATCCCTTCTTCCTCTAGGGCTAGGAGATCATGAAGGTCTTCTTGAATGTCTTCCACTTTGTGGAGTATTAGGAGGAGTGGATGGAGGGGAGCTATTTCCACCACCAACAAGCATGTTGTTAAATTTATCATTAAGTTGTTGAGCCAAGAGTTTATCTTGCTCTTCCTGGAAGGCTCTCATTTCTATCTCCAATAAGGATTGTCTCTCTGACTCTAGGAGTCTAAACTACTCTTCCTTTTCAACTTGTTCATCTAGGAAGGCTTTCCTTTCACACTCAATTATCTTAAGTCTTTCACTCATGTATCTTGAAGTTGTTTTGAGTAGTGAACTCAGTCTTGAATGTCTAAAAAATTCAATGGTGTATGTTGCCTTCACACAGGTGTCATAAGGTTCATCATCTTGGTTTTCATGTTGTGATTGTTCTTCTTGACAGGCTCTCCTCTTATCCCTTTCAGCCCTTTGATGTGCATCTAGATATCTAGTTGAGATAAGGGGTGAGATTGGTTGATTTTCATGAGAGGAACTACCAAACAAAATGGTATCTCTATGCCTTTCAAATATGTCATCAAGGCATTTATCCATTCCTTCCCTCTCTCATCGAGTCACTGTGTAAATCATATCCATATCTAAGTGAGAAGATGCTAAGGGTGTACTCAACTCACTAAGGTTACTCTTGGGATCAAACCAAACTTCCAAGTTGTTCTTGGGTGATTGATAAAAAATGGGTTCTTTTCGCTTACGTGTTTGGTGAGTTTGAACTAAGGGTAATTGGTCAAAGATTACTTGAGGTTGCTTTCCTTGATTTAATTCATATCTTGTTGTAACCAACATGAAAGAAAAGGTACTAGGTGATAAGATGACCCTAAGAAATGTTGGTACCAAACTAGGATAGTAAAAACACTCACTTGTCCAAAAGAGAGGTGATAAGATAGAATTTTGTAAGAGGTGTAAACCAACAATTCCATTGAGGTGCCAACTCAATGAGTGAATACCCTAACACATATGGATTAGGAGGATGATTTACCCAGGTTATATTGATTGAATTGTAATTTGTATGAAAGTGAATGGACAAGAGATTACTAAAACTCTCCAAGCATGTTATCAAAGGATCCAAAGGTTGATCTTCTCAACAAGGATGATTTCTAGCTCACCGATTGCAAGCAAGGTCACTCATGAAATCAAAGATTACTAGTTCAAGGGGTCAAAATGCAAGAATCCAATGTGCCAATAGGCTTCTAACAGTGGGGTAAGTGAGATGATCTGACCCAAATCGACTGAGGAAGACTGGAAATGACAGGATAAAAAATCGAGCAAGTTGTAAAAAGTTGATTTTTCAACTTGGGAACTCAATTTTTTTTCATTTTAATTGACCAATCAAATGCATTAACATATTCATATCATTAATTAGGCATGCAAGACAGTAATCAGGGAGTTCAAGCAAACAATTTTCTTCAAACAATGAGCAAGGGACAAAGCAACCTTGTGCATAAACAAGAATAGTGATGTAGTATTCTACTCCCTAAGGACTCTACTTGTGTATGTTCTCAAAGTGTTTTTCAGTCACGCACATAGTCCTAGAAAAGAAAAATTTGGTTGCACTATGGTTCGTAGTAATGGTAAACTCTGCAACTCTTGCAATCTCAAGTGGGCAAACTCCAATCCAGGTGCACTGGGGTTTCGACACATTCTAAGAATTTAATCAATCAGAGATGCTGAGGAGATCTGACATCCAAAAAAGAGACCACACTTGTGAAAATTTCTTCCACAAGGACATTTATATAGTGGTTATTGCTACCATGACAAGAATGGATAATAGCACTTGAGGTTACGTCCATGTGGTTTACCTAATAAAGGGAGTGTCCACTATGGTTAAACCTCTCTAACAAAGAAGACTCATAATATGGACCACATGGGGACTTAGCTCAGATTCAAGGGTTTTGAGTTTCTGATGTGCCCAAAAGGGAACAGAGTATAATCCTCTAGCCTCTTCACCTCATCCAAACATAGAAAGAAAATTCATTGACACACTAAGTTGCAATCACCTCATCAAGGTTTTTATGTCAACAACAATGACTACCGATCTCTCTAAGTGGGACCAAGAGAAAATGTACCATCAAAAGTTGAAGACTAAGCCAAGGTTTGTATGCCAACAATAGTGACTACCGATCTCTCTAAATGAGACCAAGAGAGAACGTACCATCAAAGATTGAAGACTAAACCAAGGTTTGTGTGCCAACAACAATGACTACCGATCTCTCTAAATGGGACCAAGAGAGAACGTACCATCAAATGTTGAAGACTAAACCTAGTAAAACCATGAGATAATAGCAAGTCCTTCCCTACCTACAAAGGGTTCTATCATCAAGAAGGGCTCCACATGTACGACAAGTGAATGAAGCCCACTCTCTCAAGAATGCCACAAATAGTGTTCATAGGGCCTAATTACTATGTGAAACATATATGCAAGAAAGCAAATGTAGATTCATTCTTTCCTTTAGAGCAAAAATTGAAATGTGATCTATGAAAGAAAGAAAAACTCAAGTCAAACAAATGAGAGGTTCATTTTTATTTCCAAAATCTAAATGTTATAGAGATGCAACAAAATACCTCAAGTCCAAAGTAATCCACTTAGTATATTTTACCTTATTTTTATTTTTGTTGAGCTTTTCCATGCAAGCAAGCCACAAACTCTCCAACAAGAAAACAAGATATGCAACGTATATTCAACTTATGAAAACCCTAGGGTTAGATATGAAAATCAATTGTTAGGAGAAATAATAAATAGAAAATAATCCAAATGACAACTCATATCATGCATTGAACCATGTGAAAAATAAGTGCAAGCTAATCATTAAATGCCCCTTTTTTATGTTTTTCAATTTTGATTTTTGACCTAGTCAACAAGATTGGACCTATACAACATAGAGCTTTCCAAAAATGTAAAATTTTTAGAAAATCTTCTTCATTTGTGTAGAAAATTAATTTTTTATGAAAAATAAACAAAAAAATATAAAAAATTCACAATACCTCAGAAAATTCTAAATTTTGTACTAAAGCTTCTCTAATATGTCACCAACTTGCAAAAAACATTTCAAACCAAAACTCTAAGCCATTTGGGAGATATGATCAAATCTTGGAAAATCTAGGGTTTTAGTCTCCAAGCAAATCTGCACAAGGGGGTTAGCTCCAAAAATAACCAAAACTAGCATGTAAAGGTGGGTTGCCCCATGGTGGGTGCCAAAAATCTATGCTAAAAGGTTGACACACTTTTATGAGTCATTATATCCAAGATTGCTCAAGAATGAGGTCTCAAATGGTGACTCATAGCTCTCTATTCATGGAGTGCAATGGTTTATAATGGAGGCCCTCAGTTTAGACCTAGTTTGTGCCCATAAAAATACACCATAAAATGAGAGATTCAAAGAGGAAAAACAAGAATGATAGTCTCCATGATCATCAAGTATGCATGCAAATGAAAATGGAAGATATTCTATATGATAACAATGCATGAAAGCAAAATAATCTATAAAAGGAAATACACATGCAAAATTATTCTATGAAATGAAATATGAATCTAATATAATATGAAAGTGCAAGAGTAATCTAAATGGATTATCATGGAGGTATGAGAGAAGAAGACAAGAAAAGAGAAGTTGCAATGTCTAAGATCAAGTGCTCAAACTCTCCTCCAAAATCACTCTCCAAACCTGCAGCATAACAATAGCATAAAATCTTGATCTCTAAAATCTGGATGCCTCAATGCCTGGATCTACAAAATCTCCATCTACAAAATCCCCATACCTAAATGAGAAGGAGAGGGATCCTTAAAAAGGATTTAGAAATGAAATAGATGATCAAGATTAAGAGGCAAAAAGAAATTATCAAAGGTGGAGATTAAATCTTGGTTGATCCATGTGCTCAAGATTCTCAAGAGGCAAAATCAATGGACATGGTTAAGAGGCAAAAAGATGTGTGGAAGAGATTAAGATGAAAAAGGTGATTCCACTCATCTTGGAAAGTGTGCATTCAATGTGTAGACAAAAAGTCTTTTTCTTTTTATTTTTATTTTATTATTTAATTATTATTTTTAGCAAAGTGGTTTCCATTATTTAATTAAAAGATTTTTTATTTATTTAAAAGAGATTTGTTCTTTTAATTAAATGTGGCTTAGGATAAAGTGATTTTATTATTTAATTAAAAGGGAGCATGTTCTCTTGATTAAATAAAAATTAGGATAAAATGATCAAACCTTAGGAAATATTGAAATATTTGAATTAATTATGATTTGATCAATGAAATTGATTTGAATTGAAAATATTGTAAAGCATTGATTCAGGAAATTGATAAATTGGTGAATGGGGGCCCAAAGTCTAGGCGACCATTTTAGGGTGCATACATGATTTACTAAAAGTTATAATTTATTTACCGTTGTTAGTAAACAATGAACTGTGTTATTATCGAGTAGTTACTGAGTTAATAAGAGAAAAGTTTTAAAATGTATTTTGTCATCAGGATTACTAATTCACCCCCCTCTCTGTAATCCAACAAGGTCATTCTTCCCCTTCAACCTTTAGGTTTAATACCGCACCAACAGAGTGGGTGGAACTAAAAGAGTAAATATAGAATGGGAGGGTATAGTCTGGGCTGACTAAGAGTAGAGCCTCAGCAATAGATTGTTTAATCTGGATGAATGTCTCTTTTTCTTCTGGAATCCATTCAATTTTTGTATCTTTTTTTATCATATCATTTAGAGGTTTAACAACCATGGAAAATCCTATAATGAAACGTCAGACAAAGTTGATCTTCCCAAAGAAAGATCTCATTTCTTTCTTACCTGTCGAGCATTTGTAATTACAATAGTGCTTCCACCCTTTCGGGATCAATGACAACACCCTTCTTGGAGATGATATGTCCAAGAAATTTCCCTTTTGTGACACCAAATATGCACTTATTATGGTTAAGGTAAACACCAAACTGATGAAATCTCTCACCAATTTTGGCGAGGTGGGCAGGATGATCATGTTGGATTTGTGGTGACTGATCAGGGAAGTACTTATACACTTTTCATTCATCGTGGGGTTAACTCATCAAGCATTTTTTGAGTTGACACGTAAAACATTTCCCTAGGTTGACTTGTCAAGCTTTTGCCTAGGTTGAATCGTCAAGTATTTTTAGGGTTAACTTATTAAACGACATAAGTCTTGTTATATTGGCTTAGGGTTAGGGATTTCAGTATGATGGATGTTTTATGTAGCTTCTTGCAGTGGTATTGAGCTATAAGGGATTGTGGATTGTAATCAAGTTATAATCATTGGATAATAATAATATTGGACTTGTTGTTGGTGGACGTAGCCCAGGGATTGGGTGAACCACATTAAATCTTTGTGTCTTGTGTTCTCTTCTGTGTGGTTTATTATTTTCTGATATTGGTTATATTTGCATGTAATTGTTATTTCTATCCTATTAATCCTAACAGATCATGCCTATATTGGGATAAAACCGTTAAAATTATCCATGTAGATGATTATGCATTTGTTGATCATCCCCTCAAAGGCGATGTTTATTTCCTTTTGAAATGTTTCCTCAACGTTGATCAAGCCAAAGGGAATTCTTCTATATGCAAACATTCCCCACTTCATGGTGAATGCAGTCTTCATCTGGTTCTTGAATTTCACCATGACCTGGTTATAACCCAAGTACCCATCTAAGAAGGACATCATTTGCAAGCCATTTAAAATTTGAAGCACCTTGTCAAGTGAGGGAAAAGGGTGGTTATCTATCTTAGAGACCTTATCCAAGTTCCAAAAATCAACACAGATCTTGATTTCTTCATTTTTCTTCCAAATTGACACCAAATTTTCTATCCACATGGTGTCCTAAATCAAGAATATTATATGTGTGAACAAAAAATTTTGCACTTCTTAGTAGATCAGGGGTTTAATGAGTGGGTTAACCAGCCGTTGTTTATGTCAGAAGGGATTTGCATCGAGCTTCAAGGGGATAGTGTGTGTCAAGATGAACGCATTGTAAGTTTTATGGTCATCATACCCCCATGAAATTACATCAATATACTCCTAAAGAACTGAGAGAATCTTTAATTTTTCTTTTGGGGAACATGAGGTATCTATGTACACACACTTTTTGTCATTTTTCATCCCAATATTGATTTTCTCATACTTTTCCCCTTCCAAAGTCTAGAGAATCTTACAATTAGCTCAGGGATCTGAATTGAGGATCCATTTTAATGCCACCATTCCCTTTGGAATGGTGTTGATGGACAGATCGAGGATATCATCCTCTCTTTCCACATGTCAGGTATCATTGTGTTCTTCCTCTAAAATTTTGTCTTGAAAGACTCTGATATTTTCCAAGAAGGTGAGAATGTGTTTGTCATCTTCAAATACTTGAAAGTGTGTTATATTATCTAAGATAGAGGGGGTAGGTAACTTTTCTATAGAAAATCTTCAAAATTGGGAACTTGCCATAGGCTCAAGAGTACTGGCTGACATGGAAAGAGCATCTTGGACATAGTTTCTTCTTTGGAGAATTGTTTTGATGTTGAAGGCATTGAAATCCTTTGTTAAGCTCCATGTGCTATTGTGATAGGCCTCCAATCATTTATCATACCAAGTGTATTGAATCTGGACTTATTTGACCATTAGTTCTAAATCACCCATGGCCTGAAGGAAAGCGGCTCATTTTCTCAGGGAAAACAAGAGACCTAAGATGAAGGTCTAGTACTCGATGACATTATTCATGTAATCAAACTATAATCAGTAAGATGCAAGGAAAGACTTTCCTTGAGGATTGATTAGTTCTACCCTAACCACACACCATTTTTTGGATCGAGATATGTCAAACTTTAGGATGCATAGGTTATTATCCGTGTGGTGGGGCTTCGGCAGTGGGGTGGTTGGTAGTACTAGTACTAGAATGGGAAGTGGTGTCGGTGAGTCCTCAGAGATAGAAATATCAACAATTGAGGTGACTACTGGTGAAGGAACCACTAAATTATTTTCAAAGAAAAATCCCTTGCTTAGGCCAAGAGGTGGATTAAGTTGTGGGAACACCCCTCCACCACCTATTGTTTTTGAAATACTTGGAAGGTGGATTTTGACCATATCAATATATTTTTCACATCCCAACTTGGAATGTAGATCATATTGTACCCTACATCAAGTATCAAATAAGAGAGTGATTGGAGTGGTGACATTTTCCTGGAGGCTAACCTCATGTTTAGGCATCATCATTAGGTCATGAACCCTTAGAGTGATGATAGAGTCTTTTCTAGAAGACACTTCTCCTGGGATAAAGTCTGGGGTCAATATCTCTTTGGCCTAGTATAAGCTAAGATCCAACTATGCATATTCTATCTCACTCACCTAACCATAATCCATGAGAGATTGTTTCATCCGGGGTTTTATATCAACCTTGATTTGGTTGGCCTCCCCTCTCTAGGGAAGCTACAAGTGGGAGAAGTTAGTTAAGATATACCTGTTGATGGATTTGGACCAGTTCCGACTTAAGAGCATCCCACAAGTCTCAGGGTTGTCTATCACTTTGATATTGATAATGTTGGATACCTAGGGTTTTTGGATAAGATAGATCTAAGAATTTTTAAGCTTGCCCACCATCTTGGCAAAGGTTTTGTCAAGATGAACCACCGTGACTTTAGATGGTGTGAGGACTACTTCGAGATTCTTGTAGATGGACAAAGGCATAACATTACAGGAAGCTCTAGAGTCCACAAGGAAATTCTATAGGTTCTTATCATACATCTTGAGACTGAGAAAGAAAGAGGGGTATTTTTTTTTTCCTCAGAATATGGCCGCATTAGCATCATTGAAAGTGTCGGTCTTTGGTGGGTTTTGGTAGGGTTCTAGATTTTCTAGATGTTGTAGCTGGAGGACCTTCTTCTACTTAGGATAGCTGAGTAATGCTTCCATCAAGGTCACAGTGGTGGTGGTTTATTCTCTCACTTTGGTAATGTCAAATATTTCCTTTGGGATCCTAGGACCTTTTATCGAGGACTCGTGAATAGCATGGAAAATAGCTCCTTTTGGGGGAGGCAAGTTGACATTTATGTGAGGGTTTGGAGGGATGTTGAAATTTTTTGGGTGAACTGACATTGTGAAGGGCCCCTTGTTAGATGCACTTCTTCTATTGTAAGAGAGTCATGAGCTGGTGAAGGCATTAGCCTCAAAGGATGGGATAGAGTCATCAAATAATTTTAAGAGATTGGTCTCCTCTTTTCCTTCTTCTGTTCTGAAAAAGATAGTCTCACACACAAAGGAAGAAGTGTGGGGTTCCTCCGGAGGCTTATGATAAGTCTAACTAATGTGTGGTTGGCAATGTGATTGCAAAATATGAATGATCTTCTCTAAGGTGGTGCAATTTACTTCAGAGTGTGATCCAGTGTCATGTAACTGACACCACATGGTGAAGGGGTGAAATTCAATGAGATTTGTAGAGTGGATAGTGCTTGGACTCCCTTGAGCACTATATTGGTTCACGGTGATTTCTTTGTTGTTTGGTGTGTTGTTCCATTGTCAATTATTGGGTTGACAATTATTGTTGTTTTAATTACATGGCCCATAATTGTTGGGACCCCATTGTCTTGAGAAGAAATTTCCCTCCTGAGAGAGAATGAGATTTTGGGATGTCAAGGGCCCCATCTTTAGTTGTCCCATGTTTTTGGTAAGTGAGGACATAAGTCTGTAGAGGGATTCAACCTTAGTGGACAACTAGGTGGTTGAGTCACATTATGATAACTGGGGCGGCAGATTCACCGATGTAGTGGGAGTCATGGTATTTTTCCCATTGGGCACAAACATCTAAAAGAAAGGCATTCCTCCTATTGATGGTTTGGTCATAGGGGTCATTTGAAATAAAGGAGTCCTAGTTATTTGAGATGTTGGTTGTTGTGACTAGGCCCATGGAACATACTCAAGAGCCGAACGGGTGTAAACAGAGGTGGGGTAGACATAGTGGGCTAAAGAGTTCATTGTTGGTGCACCCACTGCCTTGATAGCATTATACCCACCTGGGTAAAAAATTTCTTTGGGATATGTGTTGTAGGGAATGCTTTGCCTATTTCTACAGAGGGAATGATTAAGTTTTAAAGATAATTCAAGAGCAAGGTTATAAACTTTGGCCAGAGTATCCCTATCATTTGTAGTGGTGGTTATCCATAAAAGGGTTGTAATGAATGGCTCCAAGGAATTAAGGTAGGTTTGAATCACCACCTTCATAGAAGGGATAAGAAGATGATTGTATCATTTTAATTCCCTTTGGAACTGTTGATTGAAAGTAGACAATGGTTCATTGGGTTTCTTTTCTATGGAGATGAACTAGTTGTGAGACCAAGATGGGAATTTTCCTTTTTTTGTAATTAGTTGAGACAAAAAAAAATCTCAAAAGAAACACCAAGGTTAGTAAATAAATCTACTTATAGTTATATCATAAAACTCTTAACATAAAAAATGCTCAAATACATAACCAATAACTATATTAAGTGCATGTTTGATCATCAACCAAGGCATACATTAGTAACAAAAGAAAAATGCATTTCAATTAATTATCAAAGAACTTTGAACAAAGGACATAAGGAAGAATACAACATGAAAGCTGAGCCAAAGATGAAGAACATTTCTAGTATGGTACCAAGAGAGTTATTTATTTCTTCATCAACCAAAGGGAGCCAACATCACTAGAGTCATTCATGGCTCTTGGGGAGCATTAATCTACTAAGAATATCTATTGTACTAGAAAAAAAAAAACTAATCTCTGATCAACTATAGCATGGACAAAAAAATCATCAACTTTGTCAACCCTTGGTTTGGAATGAACTTCTTATTTATATACATTTTACAATCTACATTGGGATCTTCTATCCACTTATCTCCATAGATTACAATATTTATAGATGGTACTACTTGCTATATTAGATAGATCACATCCTGGTACAATATACAAAGAGGGAAAGGAAGAGAGAGGGGGAGGGGAAGAAAGAATAAAGAAATCTGAAGAAATCCTTATATTGACACCATCAAGTGTGTGAAGATAACCTACATTGTCCATGTACTTTGAATAGTGTACTCCATAAATGTAGTGACAGCTCCACATCTCCACATCCTTCTTCTACCCACTCAACCATAAATGCATGTGTGATGCCATGAGGAGGATGACAACACATATAATCTTCTATAATTTGAGCATCACCTTTAGCCATATTGTACCCCTCTAACACCTAACAATATTTTTGACAAAAAATGTTGGACGGTCATTGGTCAACTTTGGAGAAATCATCAACCTAGACCACCATAAAGAATACAAAACTAAGAATTATGAAATTTCAGACTTTGGGAGCTTATGCTTAAAGAATAATGAAAATAAATAAGTGGTTCTCTGGGAAGAAAAGTCCCAAAAAATTGAACAATTTATGACTCTTTGAACTTTTGGAAGGCCTCCAGTACTTGCATTATGCCTCTTTTGTCCACCCCCTTAGGAAATCCATGCAACTTGTAGCATCCTCGAGATGATATTTGGCATATTTTACTTTACTCTTTAATTTAGAGGTGACCGTGACAACATCATGGGATTTGAGTACCAACTGGGAGAGTTCTCCTAAAACTAAACCATTAAAATCTCCCAAGGTCCATAATTGTATATCGGTCTTCTTGTCAAACTTATTCAAAATATCATCCATGGGGGTGCAGATACCTAAGTGGATTGGATTAATTTTGGCCACTCATAGAATAAATGCAACGAAATGATCCAATGCATCCTGGATTCCAGTCCTATGATCTTCTAAGACCTTAACCAATTGGTTTCTTAGTTTGACTTGGAATGTAAGTTTTGAGTATTGAGTTCAAAATTTCTCCGAGGTATTCTTTCTATTCTTCATATTTTTCATCCTAGGATTTCCATGTTTAGACGATATTGTAGATCTTATCTTTGATAAGGTGAGCCTCATATAATTTAGGCAGGGACTCAGTAAAAAACCTCCTAACTAACCCTAATTATTCTTCCATCCAACCATCCACTATCAACACTTTATTCTTCATGACTCGAAGCGCTTCCATGTTTCCCTATGGGATCAGTGTTCTGGAGGTGGAGGCCTTGATGCTGCAGAATAGAGTGGGGATGATAACTCCATCAAGAGCCTCTAGATATTTGACTCTGAATCTTGAAGCTCTTTTTTATTTTGGTACTCCTTTTTGTAACTCTCATGGATGATCTAGCTCACATCATCAAGGAGATATAGTTCTCCTTTTCAGTTTCATTAGTCCAGGGGAATCTCTGTTATTGTATTATCACCTACAAAAATACATGATTCTTCCCTATCCTATGGTGGGACAAAAACTGATGCAACTACATTTTGGAACCCTCTGGGTGGTCTATAAAGTGCGAGCCTTCTTTGACCTTTTGGTTGCATGTTTCTTTGTCAACATATCTACTAGTGAAAGGGGAGAAGGTATTTCTACAATTCTCTTTCTCCTTCTTGATTTAAATAGCCATTGGGGTGGATCTTGGTTGGTAGCTGATGTGATTTTGGGATGAATAAGATCCATGATAAGTACCTATTTGGGCTCTTCCATAGGAACTTCTTTGGCATTAATACTGGGATTATTTGTTGTGTCCTCATCTGCCCTAGTATCACCTTCGAGGGATTCTTCTATGGGTGGAGTGGTCAGAGGATCCTATTCACTAGGAACTTCTTCATGTCAGAATTCTAAGAGGACCTCTACCTTACTTTCTTGATGAGGTAATGTACCTTAAAAATATTCTTTAGATAGAGGGATGGTTTCTGAGGCTATGGTTATTTTTGAAGGTCCAATTTCCTTAGGGGCTAGAGATTGTCCTCTGATCTTGACATCTTCTCTTTTCTATTCTTCTTTCCTTCTTTCCTCTTTCGCCATCCTTGTGGTTTCCTCCTGATTTTTATTTTCATCGGCTTCCTGATCTTGGAGATAAAGATTTTCTACAACCTTCTATTCTTCCTCTAGGCATTGGATTTCTTTTGCCTACTTGTGAGCACTCTTTCCTACCTCCCCTATTTTCTCGACCTCCTAGAGAATATTTACATTTGGTTCCAAAACCTCTTTAGTCACTCTTTCTTTTTCTGCAACATGATGCAAACTTCCCTTTTTTTCAATGTGAAAGAAATCATCAGCATTTATTTGAGAGATCTCTAGGAGATCCTTCAGAGCATTTTCGATCTTAGAGGAAGAAGGGATTTCATGAATCTTGACATCTTCTTCTAGCTCCTAGCTTTTGTCTAGGGAGGGATTGCTATCTTTCTAATTTTTCCTCCTCTTGAGGGGTGGCCCAGTAATGGCTATTTATGTTGTTTCCTCTTCCATAATTGGCATGCCAAATGGGATATTCATTGACGATGTAGAAACTCCCATAATCTAGGAACCTAGAGGTACAACCCCAAGGCCAAAGGTCAAGCTGGACTTTGCTACCTCTTGAAGTTTTTAGGATTTTTCCTCTTGTTCATCCAATTGCTTCATCAAAACTTTGGGTATCAGGCTAGATGGCTAAGAGGAATTGATGATCTTTCTCTTTCCATGACCTTTAGACTACCCCCTCATTTTGGGGTCTAGAGACACCAATTGCTCTGGGATGTATGTCTAGGAGGGGACTGCTTGGGCATACTTTGTCCAAATGAGCATGAATTCACTCAATTATTGTTTTGGTCAAAACCTCAATGCTTAAAATCTCTGGGGTATCCCTATCAACTGGAGGAAGGCTTGACTAATCAATTCCATCTTCTTTAAACTCATTGTCCTCCAATGGACCTGCATTTGAATATTTTGTAGGTAATTTTCAAAGACTTAGGATGGTCCATCATTCTTGTTCACATCCTCATATACTTCATGTTTCAGACCTCAAAATCATCCTGACATTTTTCCCAAAAATATTATATATGTCACCCATGGGGTTGGGATCCTATAGGCATTGCTTTTTTGAGGTGGCCACGTAGATCATAATTTTGGCACCTAATTAAAAATTTGCCTAAATTCAAGCTTCTTAGCTCATTCTTCATTTCTTTGGCAGTGAAGAAGGAGCAAATGTATCTTCTGCAGGTGATAGGGAATGAGATGGAAGCAATATAATTGGTTCCCAATAGGGTGTGCACATGTAAGACCTGCCAAAAAAAATTGAGCAAAGAAACATTATCTCCACAATGCTTTGGCAACAAATATGGTTCTCCAAAGAACCCTATAACCTAGATGTAGGTGAATTGTGAAAACTGAATGAAATAACACCCCCATAGGGAAATCATGGTCATCACCCTTTGGGACAACTTGAAACTTACATCCTTAGTGAGCACCTTGTTCCCATTATATACAAATGCATCGTTAACTCTATAAAAATTTTGGAAACACTCATCCCACTAGATCTAAGGAAAAATGATCCCATGGGGGAGACTGTCCTACCTGTGTCCCAAGGATACCAACTCTACTCAATTCCTGGACTCCTCCTAACTATCCGACCGATATCTATAGATGAAGGAAGTCATATAAAATTTATTATCTCCTTCCACCCTCCTCATTTGTGCATCTAGGTGGTTGGAAATGGTAGCAGCCTAATCGAAGTGCTACTTGTTTGTGGTCATGCAATATAAGAAGTAATACATCTATGGAGAGAATTCTTAGGCATGAGGCTCCCCAAAAATCTTGTATATGTAGATGATTTTGGCCTGGGTCAGCCCCTTGAAATCCTTGTAGGGAATATCCATCTTCATTTTCTTGTAATTTCGATGGGATGTATGCAACTATGATGTATTCAAATGACATCAAACCACATCTTGTGCATCAGTGGACTATAGAAAAGAAGATTCCCTAGTCATGATGACGATGACCTTGAAGTGAGGGATCCTCTAGATTGTGGCAATAGTATCATGATCCAAGGAGGAAATATGAACTCCTTTGGATAGTATGGAATCTTGAATGGTCATTTTGTATTTTTTGGCCATGAGAAATATTAATTTTGGGCTTCTATGGGGAGATCTTGTTGCTTCCATCCTTCCAACCTATTTCCCACAACACCAAACAACCATCAGTAATGACATAAGATTATTAACTCCAAAAGTTTGGATATCCCACTCTAAAATGGTGGGAGGTACAACAGCTAATTGATGTGACATTTTTTGTAGTGACACATCATTTACAAGTTGTGTGAGCATGTATGCCTATGCATGCAAAGTTATGACATTTTAATTAAAAACTAGCATGACAACAATGGTATTAATTAGCCAACTAGGACAAATTTAAATACAGACTCATTACGACTGCCAAGGTGCATGTGATAGGAAATGAAGTTACACTTGTGATGAGTTTTTCACCATGTTACTAGGACTCAAATTGGAGATTGGTTATTTCCTACAACTCGATGTGGCTTGCCCTAATGGAAATATGCCATACTTACAATGACTACTTTTGAGAGAAAAGAATTGGTTTATTATTTGAACATGGCCCAGCTTGCCTCACAAAGAATTTAAGAACTAAAACTGAATCTACAACAAATATTTTCAAGTTCTTACCCAACGCACTCAATGTACTTGAACTAGTTAGGGGAAGAAAACTACCCCAGTCCCTGCGAAGGGGAGTCTTATAACCCTAAAACTGACCTAAATGCTATTGAACTAGTGTGATAACTGAGCCAACACTCAACGCCATGGAAACTAGAGGAACTCTACACATACCAAGGGACTTATTTACAAACTCATATGTACATGATGTGGACTAGATGCTATGAACAAAGCTTACATTGTCCGACAATGACTACTAACACTACCCTATACTACACCAATTTATACGAGCTTGTAGTATTAACATGAACTTATAGCACATACAAGCTTTTGTATAGAAATGTACAACAATTTATAAAAACATACATATATTTATAGACATGTACATGAATTTACATGAATTTATAGAGAAACTACATATTTTACAAGAAAACAAATGCATTTACAAAAATTGTACAAGATCTGGATAGACCAAACAGTCCAACAATAACCAAACTCAATAGAGCTTCACACCAACCCTATTTATAGGGTGAAGCTCCTGGTGCAACACAAAAAGAAAGGCAAAACAAAAGGAAATAGGATGAACAAAACAAAAACAAAGGCGGAAATGAGATTTCTTAGAATGAGGGAGCACTGTGATAGATGAAGATGTTCACCCACTCTATTTTCAAGGAACTCAAATCTCTTCCTAAAATGTAGGAGCGTGAACCTAAATACTCATAAAAAATAGCATAGGGAGCTCAACTTGAGAGAATTTCCACTTAGAAGTTTCATTCTCTAAAGGTAATTATACTTTGGGTAATTCTAAAATGATGGGTAAAAGTATTTTGTAATCCTTAAGTGAGCACATTAATTGTTGATTGGAATCTTGAGGTAGATAAGCCCTAAATTTTGGACTTGGGAGCACTCGACATTTACTCCTTAATCAACAAAGACATAAATGACACCACTAGACCCCGGAGTCCGAAACTCAACACGACTGACAAGAAAAACTCTAGGAGAAGAAACCCGGAGAAAAAAATCAATGACACAAAAAACCACAACCAAAAAGGAAAAAGAAAATGAATGAAAGAAAGAAAGAAAAAGGGGGGACCCGATATTTTTCCAAACAAAATGTAGGGACAGGTATGTAGGGAATAACACAACATAGATCCAAAGGAAGATGAACAACTATCAAGCTCTTAGAATACTTTTGTCATTTTTTATATCCATCTCAAATTGTTGAAACTGGTTAGCTAATCAATCAAGTGTGGTATGTATAGTTTATTTTAAACTTTTAAAAGTTTAAATGTTCTTGTTTGAAATGAAAGTTAAAATGCAAAAATAAACAAAGATAACATATGGAAAAAAAGGAAAAGACCATCTTTCTTTATTCATAAGAAATCAATATACAAGATTTATAATATATTTTTATTTATTTTTAATTAGGTGGCTATCCCACTAAATATATTATATTAATATTTTTTCAAAACTAGTTCAAAAGGCTCCTAGAGAAAAGAAACCGAAAGAAAAACTTTGATCCTTGCCCGTAAATACAAAAGGGAGCCTTGCCCCAAAGCTAAATATTAAGAAGAAGAAGCCTAAACTAACACCCACCCGGCTATCCAAAAGCTAGCTATAAAATCATAGAACCTATCAGCTACCCGAATAGATATAATAAGGTCATAAGACAATTACAATTTACATGGACTAAAAAGGATCCAATTACAAGTAGAAGCAACTATATAGAGAAAAAATTATTCGAAGACCATGTCCCAAGATGAGAGAAGGATTTTAAGGCCATATTGACCATAGACCAAAAAGCAACCAAATCGACATAGTACTGATATTCCTCCATAAGTTCTAGAGAGGTATCATTTTAGGAGAAATCATGTCTTGTGTGGCATTTCTAGTGCATTGTACTTCCCTTTATTTGCATATGAAAAGAATGTAAAGGATTACCTCATAATGCAAACTGTACTTTTGATATTAATTTGATATTTATGTATTCAAATAGGTATTTATGTGTGTTCAAGTGTATGGTATGTAGGTTTAATTCTTTTTTTTTTCTTATTCATCTTATTGAGTATCTTGGATATATAGGTATATACCATTTACATAAATACATATTATCATATGTATGTGTATAATGGAATATATAGCTATGTGTTTTGGGTGCTTCACTAGTATTTCCTTGTATTGTGTCATTCTCCTCCTTCCGGCATTGGTCATCTCACCTACTTTTGGGTTGTCATGTGATCTATTTGGGTGGTCTAGTTGCCATGCTAGAGGCTTATGTGGTCACCCTAAGCCCTCTTCTTTGGGTTTGGCATGTATTATGTTTTCCCTCTATCATCATTATGTGTTATGGTTATGGATATAATTTTGGGATTCTGCTAATATTATATAGAATTTGTGGCATCATGGTTAATTACTCAGGCATGTGTGACTTGCTTCTTGCCATATTTTGTAGACATTGTGTTGGGATTAAATTATTTTATTTGGTTATATGGTATTTATATGCACTAACACTACTCTGTACTTCCACTTAGAAATTTTAGTTTCCATTAAGGAATTTCACGGATGTCTCTACTTGATGTTTGGCTACATTTTTGGTTATGGCACTGCTCTCATCCCACATGATGAGTATTTGTGCCACAATGGAGGTTTTCTCTATTTGTAATACCCTCTATATGCAACATTATCCTCAAAATTACAAGTTTTTTTTTTGATGTGGAAGACTAGGAACAACCCTTTCTTGGGCACAATAATGATGATATTCTAGCATTTATCTTTGTTTGCGACCATCCTCACATTTAGAGGGTAAGTATGAGAATTGTGGGAGATGAAATCTTGTTTCTGTAGGGAAAGCTTGTGGAGAGCTCTATGGAGGTATGATTTTTGGAATGGTGTTGCATTGGTTGGAAATAAGTTCCATTATAATCACTTGTTTTTTTTTTTTGATCGGTAAAGGCTGAAGCTAGTAGTATGTATATTTATATGCTAAAAATTTAAGATATGCATAGTAAATCAGTGCCTGAAACCAGTCAAAAGATCTAAACAAGGGGTTCTATAAATATGGAGCAACATAGCTCAGCCCCTAATAATATCCAGTTTCCAAAAAACCATCAACTAGGTATAGTCTTTAAAGCCAAAACCATAAGAAGAACATAAAATCAAAGGATGTAAAAATCTGGAACCCATCTCCCCGCAGTGACAAAATACCCAGTTTACAACAAGTGCTATGATAGGGAAATATACCATTCACCAAAGCCAGTAAAGATATCCCTAGAGATAAGAGCATCTCCAACTCATCTTTGCCCTCCCTGTACCACCATCAATACTTGGAGAGGGTAAATGTCTGAACCTCTAATGAGATCAAAGTTCTTTCACCTTCAATATCTTAGTGTACTTAAGAAGAAGTACGCTGCAAATATGCTTTGGAGAATAAAAATTCAGGCAAAAAGGCAAATGATGACTACTTAGCTTTTCAAATTGTTAACACGTCAAAATACTGTCAGAGATAAGCTGACCTCCATCTACTAAAACTGACAATGTTGGAAGGAGAAAGTACGCCACCGCAGTTCTGTTGTAGAAAACTTACACAACAAGGCTTGTTTCGAAAGTGCCCCAAAAGATGATGAAGTGACCATCCCCTTTGTAGCGAAAAGCTAGGAAGCATAAACAGATCAATATAAAACCAAATTTCCATTCTCAGGATTACTACTAATGCCAAAAAGATAACAGTTGCACTGGAATGTGTGCAATTCAATTTTGATTGGAGATGTGCCTTATTTTAGTAGAGATAGTTTTGATGTGTATACCTCTTGCCACAACATTTTCCAAATCATCTGCTTTAACATTACCCTCACGGTATATGTGATTAGCCATTATCGATTCAAATTTGGAAATCAGATTTAAGATGATTTCAAGGAATGCTTGTAATTTCCAATTGGTGATCGACCTTGCTTTGATTGCATTTATCACAATCATTGAATCTCCCTCAATTTCCACTTTATTTAATCTTAATTCCTTGGCTAATACTAAACCATGAAGAAAAGCTTTAATTTCGGCCACATTGTTGGTATCAGGATCCAAGGGAATAGCTAATTGAGCAATAATATGTCCCTCTGAGGAATGAATGATGCAACCTGCTCCTAATGGTCCTGGATTGCCTTTCGAGGCACCATCGAGTTAAGTTTGAACTAGCTTAGGGAAGGGGCTTTCCAAACACACAATAGTCTTTGTTGAAGATTGTCTTTATGCCCCCTGCCAATAGAAATTGGTGTTTTGAGACCATGCCAGCCTTTAATCATCTTATCATCCCAACTAGTGTAAAATTTATGAATAGAAGTGTGGGTTTGGATCTGGGAATTCATGATTTCCACTATTGCCACTTCAATTTTATTTAATACATTCTCAATTGCCATAGATTTCTCTTGGAAGAGCCTCCTATTTCTCTCTTTCCATATTTCCCATATTACAATGGAGGGCAAGATGGTCCAAAGATTACCACAAAGGCTTTCTTTGAAGAGTGAAGGCCAGGCAAGAAGATGAGATTGAATGTCTTGAGAGTGAGTAGAATATCAATTCAGTTTTGAACATAACCAGTCCCAACATTTCATGGTAAAGGGACATGAGAGTAACAAGTGATTGTATGTTTCTTCATGATTTAAACAAAGAGAGCATCTTGATGGACCCAAGAAACCCATTTTTAAAATATGTTTGCTGTTAACATACGATCCTGAGATGCTGCCCACAGAAAGACTCCTGCCTTAGGGAGGCACAATTTATTCCAACATAAGTGAATTAGAATTGAAACAGAATTCTGAAGATGACTTGATAAGAATTTATATCCCTCCTTCACTTTGTAAATGCCATACTTGGAACCATTCCATATAATCTCATCACTCCCATTTTTGAGAAGAAAAGATCTATTTTGCAAAATTTCTTTTAAGAGATTTGATTCTTGGATATCTGCTGCCACACTTGAAAAGTCCTTCCAATGCCAAGAACCATCCACAGTAGAAGAGGGAGATGGGACAATGTAATCTTTGAGTAGAGGACCCCAAGCCGATTGGTAGAGCTGAATAATCTAATTAAGACTTGGAATAGATTGCATGATTGGGTACCCTCCCCAAGAGTCCTAGAATTTGGCTGAGTTACCATTTCTGACATTCCAAGAGAGATTCGAGTCCACAATGTGTCTGGACTTTGAAATAAAATTCCAAATCCTTGATCCTCTAGGAAATTTTTTGAAGCGAAATACCTCATGACCCACTCCTGAGCCCAAATATTTGCCTTTGAGAATTTTGACCCATTTATAATCCTAAGTTTTTTATCAATTTCTAATACCAATTCGCTCCCAAAGCTAGATTCTGCCACATTTGGTTTTTGATTCCCGTACCTCCAGCTGATGTAGGTTTACAAATGTTCTCCCAAGAAATGATCTTGAATTTCCTATTCTGATCACATCATTGCTAGAAGAAATCCCTAAGCTTCTTAACTATATCCATATAACCAGCCGAGGACAAAGAGAGGCAAGACAAAAGGTAAATAGGTATCGCTGACAGTGTAGCTTTAATCATGACAATCTTGCCCGCCCATGATAACCATTTAGTTTTCCAACTAACCATTTTCTGGTCCATCCTTTCATTGATTGGTTTCCAAAATCCTGTTGTTCTGAGGTTTTTATCTATGGGAATCCCCATATATGAGCAAGGAAGAAATGCTACTTTAAATGCCAATAAGGACTCAATTTTCAGTTGCACTCTCTTTTTTGTGTGAAAGAAAAAGATGACCGATTTGTCTTTGTTTATTGCCTGATCTGAACCTAGAGCATATTTATGCAAAATTGCCTTGAATTGACTGGCTTCCCTGACAGAACCATAACCAAAAAGAAGAGTATCATCTGCAAACTACTGGTGAGTGACCGAACAAACTAAAAAAGTGACTGCAATCCCTTTAATACCACCTTGAAGTTTAAGATTAACAATGTTGCAGCCCAAAGCTTCTGCCATGATGATATATAGAAAGGGGGATAGGGGATCCCCTTGTCTGATACCATTTGAACCTTCAAAAAAACCTTGAGGGGAACCATTTATCAAGATGGAATATTTTGGAGAAGATATACAATGGAAGATCAGATTTATCCAAGCCTTAGAAAAACTGAAACCTTCCATACATTTAGATAAGAATCTCCAATTAACTTTTTCATAGGCTTTCTTAATATCAAGCTTAATGATCATACTAGATTTTTTGGAATGTTGTATAGAATAAATAGTCTCTTGTGCAATAATGATACCATCAAATATAGATCTACCTGGAACAAACCTAGTTTGCTCTTCTCCAATAATTTTTCCTAAGATTAACTTTAATCTATTTGCAAGAGATTTTGATAAGACCTTATAAATGGTGTTACATAATACAATGGGTCTGAATTCATCTAAAGAAATAGCATTTTCTTTTTTAGGAATGAGAGCAATAAAAGTGTTATTGATTTCAGTTAGGAATCTACCTGAAGATTTGGCTGCTTCCAAGGCCGCTATGGATTCCTTCCCAAACACATTCCAGCAATGTAAGAAAAAACAAGGAGGAAAGCCATCCGGGCCTGGGGCTTTATCTGGGGCCATTTGTGATAAAGTTTGCAAGATTTCTTCCTCTGAGAATGCTTTCATTAGATTTTGGTTATCAACATCTGATAAGATTTTAGGAATGTTGCATAGTAACTCTTGCTGACATTTAAGAGGGGAGCTATCTGAATTATTCAATAGTTTTGAGAAAAATAAGACAATTTCCTTCTGAATCTCTTTTTGATCTGACAAGATGGATCCCTCAGAGTTGGAAATTTGAAGGATCCTATTTTTGTTTCTATGGCACTTAGTGCTAGAGTGAAAGAATTTGGTGTTTTTATCTCCTACTGCTAACCAACTTTCCCTTGATTTCTATTTCCAAAAAATTTCCTCTTTGCTAAGAACATCTTCCAAATCCTTGAGTAAATCTTTCTTTTCCATGTATAATTCCTGATTCATCCCATTTTGCATAATACTATTATTTAAGTCTAAAAGCTTTAGTTCAATATCTTCCTTGGATGAAAAGATATTCTTGAAGTGGGTTCTGTTCCAAATTAGAAGAATTTGCTTGATGAATTTAAGTTTTGTTACAAAACAGAAAAGTTTGGAACCTTCAACCTTAACCTCTGACCACCAATCTTTGATCATATCTATGAAATTATCTTCTTTGAGCCACATGTTCTCAAATTTGTAAGAGCATTTGTGGGGTTTGTCCTCTTCAACAATGTCCAGACAAATAGGAAAGTGATCAGAGCCTGAAGAGGGAAAAATAGAAGCTTTTAAATCAAAAGGAAAGGAGGTGATATCTCCTTTAAAGAAGAACCTATCCAACTTTTCTGAAATATTATCAAAACCCATTCTGCTGTTGGACCATGTAAAAGCTCCATTATCTAAATCAATTTCCATGAGATCATCACTTTGAAGCCAGTCCTGAAAGTCTGCTTGAGATTGAGAAGGTCTTTGAGATCCACCCTATTTTTTTGATGCATGTATGATAGCATTGAAGTCTCCACCCACAATAAAATTCCCTGTAGGCCATAAAAGAAACCAATTGCTAATTTCCACCCACATCTCCATTTTCCTTTTTCTAGAAATGGGTCCATAAACGTTGATTACAAATATACTTAGATTTGATTGTGTACTAAGAATTTTACCACCCATCCAGTTCATAGAGTCCGAGATATGAGAATAATGAGAAGATCTTGGATTCCATAAAATTGCCATTCCTCCTGAAGAACCCGTTGCTTCAACTGCTAAGGCTTTCCAATCACCTAAGGTTAGGAGAAAAGAGGCAAGCTGATCCTTATTCATTTTAGTTTCTTGAAAAAAAATGACATCTGCTTTGGATGACCATATACAGCGTTTAGCCAACTATTGTTTGTTAGGGGCATTTAGGCCCCTAACGTTCTAGGATAAGAGTCTCATTGAGACTTGGGAAGGAACTTCCCCTTCCCTACATTCAAATATGTTGTGATTTTTGCTTGATCATGTTCTTCCCCAGTTTCATCTCTTAGAGTGGCTACTGATTTCCTGCCCCTGCCTTTCTTTTTCACTAAACCACAGTCTAGAGCAACTTTGTGATCAATTTTCATTAAGCCTAATGAGAAATTGGGATGTTCTGAAGTCTTTTTAGTACAGGACTCCTTAGTCTTGATCCCATCTGACTCCAAAGAACTAAAATTGATCTCTGAGATATCCTCTAGAAAATCTATGTCCATCAATCTTTCTTCATCTTCTATGTAGTCATCTTCAAGCATTTTTTCCACCATGGTGGAAGAAAAAGAGTTAGTTGAATGCTGGTCATTCAATGCACATCCAAAAAGATCATAGACAGCTTGGAGTCTAGATGAGATAGGTTCTTCTATGCATCTAAAGACCTCATCTTGCACTAAGGAGGAATTGTTATGGATGATTTTCTGCTTCAAAGGTTTGAGGGAAATTAAGCCTCCTTTCATTTTGTTTTTAGCTAATGAGTATGGTAACTCTAGCAATGGATCTATATTTGAATCCTTTTTCCCTTTATTTTTGATCCTTGAAGATTTCCTACAACCCAAGTTGGGAGAAAGTTTATGGTCCTCTGATGCTTTCAGAGAAGGGGATAGGGAAGGAGAACAATTTTTAGCCTTTGTGGACTCCCTGAGATCACAAAGGCTTATTTTTAAAATATCATCCTCCATCTTGAGGGGATCCTGATCATTATCATATTCTTGATTTAGCTTTCCGGAAGCCTTCTTCCTAAGAGTTGAATCTGTTGAGGGGCTGACCAGATCCTTTGTGGGGAAGAGGGAATCTTGACAATGGTCATATTCTTGATTATGAATTTCAAAATCCCCTACCCTGAGAGTAGATTTTATTGAAAAGATGTCCAAATCCTTTTTGGAGCTTAGAGGATGATCTTCATGAAGAACTTGATCATCAATTTCTTCTAGCAATTCCTTTTGAACTTGTCTGAACCAGAAGAAGATGTAATGCTCTACCATGTCATAATTAAATTTTGGGGCCAGATAAGATGTTGGCTGTAGATGGGAGATCAGTAAAGGCTTAACTGAGCCCTTGGATTTACCAAAAATCTCTTTGAAAGTTTTCATATTTAGCCAGTATTTTCCCTTTGGCAATACCTGTTGTCCTGTGTTCTCTGAAAGTCTTGAGGGGATACTCCCCATAGCCTGAGATGTCTTTGATTCATCTAGATCAGAGATTTCAGTTTCTTCATGTAGAGGTTGGGACAGAAGAAATGTTTGGGGACCCCCAATTTTTCTTTTAAACATATTGATTTTGCTGAATAGCAACCATAGAAAGATTTTCAAATTCTCGCAAAAATTATCTTGATGATGAATATGAGAGAAGTGCTTAGATGATGGCATTATCTAAATACTCTGGTGAACTGAAGAATTAGCTTCTGCCGAGGATACTTTATCTGGTATTATTGTTTTATCAGAAGCATAAGAGATCATCTGAATCCAATTCCCGTACTTGGAGATGAACTTAATGGAGATAGGCAATTCCTTTTCCACATTCATTAAAAGACAGATCCAAGTAGAGGCCGAGGGTTTATCAAAAAGATGAGATAAGTAAATGCCTACTTTGTTGCCAATGATCTGTATGATTTCTGATGTTCTGTATTCGAATGGAAGGTTCAATAAATTAATCCACATCGGTACAAACTTGATGGTGTTTTTGGCACTGTTAAAATTAGGAGATCATTGTTGCATATGTAAACCTTTATTTTTGAAAAACCATCCTTTTTGCCTAAATATGAAGTCCCTCTCTGTTTTGTCTTTAAATAGTACCATGAAATATCCTGTTTCATTATCTAGTGTTTCTATCTCGGAGAAATTTTCCCAGTTGCTCGAGACTCAAATCTTAAATTCATTGTATGACACCTTAATATCCCAAAACTTGCATATAATACCTTGATGTAAAAAAAATAGATTTCTTTGTTTGAGGGTGTCTTCTGAGAAAGTAATACATGATACCTGGTCCATTTTTTACGATTCCAAGCTGTGAGAAGGAAGCATGAATGCAATATGTTGCTGAGAAGGATCATCCCCCACACCTAGTAAGCCTTGCTGATTAGAAGTTTTGATGATTTTGCTTTGAATGTCTTCCGTCGGAACTGGTTTCCAAATCTTTTGAACTGTGTTGGGAAACCCCCTGTTGAAATGAGATTGAAAAGATATTCTGTTTGGGCCTAAGAGGGCTAATCTCTTTCTGAATAACTATGTGGTTTACTCTATATATGTGAGCATCAAGAAAGCTCTTGAGTGCCATAACTTCAGGCATTAAAAGTCTGCACTACAACAACATGGTAGTTTTTTAAGTTTGGACTATGTAAATGGCATTCAACTTATGGTGTACGCTCTGTTGGCTCTTCTTGAGTATGAAGTATTTTATCCCCCTCCACTGTGGCTAAATCATCTCAACGGGCTGTCACTGATCGTCCTACTCAAGGTATTGATTTAAATGAAAGTGTTAATGTGGCTGGTGCTAAATCTAGATTTACAATTCCGCTGCAATGGAAATAAGTGTTGAATGGATAGAAGTTAAGACATAAAAGAGAGGTAAGTTCAGATTCTCCATTGCCTGGTTGTGGTGGATGGTTGAATCTATCGAGTCATGGAGCTCGGGTCCTAAATCCACGATATACCTGCAAGAGAGGAATATAAAAATGGGTGAGTCACTGATGACTGATAAATGGAGGATCTTTTTCCTCTTTCTTTCTGAATAATGACTATACATTCAAAAAATACAAGGAAAGATAAATCAAGATAAAGGACAGAAAAGAAAGAAAGAGAAAAAGCTGAAACATGTTTTTTTTAACTAAAAGGTTTTTGTTATATGCAGATAAAGGTGTTTGAAGACCAAGGTTATTAAAGGGACATGCCCTCAAAGCGTAAAACCTTTTGACCTACATTTAATCTCTATCATGTTGCAGATCCAATTAAAGACCGACACTTATCAAAGGGACATAATTATTTTGTATGAAACGTTTTAACTATTTCACAATATTGTATATCAGGAAAGGAACAACACACTATTAAAGGAAAATTTTATTTCTAAGTGAAACCTTTTGGAAATCAGATAGACAAAAGATCACAAAATAGTCCAAATTCATGTTTTTATTACTATAGGGTGTATTCGACATTACTGGAAGAGGATAAGAGGATGTAGAGGTACTGCTGTTATGACATCAATCATACTTGCAAGGCCTATATACAATCACAGGGATTCAAGTACACTTACAAATGTCAATGAATCAATTTTTCAAACAAGAAGATATAAACAAGAATAAAGAAGAAAGGAATATTTTATATTTATGGCATTAGTTAAGGTTCATGAACAATCACGAGTGCAATAAAGATAGCTACATAGTAAATTGTCACTACTAGTATTTACCTCTTATGGAAGAAACATTTGGAATGTCACTATGATGAAAAATATATGTTTTACAGGATCAATTTCAATAAAGAGACTATAGTATTATAGTCAAAGCATGGAGATATTTTCATTTTGGAAACAAGGAAATGAGGATTTTTTTTTTTAAATACATTATTATCGAGATCCAAGATAGAGAATTCAAAGGTTCAACAAGAATTATAGGGGAAATAATGATACCTTGCAAGTCCAAACTTTTATTGGGATTAATAAATTGAATAAACATGAAAGTTTAAATCATCATATAAATGCCAAGAAATTAGAGTAGTTAATGTCAAATATTTAGTGACTATTTTCCACTTTAAAAGGACATGCTAAAGTAAGATACTAGAAGACGTGTTTAGGAAGTATAAATATTGATTTATCACCATGAAGAGAAATTTATTGAAGAATATTTGAAACCCTCACTTCAACAAAGTTAAGGAAATCATTGTGCGACAAAGGTGGTGCAGATATTAAAATTATGATGTATACAAATGAGTTCATTAATATATTAAAGCTATTGTTCTTTATTAAGAGAAAAAGATTTAACAAGTAAGATAATTTGTACATTGTTACAATCTAAAGAAACATAGCTCACATTTTATTGTGGTATCATCATATAGTTTAAAGAATTAATGCTAAAAGCTCACTATAAACTACAACATCATCATGAGGATGTAACTACAATACATGTTACAATAGACACATAATTTATTTTTCCTATATTTGGATTAGGCATAGCATCAATTGAAAGTAACATAACCAAGAAAGATACAACTTCATCATGGTCATGATAGAGGAGTACATGAATCAGATTTATAATAACAATGTACATGGAGATAGATGTTTCATAATGCTAGTACAACGAAAGAACAACTACAAAAAATAAATCGAGCTTCATAAAGAATAACAAAGACACATAAAGAGTATCCCACTTCCATAGTAGTAACTTGAAAGAAGATAAAAATATTTTTTTATAGAATTTATTATGCTCGGAATGCTAATACTACAAGAAGATGGAGAGTCATGTCGAAGCTTAAAATAGACGGAGAGTTCCCATTTTGAAGTAAAAGGTCATAATATATATGAGCATTAACATCAAATCCTTAATTACTTCAAGAAAATAGGGAAAAGCAAAAACTATACACATTTGTTGTTTCTACAAGTGATATATAAAAAACTATTCTCTAAATTGATTGAATTATCAATACATTAGACGGAAGTCACCACAATATATTCAATATAAAAGATTGTTCCTTTACTTTATTAGGAAAGAAAAAAGACTCATCTCATAGTTTACAGGGTTTTAACACATGTAAGTCATGACACCTACAAAATGAGGTTTTTATCTCATATGGAGAGCTACACAAGGGAATGTAGACTACATAGTATGAACAAATATCAAATTCATCATTATTCAAAAATGTTTTATGTTCTATCAATCAAAAAAATTGGTAGGAAGGTAATCACAATTTCCAAGGATAGAAAGTAAAAAAAAACTGAAGAAAATGAATAGTTTTACAAACCCTCGAGCACAAATATTTAGGTAGGATTTTGAAAAAGATGTCAAAGATTATCAAGCATTTAACAAATCTCTCAAAACCCTCATCGAATCCTAGCAATGAATAGGTTTTTCCATAAACAGAAGCCTTGTTTCACGAAGGTAAAACTTACCGGTTATGGAGAGAGGAAGCCACAACCTATATCTCATGAGAACAACAAATAATTTTAAACATAGACATTGAAAATTCCAGTGTAAGCCATAGAAACTGTAGTCTCAAAAAATCCATTGTGACAAGAGGAGGAATATTTTGAAGAAGATTAATGCTACCTTTGTTGTCCTCATTCTAAAATTTTATGGGGCTGACTCTTTGGATAAATTCAGACCTATCAATCTCTGCAACTCCTTTTATAAAATTATTTCAAAGGTCCTCACTTCTAGGATGTTGGTTATTCTTGCCATGATTATCTCTCCACAGGAAAATGGTTTTGTTCCTGGTAGATAGATTCTTGATTCTATTATAGCGGTCCATGAGAACATTCACGCGTTGGTTATTGCCAAAAGATAGGGTTTTATGTTGAAACTTGATCTATCCAAGGATTATAAAAAGGTGGATTGGGGGTTTCTAAGGGACATTGTTACTACCTTTGGTTTTGGTGACAAGGTGATTAAACTACGTAGTCAACTCTTTGGTTCTATGTTCTCGGTTGTGATTTTTAATGGATTCCCATTGTATTTCTTTAAATCCTTGAGAGGTCTAAGGAAAGGGGATCCTATTTCTCCTATTCTTTTTACAATTATGGTGGTTGGGAAATTTTATTAAGAAAGTTTTGGAGGAAGGTAAACTTGAGGGCCTAAGACCAACTTCTAATGATTTTATTTTTTCTCATGAGCATTTCATGGGTGACACCATAACCATGGGGGAATATTCGGTCAAAGAAGCCAGAGAAATGAAACTAATCATCAATACCTATGAGACTGCTATGGGTTAGAAGATCAATTGGGCCAAAAGTTCTTTGTTCTTCATTAACACTCCAGAGGAGAGGCAAGCCAAAATAATTAAAATTATTGGGTGTGGTAAATCGGATTTCCCATCTACTTATCTTGGTCTTCCTCTTGGTATAAAACCTCCTGAATCTTTCTGGAAACACTTGTTGGATAGATTCAATAAGAATATTTTTGGATGGAAAGGGGATTTACTAAGCTAGGAAGGGAAGGTACTCTTACTGAAATTGTCTTTACAAATCCTCCCCATTTATTCACTTAGTTTGTTCAAAATTCCTTCTAAGTTTGTTGAAGCTATTGAGAAAATCCAAAATCACTTTATGTGGTTAGGAGTTGAGGAGAGGAAATGTATCCCCTGCCTTTCCTGGGATAAGGTATGTAGGCCCAAATGGTTTGGAGGATTGAGTATTAGACCTATTAAGGTTATCAATAAGGCTCTTATGAAAACATAGATTTGGAGAGTCTTTGGAGAAGATAGAGAGTGGAGTCAAATTTGGAAGAATAAATATTTATACTCCCAGCCTTCTGAAGAGGAATTTTTGGACCCTTTGTTTTTATTGGAGGGATCTTACATTTGGAATTCTATCCAATTCTCTAAAGACTAGGCTACTTTAGGCAGAAGATGGAAATTGGGTGATGGCAAGAAGATCCAATTATGCGAAGATAGATGGTTGTTGGATATTTCCCTCACTGAGAACCCCTGTTTCAAGATGTGGAAAGATCAATCAACTGTTTCCTTTGGTATTTGGGTGATCACGTACTGGAAGGATTCTGAATGGATCTCACTTTCTAGTTTAGCTGCCCCTTTACTGTCTATTGATATCCTTTTGTCTTCTATGGTAATATCTCTGAATTCCAAGGATTTCCTTGTGTGGGTTGATAACCTAAGTGGAAAGTTCTATCTAGCCTCTGCCATTTCTTTACACTTCATTGATGGGAAGCGACCTTTTTGGGTTAAGGCTTGGCTGAAAAAGTGTATTCCTGAAGTTAATATTTTTTATATGCTTGTCCTTCAAAAAAAAGTTCTCACCATGGAGAACCTTTATAGAAGGGAGTTCTCTTTCCCTAAAAGATGTTGTCTCTGTTATAGGAATGCAAAATCAGTGCTTCATTTGTTTCTCCACTGTGATTTCTCCCAGCAAGTCTAGGCCTTGTTTCTTTTGAAATGGGATATTTACTCGATTTTCCCAAATTCTCTAGAAGATTTATTCTCTCAATGTAAATGTCCAAGCTCCAATAAAAATACCATTGATCTTTGGAATCGCTTAGTTCCTTGTTTCTTTTGGCATATTTAGAAGGAAGGAAACAACAAAATTTTCACAGATAAAGCCTCTACCCCAGTTTTGATTGCTAACAAAATCAATAGAGAGATTTTTGCATCTCTCAATTTTTTTGACTTGAATGGCCAAAGGGCTCAATTGGAATTTGAGAAAATATGGAAGATATCCCTTCACCGTCATAAAACCCTTAACCCTAGGGAAGGAATTTTTTGGTTGTCTTCCCCTCCTGGATTGATCAAGGTTAACTTTGACAAAGCTTCCAAGGGTAATCCAGGGAAAGTTGGTTTTGGGGGAATTGTTCAAAATTCTAATGGATGCTTCCTGGTTGCATTGGTTGGTCCCTTAGATGATCAATATAGTCATTATGCCAAAGCTTTGGGGGTGAGGAAAGCTCTTTCAATTGCAAAAGATCTGATTCTAATAATTTATGGTTGGAAGGGGACTCAATGAACATAATAAATTGTGTTTATTGGTCTAATAAGCCATCTTGGACTATTGATACTATGATTAAAAAATCTCATGATATCATCAAGTCTTTCAAATATGTGGTCATTAAGCATACTTACCATGAAATTAATGCTTCCATGGACATGCTTACTAATTTTGGGGTAAATTGTAATGAAATTGTTAATTGGAGAGGGGAAAACTTATTGCCCCAAGATATATCTTCCATTGTACGATATGAAAGAACTATGATGAAGGTTTGAAACACTCCCAATAATGACTAATATGATTTCTTATAATTGTAACCCTAATTATGGCATGGGCATCTGCCTATGTGGAGGCGATATGCATTTATATAATGTTAATTTGCACACTTTGTGGGTGTTTGACATTATGTTAATTTGATCTTTTATATTCTTTCTAAGATATTTTCTTGAGGGTGCCTATATTGATGTTAGTGCCGATAAAATGGAAGGGGATTTAAGTAGGGAAGAACCTAAAAATTACAACAAATCGGAAGAGGAACCTAACATTAGGAAGAAATTGTCAAAAAGGCAAGATTATGCCTTTCATGGAGTACATGAAAGGGTGTGATAAGGTCAGAGCTAAGATGGCATTTAAAAACAAATTTGAGCAGTGGGAGAAGGTCCATTTCTCTTTGTATGGGAGTAGGTTCAAGATCACAACTAAGCTCATTTCTACTCTTACTAATATGCCACATACTGGGTTGAGCTTCTATCATGATAGGAAGATTTTGGATGGGGTTGTGAAAATGTTCCCTAGGGATGATGAAGAACGCGAGCTATTGAGTAAGCTAGTTTCTGGGTACTTCAACACCACAAAAATAAAAGAGCTATGTAATTTTGTTCTCACCATCATCATAGAGTATTTTACGGTTGATGGGAGGTTTACGAGAGCCCACACTTACCATTTTTTTTCTCCTGAAACGCTTCAGGCACAAGAAGAGGATTTTGTTGTCGTACTACATTTTCTACTTATTGAAGGACAACCTCAAAAAACATACGGACAAGGTCAGTTCCCCTGTTCTTCATAGTGGTCTTATTCTTCTTATCAAAAAGAACTATACAATTCTTTTTTCATTGATTATTGGGGAACAAAAGTTTCCTAGTGGGGAAGGGGAAATCTCAGGTCATTCTGACCAAATGCCAGTGAAAAATGTGAAAGTTTATAAGGAAATTGAGAGGGATGATGCTAAGGGAATGGATACTGCTAAGGCTGGGGATGAAATTGGGGATGAAGCTAGAGAAAGGGTCGAAGAGACAAAGGGTAAAATCTTGGAGCAAGAGAAGGGTGAGGAGCATAGTCATGATTAGCATAAGATGGGCATTGAAATGGGTTAAGATATGGTGTATAGTGAAGCCACTAAGAAGGAAATTGGTATCTATGTGAACCTTATTGGCGATAAGCTAGAGGATATTCAGAACGGGGCACTTAGTGTCAAGAATAGATTGTCAAATCACTTTAAAGAGGATGAGGATCATAAAAAGAAAGGCTCGGAACTACATGAGGATAAAGATTCTCCCTCCCATCTTGACACCAAAAATTTGGGTGAAGGGTTTTACAATAAACCTTTGGTTAGCTACGAGGACTCTATGGATCATGACCATCTGTCATTACGGAAGGGTTCCCCTACTTCGGTGGATCTTAGTTCAGAGTACCCTGATACTTTTGATGACTCTAAAATCCATCTAGGTATCTCTCTTTCAAAAGACATTCTAAAGTATGATAGCTGGGTCTTCCAACAAATTAATATTTTGTTAGTCACGAATAAGATTATGAAAGAAAGGATTAAAAAGATGGGTGATAAGGGAAACAACATAATGGGTAGGTTAGTCAATTTGGAGAAAAAGGTGAATGATTTGGCCAAAAAGGAAGATAAAAGTGTTGGAATGATGAGGAAAACCCTCCTGATTTAATAGGATGTCTTGGTACTTTCAGCCAATAACATGAAAGCCCTAGCTAGCTATCTTTAAGGGAACGACCCCTCAAAATCCATTGTGGATTTGCAGAAGAATTTTAATGATAAAGATACCATGCCCCCTAGTTCGGGAAAGTGTACTAGGGTGAGCCTGAAGAAGAAGGAAAATTCTAGTTCCAATGATGTCTCAATTCTTCTAGAGATAGTTAAGAATATGGGTGAAATCGGTGAGGAAGTTGTAGAAATTATCAAGAATATGATTTAGGTGGTGCTCTATTTTTTGTCTTGGGCTGGATTTTATTTTCGAGTTGTGCTCGCTTTTTTTTTGGCTCTGTTCAGTGATGTTACTGGCTTTCCTATAGGGTGTTTGTGGTTTTTATTGTCTCTTGTGTTTTGGGATCTTTAAAGCTTTATCTTTAGTTTTTTTGTAAAGGGTTGTGGGGCGCCTTCAAAACCCAATTTTCTTTAATCCGAAACTTTGAAATTAGATTGAAGATGCAAAATAAAATGAGATTAGGGTTGTAAACCCTATCTTAATGTGATAAACCTCAAAATATTATGGGATGTAATTAATGAAGAGTATGAGTGTATTTATTCTATTTTATATTTTTTGAAAGTTCTTTTTAAATAATCCTTACATGATTTTATTAATTTTTTTACATTATATATATTATACTTTATAGCTTGAATTTAATAGATAACTAGATATTATCTAATAAATAAAAACTATGAATAGAATATAATATATATTATAAAAAAATCAATGATATTTTACTTAACGTATTTAATATTTAGTAAATTATTTTATTTACTAAATATTAGATATATTAAGTAAAAATGGTATTATCATAATTAATATATTTAATATTAAATAAATTTTATTTGTTTAATATTAAATATGTCAAATATAATTAGAGTATTATCATAGAGTCTTTTACATAAATATTTATTGATTAAATATAGAGCACCTCAGCTGTTTGAGTTTGATTTCATCGTGCATGCAAGATGGGCATTTCATTTTTCTTGGAGTTCACTTCCAATCGAAGGAGGCATTTAATTTTGCATGAATTCATTTTTGGGATTAGGATGCAATTTTATTTTCTCATACAGTTGAGAGGCAATTATCAACTATTCTGGGCATTTTGAGTCTAGTTCACCATCTAGTTGATATATGTACACTTGAGGAGAATTTTGAGGGCATTAACATGCAGTTTCTTTTAGTTTTACATCTTTTTATGCATGATTTTTATTTCTATATGAGATTGAGTTCCTTTCTAGGGTTTGATGAGGCGGTTTCACTTTCAACTCATCTTTTAGTTTTTTTCAGCTAGTCTTCCAATAAGGTTATTTCCTTAGATGTTTCTCTTCAGTTATTTCTTCTTTCTTACTTTTGCACATTGCAAAAATCAGGCATATTGATTGCAGCTCATTATTTTGACTTTTTCTAGCATATTCCTTTGATATTGATACAATACATATTGGTCCTTCTCCTATTTTGTCTATTATTGTATTGACTTTGTGGGTTTGATTTAATTTTTGTGGTTTTGGCAAAACCCTCTAAGAATTTATATTCAGGTATGTATCATCTTAAAATGGAAGCACTTCCATGATAAGAGTGTTTAGCCCTCCGAGTAAGTGGTTTTGGGTCATGTTAAGCACCTTGATTGGGTCTTTACATATATTTGGCTTTTCTCCCCATTTTCCACTTCTTCCCTGCACTTGATTTCTTCATTCTAGGTGAAATTAGGGTTAGGATCTTAAGGATTCTCCTGAATTTCCCTCTTGCATGACTCTATTTTCTAGGTAGGATTTAGAAATGGATCCTCCTGGCCTTCATTTTAGTAATCATAGGATTTTATGTCTATTCCTGACATTCTGTCCTATTCTGGCATCATTTCTAGGTTTCTGGGCATCCCTGGGACCTCCTAATTTAGTTTTGAGTCAACCTAAGAAAAAGGTCAATGTCTTAGGTTGACCCTGACTAGGTCAGGGTTGAGCTCGACCCTGACTAGGTTAGGGTCAATCTTGACTTTGACCCCTTTCTCCAAAATTTCAAAATCTTTAATTTTTGGGCTTCGGGCTTTCGGGAAATTTATTTTCCTGCCTCCGAGTTGGCCATTTCGGGTTTCGGGATGGTAAATCCTTTAATTGCATTTAATCTAGGTATATTTTCTAAAGGTGAGGACCTAATTGGGATTTAATTCTCCAAGGTGGCCCATCTAGAGGAGTGTGCCCTAGATCACTATAAAAGGAGGCCTTCCGCTCTCATTTTCACATCACATCTCATCCAAGCAAGCTATCATCAAGTTTTTTCAATCAAGTTTTGCAATCAAGCTCTCAAGTGCAAGCAATTGAATTCAAGTTTTCAAGCATTCAAGTGTTCAAGCATCCATTCATCAAGGAGATCCATTGTTAGCTATTGAAGGATTCAATCTCTTTGGAGCTCCCTTTGATGATCCATCCTTCTCCATTCATTCAAGCCTTCTCATATGAAAAGATCAATTCAAGATTGGTGTTGAAGATCAAATACCATTGATTGGAGATATCCTACATCCTACATTCATTCCTACTTGTGGATTTGAGGATTTGAATCCTCTACAAGGACTTCAACATAAGCGAGGCGATTTGTTTCAATTACTTTATTTATGCACAATATATTTCAATTCAATTTCAAGGTTAATTCCTAAACTAGAGTTTGACCAAGGCAAAGCCCCATACAACAAAAACCCCCATTTTCTTATAGGTACAAGTGTGGAGTTTCAGATCTGAGAGAAAATTTGGATACCCTTTTCGACCAACTTTTGCGATCTATGAACAAAATTTGAATCAGTCTTCAAATAAAGAATGTGGTATTTGACCTTTTATGAGGGTCAAACCCGACCTGAGCCATCTTGAGGAAAGATTTCTAGGTTTTCTCTGTCTCGGCATTTCTAGTCCAGGATAGGTTTCAAATTTTCCAGAAAGTACACATAGACATTAGAATTCAACATTTTCCAGATCTGCCCTAATTTGAGGTTAGTACTTGTATTTTAATTATTCAATATTCTAAACATAATCCTCCACATTTAGGGAAATATTGGATTTACTCTCTCTTCCTACTCTTTTCCATAAAATTGATTCGATTGTGCATTAACCTTTTGGTTGATCAAATCAGATCTCTTCTTTGGGGAATTTGGGTTTTGAGAATAGATCTCATATTTCCCCCTTTACATTTGAATAGAGGTGAATCCATTTTACATCTATTCAAGGTATTCAATCTTCTACATGCTATTATCATATTTTGAGTTTTGCATATTGTGCTATCAAAATTCAGTATTTCAATTGTGGAATATTATTGTCACTTTCTGAAGAATTATAGCTTAACCTTTATTCGGATCTAGTTTTTGGGTTTGAGTTAAGCACAAAGATAGTTATTTCAAAATTATTATGAATCTTTATGATGCTTAGGGTTTGGCAATACATATTTTTGTGCATCACCCATTTAGATATAAATTAAGTTCTACATATCTTTCTATCTCTTTTCCAAGAAAGATTTAGTTTTAGGTACTCAAAAGGGGAAGTTAGCCCACAATCTAGAGATTCATATTTATTATAGGTACACCCACATATCAGGAGTTTTTTCCATGTTTTGTGGGGTTTCTAGGTCGTATACTTAGAATTTTGGGTGCAACTCTCATGAAAACATTTTTTAGCACGCCCGATGGGACTTCTGAACTGATTCTCAGTTCTTCTGAGCTACATGCTGCTATTTAAGTTTGAAAAGTAGATTTTTATCTTTTTTAAAAGGTATTTTCCACCACCCGAGGACTCTAAAATTTATAGTTTTAAGTAGATACAATATAGTATCTTATGAGAAAAGTTCATACATGTCAAAGAAAAGACATATTTGAGTATCAGAAGCTTCTTCCCATAAGAGAAAGAGGTAAAAAATAAGGTCAAAGTCTAGATTACCAAATATAGGTGAGGAAATTTCAGATCCTAATATAGAACCTATTGTAACAACTTTTTGAAATCTTATTTTTGAGAGTTTTGAAGATTTATTAGATCAAGTACCTAAGGTATTTTTGTTGGTGTAATTAATTATTCCTAATTACACTTTACTTAATCTTACTTAGGTTAATGCATTGCATAGTAATTTGTGATTGAGACACCTAGGAGTGTGCACATCTATTAAGCACATGGTGTAGGAGAAATTCCACTTTAGGTGTGATAGTTGTCTCCACATACCTCATTTTGTGTGAGATCCACCTTTCGTGCTCTTATCACATTATCATCCTAATCCAATGCACATACTTTATTGCATATTGGAGGATGATCCACATTTGGTGGACATGTGATTACACCTAGCATAGGTGATAGCTTATCAGCTCCTTATCATTCTCTCATATCGCCTTTCCTATATAAGGAGGTCTATTATGTAATCATTTCATTCATTGGTGAATATCATTAATTCATTGGATCTATTCAATCCATCCTTGCATTCATATTTTCTCTCTCTTGTGCTTTTCTTCAACCTCTTGATCTTGGTTCAATATTTGCTATTTGCAAATTCTTACATGGTATCAGAGCCATTGGAGTGTTTTTGATTAGCCGATTTGAAGAGAGCTTGATGCAAGGTTTGAAGGTCCAAATCTTAGATCTAGTACGAATTTATTAAAACAAATATTTTTTTATTTCTGTTCATTTTTTAGCATTTTTTTATTCTGCAAAATTTGGGTGGGCCTAGTATGTGCCCCTTTTCTTTATCACAGAGAATATTCTCTATTTGTACAACTGATAGCGGCAATGATGTCAACAATCATCATTTCAGGGTAAGGGAAATTCCTGCGGTCAACCCACTAGTGTAGCCCAGGAGACTAGCTCACTTTTATTTTGTTAGCGGGGTCTTTGCATTAAAAGAGGGTATCAATACCCATAACACAGCCCATGTGGGATTAATTTCCCACACTGCCACTCCCCCCACAGCACCACTCCACTGAGCCTCCCCCGCAGCCCAGCTGGTGTCCTCCTCCGCTCCGGACATCACCACGCAGCAATGCCCTATTTGTAGATCCCTGCACCGGCACCCAGTCAGCACCTCCTCAATGCTCTGCTCCATCAATGCCCCCATGCTCTATCACTTGCCACATGTCTTGCCAACTAGCACCCACGCAGTAGTGAAACCCAACCACAAGGCAGTGAACAGGCCGCCACCTCAGATACCCTGTAGCCAAATAACATTGGACACATGACCCTCTGCCACTCTTGCAGCCCACCACAGCCTAGTCAGCCACCTACTATGCATGCCACATAATTAGTACAACCAGTACCACATCATCATCCACCTCAGCATCCAGTCAGCTACCACGTCAGCCAGGGATGGTATTTCTGCTGATGTCATCATGTTTCCTTGCATAAATTTGATGTTCATTCTACCGTCAGAATAGGGAAAAATTGGGTTTTTTTTACAGCCATTTGACCATCAAATTTAACCCAGTTTTTTTCTGATGTCAGTAGGGTTTGAAATTTTCTACCCCTCACCATTTGCATTTTGGATTTGACAGTCCAACTTTGAGAGGCCATAACTTGGTCATCCGGGCTCCAAATCGGGTGCAATTTTTTTTGAAATTGGGTAGAATTTCTTGGAATTTCTAGTGGTGGTGTTCATTTTGCATTTTGGTAGCCTCATTTGTCAAAAATTGCAGTTTTTGGTGACTGTACCTATCTGTTCCTGATTTCTGCAACTTCCAGGGCTTCGTTTGGGCACATACGGTAACATTTTGAGGTGAAATTTTTTTTGAAAGTGCATAATTTTTCATCTACTTTCCAAATTTGCAATTAGATTTAAGTGATTTCGGGTAGACATCACTTTCAACAATAGGCTATTTTGGGGCTATAATTGCACTTGGTTAATCCTTAGATTTTAGTTTTCTAATTTGCATCAGTCATTTGAAAGAGTTATCAGTAGTTATTAGTCATTATTTGGTGTTAATATGGATAGTTCAAAGGTTAAAATCCTCACTCCATATAACTACCATGAATGGAAAGTTTCCTTAAGTGATCATTTGTTGAGTCTTGGATTGCTTAGGATGACTCTTGGGCAGGATCAAGAACCTCAAACAGGTGCTGTAGAAAGGAGAAAATGGTTTGATAGAAGAGATAAAGCACTTGGCTCTCTTAGATCATCCATCTCTCATGACTTGCAATTTCATATTGCATCTTGCACACATCCTCATCATGCTTGGATCACATTGGAAGGACTCTTTGGTAAACCTGATAGAATGAGAAAATTTAGATTAGAGAATGATCTCATAAGTCTTAATCCTAGGGATTTTGACAATATTCATGATTTTTTCTCTAAGTTCAATACTATTAGATTGGAGATTTCTTCATGTGGCATTGTTAAAGGGGATGAACAATTGATCTTTTCTATTCTTTCCAAGCTTGGTCCTAATTATTCTATCTTTGTTTCTACATTCTATGCTACTATGGATGCTCTTGGTAGTGCATAAAAATTTCCCTCTCTTGATTAATTTGTAGTGCAACTCACAAGGGAACAAGCAAAGTTAGCACACATGGGTTAGTTGAAGCCTTTCACACATCAAGCATTGATTACAAGTGAGTCTACTTCAAAGGCTTCTAATGGCAAAGGAAAGAAACACAATAAGGATCCTAAGCCTCATGACAAAGGTAATGAATCTTCTTCACCAAAAATTACTAACTCCAAGTCCTCTTCAAGAGAGGAATCATCTAGAAGAAAGAGAGATAAATGTGCATATTGTCAAAAGTTAGGACATGATGAGCATAAGTGTTTTCAAAAGAAGATTGATGAGCTAACTCACATTATTCAGAAACACAATATTAAGTTTCCCTCATCAATGTCTGCTCCTTCTTCTACACATTTGGCAGCTTCTACATCTCCATCATCATCCAAAGATAAAGGTAAAGGACAAGCACTCATAGCTTCCATACATCCTGAACAAGGTAAATGGCTTCTTGATTCAGGTGCATCACATCATATGGCATCTTCTATGGATATGTTTTCTTCTATTGAGCCTTTTAATTCTCCTAATATTTTGATGGGTAACAACACATTCATGAGAGTTTGTGGGAAAGGTTCTATTCCTATGGGAGAGGGAACATTTAATGATGTTCTTTGTGTACCATCCTTGACCACTAATATCCTTTCTATTTACCAAATCACACATGGGGCACAAGGAAAAATTGTTGAGTTCACTCTTGATTATGTCTACATTAGGGACATGGAGACTAGAAATTTCATAGCTATGGGAGTTGTTGATCATACATCCCGCTTGTATTCTTTTTCTACTTTTGTTGATAATGATGATGATATTCATGATGTACCCATCCCTTTGCCAAGGGATAATTATGAGGAGAACTTTTGGCACTTGAATCATTTTTTCATTGAGACAAGTGTTGATCTTCCTACTCCTCCACCTCCTGCTTCTTCAAACATGGGCTCTACTATTCAGCAGGATGATCATAGTGTTTTAGATCTTGCAGAATGTGATGACTACTTGGATTCATCTTTAGCATTTGTTGATTCTCATGATGCAGATTTGGAAGACATACATGAAGGGGTTTCTCTTTCCCTTGATGATAGTTTCATCATAGATGGGGATATTTCTTCACCTTCTTTGGAGATTGGTGTACTTGATTCTTCTCCTTCTTCACTTGATTTATCACATGAAGTGATAGATTCTTTGAGCTTGGAGATTCCTAATCAGTCTTCAGAGATTCATACATGGAGACCTACATCTTCTTCCTCCTTCCATTTGCACAAGGATTGGCTTATTCATCACTTGGTATATCTTCTTCCTAAGGGGAGACATGTTTCTTGTAAGCAATGGCTTATCTATTGTTTGCAGGTACTCTTCATCAACATGGGAGCTTCTACATTATGGGGGGCATATCACATCTCCAACTATCCTTCTTATGGGGGGATACTTTTTTGTATATACATGATGTATGTAGTTCTGGGGGGGTCTTGAGTACTCCATCCATCCATGCATCTTATTTTCTTCTCTCTTTTTGGGGGAAGGTTTTTCCCATGAGGTTTTCCCTCTTTCTCCACTTTATGAGAGTTATGCATTTCATGTATTTCATCTTGTACATGGGTACCTAACATGGCCTAGTTGCCGGGACCCATCTTGCATTGTGAGTTTAAGTGCATTCCCCTAAGTTGCACTTAAGGGGGGGTGTTGGTGTAATTAATTATTCCTAATTAAACTTTACTTAATCTTACTTAGGTTAATGCATTGCATAGTAATTCATGATTGAGACACCTAGGAGTGTGCACATCTATTAAGGACATGCTGTAGGAGAAATTCCACTTTAGGTGTGATAGTTGTCTCCACATACCTCATTGTGTGTGAGATCCACCTTTTGTGCTCTTATCACATTATCATCCTAATCCAATGCACATACTTTATTGCATATTGGAGGATGATCCACATTTGGTGGAAATGTGATTACACCTAGCATAGGTGATAGCTTATCAGCTCCTTATCATTCTCTCATATTGCCTTTCCTATATAAGGAGGCCTATTATGTAATCATTTCATTCATTGGTGAATATCATTAATTCATTGGATCTATTCAATCCATCCTTGCATTCATATTTTCTCTCTCTTGTGCTTTTCTTCAACCTCTTGATCTTGGTTCAATATTTGCTATTTGCAAATTCTTACAATTTTCTTTTCTAAGGATTTTTAAGATTGCTATCATATCTAGTTTAGAATTACCACTAGTAAAAAAATAAATACCAGCAACTATAGTTCCTTTACAAGAAATAAATTGGGTACAACAACCTATTATAAATCAATTTTTACAAGCACCACCTCAAATGGCAAGGAATCATCCTTTTGTGGCCTTTAATTTGGGTAGCCCACCAAATATTGAAAGTCATCATGCAATTATTGTTGTTGCACTAAAAACTCTCCCATCATTTATGATAGAAGATCATGTTTCAACTTTTGATCATATTAGAGATGTGGCCTCTTTATGTGGCCTGCATCAAGTTATTGAGAAAGATGTTGCAATGAAACTTTTAGCACCCTCTTTTAAGGGAAAGGCTCTATAGTGGTTCAGATAATTACTATTCAATTAAAGCTCTACTTGGAATGAATTGGATGATCAATTAAAATGACAATTAGAAGACAAATTTGATCACTTATCTCTGATGGAGAAGTTAACAACAATTAAAAGGGATCCAAAAAAGAAACTTCCTCATTTCAATTACAAATTCACAAATGTTTTGAATATAATACCACTTCTAGTTAAGCCATCCAATGAGTATGCATTTTTGTTTTATTTAAAGGCATTTTTGTTCTATTTGAAGGTATTAAATTGTGATATTTTTGTTTAAGTATAATCCATATGAGGAAGGTCTTTACCGAAATATTTTTTCATTGTCATACAAGCTGAAAAAAACTTAATACAAGTTGTTAAGTTAGTTCCTAGACCTTAAATGTTTTTTTTTTGCAAAAATATAGCCAACTATACCTATTGTTCTACCAATTGTGGCTCCAATTCCAATATTTCTAGCATTTAATATCCAAGTAGCAACACAAGGTGTTGTTACCTTAAACTAATCTAATGAGTTTAAGGATATGAAAGAGTGTAATGAAAGGCTAGAAAAGACTGTTCAAAATTTTGGGTAATGAGGTAGTTAATTTGAAATAGAAAAATCAAGATAACAGGTATTATCAAGAACCATATCAACAAAGGCCCAACTACCAATGTGGACATCAAGTATAAGGAAGGAGTTATAAGCAATGGAAAAATCATCCTTATAATCCTAATATCCTAAGTGTGTCAAAAGAGTTCATAGTTTAAAACAATATTGCACAAGATCAAGAATGGTGTAGTACATGTAATCAAAAACACTTTTGGACTAATTATCCAAAAGTACTACAAAATATAATTCTTGACCTTCAAACCACCATGTCTTCATATATGGAATCGTCACAATGGTTTCAGGAGCATTATGAACAAAGTAAGCCCGAGACCGATCTGATGAACTATTTGGAGCGTGAGGAGTGTTTTTAGAATCATGAACCTATTTTAACCAATACGAGGTCAAAAAAGGGTTGTTGAAGTAGACCAACAAGATGACAAAGGGAAATAGAAATCTAATCCTGTCAAGAACCTAAATTTTCTAGTACATAGGGTCAAATTCCAAGCTCACAAGAACATAATGTTGAAGTTTTGCAAAGGGGACAACAATTGTCTTCAATTGAGTAGTGAAAAGAATAGAAAAAGGTTATTTTTTCACAATTGAATATTGTTGATCAGATGAAAAATATGACCTATAGTATTTAATTATTAGATGTTTTACAACTTCCTGACCAAAATTAAAATATGAGGTAGGCATAAGCTGATATTTCACTTATAAAACAACTGTATAAAAAGGATAAAGTTTTGATTTCAAATGATTCCCAACTTAAAAATGAACAACATAAATTAGGGCTAAAGCCTCCTCCATTTATGAACTCTTATTGTTGGTGATTTATTTATACACAATTCTATGATAGTATTAGGGTCTAGTAGCTCATTCATACCGAAACAACTAGTTGATAAATTGGGTTGAAATATGAACGAGTTCAGAAAGGATTTATTCAATTAGATGAGTTATCTATTAACACCGTTGGAGTCATTAAATATTCAAGTCTAACATTGCATGCTTGTCCTAATTTTTTGATTATTTAAGATGTATATGTAATAGATTTACCACCTTATTTTGGCATATGCCTTACCAGAGATTTCAAAGCCAAAATAGGTGGCTATTTATCCTCAGATTAGAAACATATTTTTTAGATCCCACTATGGTACTAGAGTGATTGTAAAATTTGAGAATATTACAAATTTACACATTGAACCTTATACACCAAGTCCAATAAATGAAAATCTAGTGTTTCACGATCAAGATAACTTTGAAACCAATGAGCCAAATACACATTTAGATAGTATTGGACTAACATTATGCTTGACCAATGGTTAGTTAAACATTATCATCATCAACCATTTAGTAAAATGGATGTTTATTTTCTAGGCAATTTGTTAGAAATAGGAAATATTGAGAGGGTGGGTGATTCAGTATTTCACAAACTTTTACTTTTGCCCAATATGGATATAAGAAATTAACTAGAAGCTTCCATAAGAAAATAAATGAAGTAAAATAAATAAAAAGCATAGCAATAAAACAAATGAACTCGTAACACCATGTTTGTTCTTGTGGAAACCCTGGCCAAGGGAAAAACCTCAGTGGGGATGATACCCATAACCAATCCACTAATCAAAAGTATCATGTTAAGGATGTTGATCCTATTAAGACTCTGTTACATACATATAGTGTCCATGTCCTGGTTAAGGGACTCTAGGCCTTATTAGATGCCTCAACCCTGTTAGGAGTTGCTATTACAAAACAAAATGTTTGCAAGATGAGCTCACTGCCCAAACATGCAATATACAATAATAGCTTCTATTACAAAGGTAAAGTACAAGACCTTTTACTGATGCCGAATAACTTTCCTATTATGATCTAGCTTTGTAGGTTCTTCACTTTCATATAGAGTTCTTACTTTCTTCCTTCTTACAATATACAACTTCACATCATATGTCAACTTATTAAAATTTCTATTATGTAACTTCTGTACATTTCACCTGATGCAAGGGCATCCTTGGTTAAGGCAGGGGCATTCTTGGTCCTCGGTGAAACTGCATGGGTGGTTGTTATTTTGGCCGGTGTTACTCGGTTGCACCCTTAACCGACGGTCTCAGTTATTGAGGGAAGCTCAGTCGCTGAAGGAACTTGGTAACCTCTGGTGCTTGGTGAAAGTGTTACTCGGTGATTCCTATGGTGCTTGGTCAACACTGGTGCTCGGTGATGCTTGACATGCTTGGTTATGTCATTGTCACTTTGTAGTTCTAGTTTACCAACTGGAGTTCTATGTGATTTGTTGGGCCAACTTGGTGCATTTATTGTTGGTAGCTATTGTTATAGGCCGACATGTGGAATTAAATGTTTGTAAGGGAATTTGTAAGCCAACTTGTATGGCATTTAATATTTGTTTGTAGGAGTTAAGGGTTTCATCCAGTCGGCTTGTGGCTGATGACTAGTATTTAAGGGGTGTTTGGGTAGATATTTTAGGACACACTTGGAAGATCTGGAATACTAGTCTAGTTGTGATGGAAAGCTGGAGTTGGAAAATTTGTGGAAAAGATCTTGCATGATCTTGCAGATTAGATTACTATCTGATAGTTTGTAATAACAGAGCTAGTGGTTTGCACACTTGGAGACAAGGAGATTTCTTGGAGGCTTGCGAGCTCAAGTTTAGATCTGCCTTAGGGTTTCCATTAGTAGTTGATTGTTTCAGAGCTAAACTAGCTAAGATTGTATTGAATCTATGTGGATCTTGTAGAATCGCTTTTTATTATAATTGGCCCTAACCTAGAAGGCCTTATAATCAAGCATTTTAATGAAAATTACTTTGAAACAATTGTTGTGTTGAGTTTTCCACTGTGTAATTCTAAAGTTACAAGGTTTGGACTGTCCTTAATTGGATCCTCCCTACCTTGGTATGTGTCAGGTGGTATCAGAGTAGAGTTGATCCTATTGGAGTGAAGGTTGACCTAGCAAGGTTGATCTTGTGAAATTAATCTTGTTGGTGAAGAGATTGTATGATCTAAGTTGCAGATTTGTGGAACTAAACTTGTAAATCTTTCCCTAGTTGTTTGCAAGATTATAGATTGTATTTTGACTTGTATACAACTTGGAGATTATCACAAGGTGGTCGGTGAGGGTTTTTTGTAGAGGGTTTTGCATATCTTTAAGGATTCCTTTGAGAATATTGAACCCTAGAGTTATTTTTGATCTTTGTGATACTATGGAATCCTAGATTACAGAGAAAGTGAAATCAGATTTTAGATTTGAGATGGAATTGATGAAGAATGACATGGTCACTGAGATCATGAGAGCTGTAACTGGCATACCTCTGAATGTTGTTACTGAGGATGGTTATGAAGAAGCTACTGAAGAATTTGAACCTCTTGGATCTAGTGGTGATGATCAGAGACAAAACTACTTAGTTGCATAGATCTAGAGCTCGGTTAAGTAATAGTTACCGAATGGAAGTTTCTACTTCATCTAGTACCTAGAAACCCAAGAACTTGATTGATTGGATTGGTGAGCTTGGAGATTTCTTTGAGCTGGAAGAAATTGAAGATCCTCTTCAAGTGAGATTGGCATAGACTAATTTGAAAGGACATGCTGCTCTTTGGTAGAAAGAACTAAAAAGAGATAGAGAAGATGAAGGTGAAATTAAGATCAATCGATGGAGGTTGATGGTGACTAAATTGAAAGTGAAGTTCATACCAGTTGACTATGAGCTTGACTTGTTTAAGAAGTTGCAGAATCTGAAGTAGAAGGAATTGTCTGTTGAAGATTATATCGAGGATTTCTACAAGCTTACTATTGGGTCTAGACATAGAGAACTTGGTAAGGAAAAGGTAGCTCGGTATGTGACTTGTCTGAGATTCAATATTCAGGATGAGCTTGGTACGCTGAAGATTGATTCTATTAAAGATACTTATCAGTATGCTCTAAAGGCAGAAGATAAGTTGAAGAGGAAACAACATGGTAACTCCCAAGGGAAGGAGAAGATTGATCACTTGGTGAAGGATAAACTGACTGATGCAGAAGATGAATAGAAACCTACAGAACCAAAGAAGAAGATATGTAGAGTTATCTTTAAAGGTACTTGCTATAACTATGGAGAGGAAGGACACCATTCTTTTGAGTGTACACAAAAGAAGCTTGGTGATCAATGAACTACTGTGGTAAATGAGAACATTCAAAATGAACTTGAATCAGAGAACTTGCTGCTTCGGTGAACATTGCTTGGTACAAAGGAGGAACCTTGTTAGAGGAGTAACTTAGTTAGGACTCCATGTAAGTCTGGAGGTAAACTCTGTGATGTTATTATTGACAGTGGTAGTATTGATAACCTTGTTGTTGGGGACATGGTTCATAAAAATGGTTTGAATAGAATGAGACATCCACATCCTTATAGGATTGGTTGGTTACAAAATGATCATGCTTTGGAAGTTAGAGAACAATGCTTCATTGATGTTCAGATTGGCTAGTATAAGGATCTTGTGTTATGTGATATTGTGAAGATCAATAGTTGTGATATATTGCTCGGTAGACCTTGGAAATATGAATGTAGAGCTATTTATGATTGTGTGAAGAATGTGTTTACTATTGAGAAGGATGACATGAATTTTTCCTTGATGCCTTTGATGGATACAACACTTGGTAGGAGAAGCTTGAGTATTAGTAGCCAAGTTGAGTTGGTGGATCTAGAGAAAATGAATGATCATTTTGGAGAACACACTTGTGTGTTGTCAAGAAAGGACTTGAAAAGATAGAGGAAGCTGAAGTGGAAGAATATGCAAAGTGAGAAGCTGGAGGACTTGTATGTGAAGAACCAGTTCAGGGTTTATGTGCTAAATACCAGAAGATGTTCTTCTCACATATGAACATCTTTTGGAACCTAGTGTGTCTGATGCAGGGGCATCCTTGGTTGAGGCAGGGGAATTCTTGGTCCTTAGTGAAACTACATGGGTGGTTGTTATTTTGGCCGGTGTTAATCAGTTGCAGCCTTAACTGATGGTCTTAGTTATTGAAGGAAGCTCAGTCATTGAAGGAACTCAGTAACCTCTAGCACTTGGTGAAAGTGTTACTTGGCGATGTCTGTAGTGCTTGGTCAACACTAGTGCTTGGTGATGCCTAGCATGCTCAGTTATTTCATAGTCACTCGGTAGTTTTGGTTTACCGACTGGAGTTCTATGTGATTTTTTGGGCTGACTTGGTGCATTTATTGTTGGTAGCTATTGTTATAGGCTAACATATGGCATTAAATTTTTTTAAGGCAATTTGTAAGCCAACTTGTATGGCATTTAATATTTTTTTGTAGGACTTAAGGGTTTCATCCTGCCAACTTGTGGCTTATGACTAGTATTTAAGGGGTGTTTGGGTAGATGTTTTAGGACACACTTGGTAGATTTGGAATACCAATTTAGATGTGCTAGAAAGTTGGAGTTGGTGAAGTTGTGGAAAAGATCTTGCATGATCTTGCAGATTAGATTACTATCTGATGGTTTGTAATAGCAGAGCTAGTGGTTTGCACACTTGGAGACAAGGAGATTGCTTGGAGGCTTGTGAGCTCAATTTTAGATCTACCTTAGGGTTTCCATTATTTGTTGATTATTTCAGAGCTTAACTAGCTTAGATTGTATTGGATCTGTGTGGATCTTGCAAAATTGTTTCTGATTATAATTGGCCCTAACTCGAAAGGCCTTATAGCTGGGCATGTTAATGAAAATTACTTTGAAACAATTATTGTGTTGAGTTTTGTGTTGTGTTATTCTGAAGCTACAAGGTTTGGACTATCCTTAATTGGATCCTCCCTTCCTTGGTATGCATCATCACATTACATGATTCTTACATATATACAAGTTATTACAATAAGAAACTTGTAGTCGGCTTACAATACTTATACTCCTCTCAAAATATAAAATCAATTTATGATGCCTAAGGGTTAACATCTAGGATGTCATCCTTACATAGTTAAGTCATTATTTTGATTAAAAAAATATTCCCTTAACTCAATGTAATCATATTTTGTCTTATGCTCTATTTAGGTCAGCTCAACATTATCTCTATAAATATTTAATATCTTCTTCTGTACATGTCATACAGACTTGGGCTCTCATATGTGGCTTTTATATACATATAATGATCCATGTTCATGTGCACATGCAGTGAACCTTCTTCTATGAATATCGCTAATCAAAACTATCTCTGGTTAGACTGGTAAAGACTACTATACTTAGAAAATTTCTAATGCGCTCATACAAGATTGCTTCCTTCGATTGTGATATCTTCATGCTAACTATATGTTTCTATAATGACAACATTCTGGTATCCTACTTAGCCAAATTTCCAACAATCTCCCCCTTTGTCATTGGTGGAAACATATGGTAAAATTGGCTAAGTCCCAAAAATTTGAATTATAAAAATTGTGGTCATTACAAAATGTGCATCTTATATGTCTACTTATTTTTCCAAAAAATAATACTCCCCCTAAGAGTATACTTCATACTATACTACATATCTATATCTCCTATATACATACAATTTTCATATTATACTACTCCCCCTTTGAGAACAATGACAAAGGTGTCAATTCTATAAGTATAACAATTTTTTTTTACCTCATGATCTCAATATTGCAAGGCCAGAAGGCTTGCAACACAATCTGCAAAATTAGCTTTCAGGCTCTCTATTTGCCTGTCCCATGACTTCTTCACCACGTCAAAAACACTGAGCAATGCACATAGGCTAAAGAATGCTATTTCAACTGCCTTTAGATTTGCATAAGAAAATTTATCATAAGATGTCTTCGATAAAATTCATTCCTCCAACTGACTCTCTACAATACTGATCTTTAGTGATAAATTCTCTTTCAGTAGATAGAATCTCTTCAATTTCTTCTCCTTTTCATCATTCAAAAGTCTCATATCATCATAAATTTTTCTTACTTTCCTTTCAATTTATGAGATCTTCACATTAGGAATCTATAAGTCATTTACAGTCACTTGTAGTTATGCTTCTTTGTTCTTCAACTTCCCTAATATGTCAGAAGTGTGGCTGTGGGATTGTGTACACTGATTGTACAATGCTTTCCCTCTTTCTAAGAATCTTCTCAATTATTTTATGCATACATCCAAGTTGTCTAAATTATTTCTGATTTTATGGCATACAACTTGAAATACCTGTGTATCATGGGCTTCTTGGGCTTTGACTATTGCAATATCTAATAAATTTGTAAATTCTATGTCAAAAGCTTTCATAACCTCTTGGCTTTTTCTTGGGGATCAGTCTCTAACTGGACTTGATATAACACTTTGAAGTTTACTGGTTACCTCAAGTAGTGCTCCTTCCAATCTTTTTACCTTTTTGTTCTTCACAATTATCTTATTAAGAGATGAGATCAACTCTACTTGATCATCATCATCAACTTCATGTCCTAAGCTTGCAAACAATGATTCAAAATGTGGTTTCTGTGATGCTTCTGTTGTGTCCTTAGGTTTAGAAATAATTATTGACTATTCCTGTTGCACTTTTTGCTCTTCTACTGTTGTTTCAGTCTGAATTTCCTCTTTTTCTTCTTCCTTCCTTGTCTCTACCATTTCTTGCTTCTTTTCTACTTCATCCTTTTTCTCATTTATCTTTTTCAAATTGCCAACATCAGCTCCTTGGTCATTGAATGGGTTTTCTTCACTATCTAAGGTGATATTCATACCTTCAATGTTCATAGATTCATTTGTAATGTTGATGGAGCATGGTAGTGCTAGTGATGATTCAATTTGATGTTCTACTTCAACTACTTGATTGGATTCACTGATTAGTTCACCTGGTCCAGAGGTCATTACCTTCACAACCTCTTCCTTTGGTTCTTTGTTTATCTCTTCATAATTTCCTCCCATTATTAGTATTGTCCTTCTCTTCTTTCTCAAATGGGTACTTAGGTTCTTCATTATTTCCTCAAAATGATTTTCAACTTTTATCTCAGAAAGATTTCTTACAAATATTTCTCTTATTGCTTTATCTTCTTATGTAGCTCTCTTCTTTATGTTTAACAATTTATCATATAGATTTTCAGGGATCTTGCCTTTGATGTCTTCAAATTTCTTCTTTGCAAGGATCATGTGTCTAACAACTACATTCTCTAAGTTCAACTTTTCAAAGTTATCATACATCTCATAGTACTTGTTTAACTTGGTGAAATCCCCTTTATTGATGATCAAAGGGTTCACTTTGTCTATTTTAGGCTTCCATTTCTTCTTGCTTCTACTTGCATCTTCATCTATTTGTGGCTTAACTACTGATGTTTTCCTTTGTACTGGGGTAAAGATAGTCTTTTGTCTTTTACCTGGTCCACTTTTCATCTCTTTCACTCTCTTAGTTGGTGTGGTGGAGGATGATCTTATATATTTCCTCACTTCTGGTACTTCCACTTCTTCAATCTCTACATCAATCTCCTGAATTTCTTCATCAGGGGCTGCATGGGATACCAAGGGTGGAACTGATAATTCTTCTTTTTGTCTAATGTCCCTGATTGCTACTGTTGTCTACTTCCCAATGACAAAATCATGTTCGGTCATACCTATATCCTTTAGTATTTTCTTGATATTACTTTCAACTCTTTTCTTTTCCATTTTTTGTACTTGTGATGTTTGTGCTGAATTGAAGTTCACTTCATGTGTCCCAAATCTAGGACTCTTTTCATCCAAATTACTCTTAAGAAACCTTCTTACATAACCTTCAATTCCTTCTTCTGAAACCTCATACTCAAGAGGATCTACAAATTCTACTCTTGGTTCAACAACTTCATAGAGGTAAAGTCTGTACCTACTAAAAACCATGGCTCATCTTTGTACTTTTCCACAATAGATGGTGGAATCCTTGATCTTTTCCTAATTTCATTCTGAAAGGTCTTTATTACTAATATAGCACTTTCATTCACTTTATCAATAGGGTGTCTCAAATATACTTTGTTGATTCTATCCATAGAATTTTTGTTATCATTCCAGTCAACTCTTATAGTGTATGGGAGTCTTCTTAACAAATGAAAAAACATGTAGGTGATTAGGGATGAAAATCTAAAATGTGAATTCTTAGTTTTCCCAATCTTCTCAAGATTTTCAGTCAATTGAATCCTCAAAATCTCACACATATCTACTTGTATTTTCTCTACACACATAAGATAAGCTACATGTACCATGCCAACTTCCGTATCATCTTCTCTTGAGCTTGCACAAAACTTTGAAGTCAATATTTTACATATGTATCTAACATCATCTTACTCAATATTACTTATAACAATTCCTCTTCCATTATATGAAGACTTGGTGTTGTCTAACACTTTTTTCTTGATATTCTTTTCATTCAAAAGAATGACTCCTGACTTAGATAATATTTTTACCTCATGAATAAGGTTTGTGGTGATGTCTATGACTCTATCATCCAACCAAAACTTTCCATTATGTATTCTACTCAATATTATCTTGGTCCATTCATCATTTTGAAACTCATAGTGAAGTGTATACTTGATAACATCTATTTCACTCAAATGTTCAAACCCTTATTTATATGACATGTCTTATTTATAGATCTTATTATACTCCATGATTAGGCTACCATCTCCTTTAGTCTCAAACTTACATTTCAAATAACCTTTCACATCTTCCAAATGCAAAACTCCATCTTGAATGCTTGACAAGGCTAAACTAGGGTCTTCTTCCAAAGGTTCTATAGGTTCTTTCTTCATTTTAGGTCTAGCCAAATCTCTGATGTTGGGAACTAGTAATGCATACATGATTCTATAAAATTATAACTTCTTTGATAGTGAATACTTAGTAAAATACCTTGAAATTGTCATTTAGGGCTTTGCATAGATCTGGCAATAAATTCATCTCCAAATCCTACAAACTACTCTTAATCTCCACTGGCTAGCTCTCTATATCACTTGTAATCACTTGAATGATCAACTAATATCAATTATCTTCTTTTATCCTTCAAATATTTCAAGATACTGACATAGCATTAAATTTCTTTACTACTTCATGCCAAAAAGTTGTTCCTAGTTACCTGCACAACTTAATTCTTTTCGTGTACTCACATACATATTCATAAATTCATGCACTCTTAACCATAGCTTCATTATATCATATTCTAGCTTATATTAACTTCACAAGACTTAATTCAATCTATTATAATTTCTACACTATTTTGATGCCTTACTCTAATATATAATTCATGAAATAAATATTTAAATTCTTTAAGATGAATTAGGAAATGACTCACACTTACTCTCAGGTACTTCACCTGTTTGGTTTCCTGGTATACTGAGTGTCCTCTCTTGATCTTGTGCTTTAAAAAACTCAACTTATTCCAAGTTAATGCAACATTCTCTCTGACTATTGTTCATGCTCACATTTGTCTTTGTGTAGTTTCTAGTATTAGGGTTTCTCATGTTGTTCATTCTTCAAAATCTCACTGTGTGACCAAAATTATTGCATATCTGATAGATTATTCCATTGTTTCCATGTCTCAGTCCCGACTGACTAATTTGTGATCTATAATTTCTAGCAATATGTCCAATCTTATTGCATCTATAACACACAACTCCATTACTTTTGTTCATGTCTCCAATAGGTCTCTTATCTGCAGGGTTAGTATCTCTAAACATTCTACTACTATTATTATCATTAGATCTAGGTTTCTTACAATCAATAGCTCTATGTCCAAAACCATGACAATTATAGCAATAACCAGAGATATGTTTGAATTGCTTACCTGTACAATCTATTTTCATGTGTCCAAAATAATTGCATGAAAAACATCTACCTTTCAATTCTCTTTGAATATATTTAGGTGGTTCATATTCCTTAGGTAGATCAGGTATATCTTCAAATTTTTTAGCTTTATCAGACATATTTTCATCTTTATTCTCAAAGTGTTCTGGATTTGGATCTTTGCATTCTTCAATCTTCTTAGGGAACTTATCTGCAAGATATCCAAGACCAGTTTTATCATAAGATGGTTTCTGATAAGACATTTTTTCATCAATCTTTTCACTACTGGAATACAATTTGTCAAGATTTTTTTTAGACTGAGTTAATTCTCCTTTCACAATTTTATTGTACTTCTCAAGTTCAGCATATTGTAATTTTTTTTTCTCAAGTTCAGATGTCACTTTACTAAGTACAAATTTTAGATTTGCATTCTCAGATTTCAGATTTGATTCATCTTTGCTACTCTCATCTTTCAAGCTTAATTTCAGATCTACAATCTTCAACTCATGTTTAAGGATCTCATTTTCTTTCTTCAATTTTGAAATTTCATCACAATCCTTGAATTGAATTGTAGGTTCTTTCCTTAATTTCAAATCTTCTATCTTTTCTTTTAGTTTCTCTATGTAGTTTTTTGCATCATCATATTTCTCTTTTAGAGTGTCTCTTTCTTCAGTAAGAATATCGATATGTTCAAGAGCTTCTTCAAGATTCTTCTGCAATTGATCCATATCCATATATATCTTACTCAATTTGTTAGGATTTCTCCAAATAACTTTGTTTTGAGTAACTAAGCTTTGATACCAATTGTTAGAAATAGGAAATACTAAGAGAGCAGGTGAATTAGTATTTCACAAACTTTTACTTTTTCCCAATTATGGATATAAGAAATTAACTTGAAGCTTGCATAAGAAACTAAACTAAGTAAACTAAATAAAAAGCATAGAAATAAAAAAAATGAACTCATAACACCATGTTTGTTCTCGAGGAAACCATGGCCAAGGGAAAAAACCCAGTGGGGATGATACCCACAATTGATCCACTAATAAAAAGTATCTTGTTAAGGATGTTGACCCTATTAGGAGTCTATTACATACATATAGTGTCTCTATCCTAGTTAAGAGACTCTTGGCCTCTTTAGAAGCCTCAATCCTATTAGGAGTTTCTATTACAAAACAAAATGTTTACAAGATAAGTTCACTTCCCAAACATGCAATATACAATAATAGCTTCTGATACAAAGGTAAAGTACAAAACCTTTTACTATTGTTGAATAGCTTTCCTATTCTGATCTAGGTTTTTAGGCTCTTCACTTTCATATATAGTTCTTACATTCTTCCTTCTTACAATATACAACTTCACATCATATGTGTAATGTCCTTGCTAGGGAACCCATAAGGAATCAGGTCTATGACCTAAAATTACAACCAACAATTTTTTTTCTTCTTAACATTCTAACATATCATCACTAATACTCACAAGTACATTCCTTAAGGTTCCCTTAATGAATTCATTTTACCATTATCAAGCATTGTATTTCTTTAATTAATCGAATGAATTCTATTTCCATTTCAACTTCAATTTACATTGAGACATTGCTTTCATTCTACTTCAAAACCAATTGCCTTAGTGAATTAATTGAATTCATTATCTTTACCAAACCAACACATCATTTACTTTTAGAAATGAAACCATCACACATTACTTATCTCATCTGCTAAGTACATTTATTCTTTCCTATTTATTTACTCCTTAACCTTATCTATGCTTAACTCAATTGCACCATGAAAACTCAATTAAGCTTTTCCATTAAGAATCCTTACTTTATATTTTCATTTCAATATAATAATAGAAAGAGAGAAAAGTACCTAACCATATATTTCTACCTGACATAAACCAATCAATGAATCATTTTTGCCCCAAGTTTAACTTCCAAAAATTATCATCTATAACCTTGTATAATTCTAGTTAAGAATTGAGATTAAAACCTAGTTTGAATAACCACACATTACTCATACCGAACTATACATTTAAGAATCACATCTCATTACTACTTTCAATACTATACATGTTTCTTACCCTTATTATGTCACCTAGAAATACCCTTAAACCCTTAGCATATATTTTCACTATTCCACATATCAAAACAAGTGTTGCTTAACAAGTTTACAACTATAAGTGCTTTGCAAAAGCTTACATAGAATCATTACTTTCAATTTAATTTAAAACCAAAGAGAGATAGGGTAGGAATTACTTAAATATAATCCATGAAAAATTAACCAATATTCAATCCCCTTTTTCGATTCCTAATTCTACCCTTCCCATATACACATCTTCTTTCTTCCATTTAAAAACACAATAAGAATTGCAGCTACTGCACATGGCCTGAAGGCATAGAGAAAGATAATTACATCAAGTTTCCCAAGGGATTACAATACATCTTTACATATTTATTTTAAAAGATATAGATACATGATGCAAGAACAAAATCTTCACCACCGAACAAATTAGAATCCAAGCCACAACACGAACCATGAACAATACCTCAAAAGATTTTTTCCACCCAACCATGTGAAACTAGTGAAGTTCCACCCCGCGTGCTAGGAGATAGAATCAAGGTACTCTCAAGACCTTAAGGAAATCTAAGTCTCAAAACACCAATAAAATAAAGCTCAAAAGAACAAGAATAAAGCGCATAAAATATCATCATACTATAACACCGAGATTAAGGTTCTAGGAGACCATCTAAGTGAGTGTCATCACACAACCTATATATTGGGATCCTTCCTCGAAACCATGTAACCTCGATCCCCACTTTATGAATAGAGATCCATCCTGGTAGTTAACCATGGTCCTGGTACTCCAATCAGGTATGTGTGGCCTTTATTATATTTTCTTTCATTATCTTTTGGATCCCCCCTTCCTAGGTTAATTTTTAAGGTTATCACTTTTTACAAACCCACCCATAGGATCATCTGGAAACCACTTTAGGGCTCCAACACCTATGGTGAGCCACTCACCTAGGGTTCCTATTCCCTTACCCCGTCACAAGACAAAGATACAAACTAACATTTCCAAGTCATGATTCATAGGTTTAGGAAACTCCCCTATGCACCAAGGCCCTCAGAGCGAGTCCTAACCTTAGCCATATACATAACAGGAACCACTAGAGGAATGTCTATCACAAGACATCTCAAAGAAAAGCATAAAACTTGCCACATCCATAAGTATAACTTTCCAAGGCTCATTTATAGGTCTAAGGTACCCTCCCATGCACATAGGCCACCAAGACAAGTCCTAGCCTCATAAACTAAGCTCAAGTGTATGCCAAGTGAAAAAATCATCTTAAGTAAACCATATAACCTCAAAAAATTAGGTAATGAACATACATAGGGGATAAAAACTTCCACATGTATTAACACAACATTCCATCTATCGAAACCTCATGTGCCTAAAATTTGGCTAAGTCTAATATTTTGTGGAAATCTCCAAAATCTAGAATCTGCATCTTAACTCCTATGAATCTGAAACCTATCTAAAACATCCTAGAATGTATTTATACAAATATAACTTAAAGTATAAGAAATTCTTATACTTAAATGTTATATTTGTATAAATCCTGCCACAAATTCTGCAAATTTGAGCTCCTGAAACCTTCAAAACTCCAAACAAATTTGTATATGATCCCATATGACAATGTATGCATTCCCATATGACATTTGACCAAGTGTCATATGGGTATGACTACAATGTCATACGACACTGCAAGACACTTTCATGAAATTAAATTTTAAACTTCCCAAAAACACTAAAACTAATTTTTTTTTAACCCATATGACAATGTATGCATTCCCATACAACATTTGACCAAGTGTCTTATGAGTATGACTACAATTTTGTATGACACTACAAGACACTTTTACGAAATTAAATTAAAATTGCCCAAAAAGGCCAAAAAATAACTTTTTAAGGCATGTAGAGTGTCTGGGAAAGGTTCCCTAAGGTCAACCTGATGTAGGGACCTTAGTACCACATCCAAAACACATCCTCAATAGTTCCCAAGTCTCATATAAGATTTATTAAATGAAAAACAACAAATCACAGAGAAGGCCTACAAAAGCAAAAATGGGGAAGACGGACTGCAACCTTTCCTAAACCACCCCAAACCTTCCTAAACTTCCCTAAACCATTACATAACTCTCATAAATTCAATAAGGAAGTTCCACAACAAATCCCAAACTCTCAGGAAAGATTTCATAATACCAAAAAAAATATAAAAACATACATTTTCTACTTCCTGGAAAATACATAGAAATACAGAAAAGATAAAACATTCACATTTCCTTTTTAATTCACAATAAGATATCCTATATCAATCCAATAAAATATCATTTATTTAAATAAACACACGCACATGAGAATTGAAGAATTCATCCCAGTATAGACCATACCTAGGGTCCTGCGGAGAAATTCTCTTCTCTTGGCTGGAGACTCTCTGTAAATCTTCAAGCATTGACTAGATAGCTTCCTAGATATCTTCCTCTGGCAACCAATCTTCAAACAATCCAAACATACACTTTCCCTCACCAAACCAAAGAATTCACAATCTCATGGAAAAAACTTCAAATACATTATTGGAAAAATAAATTCAGAATACTCCCAAAAATTTTCCCAAAACTCTCTACCCCAAACCATAAAAAAAAGAAATTATTTATCCTCCAACTATGTGGTTGGAGGAGTTTCTTTATGGGAAGTGGCTTCTCCAACTTCCATAGTTGGTTGGAAAATTGAACAAAATATTCCCGTAAGCACTTAACAAAGTTTAAATAAATTTAATTAAAATAGATTTCAAAGAAAACCATAACAATAATAAAAAAAAAACAACGTTCAAGAAAAACACATAGCACACATGGAAACCAACTAGCCTAACTTCTAGGAGGTCTCGAGTTCAACTCCCTCCTAGATAGCTAGTTTTACTACAAAGAGCATTTATTTTTATGACTATTATTTTAACTTTTATTTAATACATTTCATTAAATACATTTTATTTAATATAGTTTATTTAATTATTATAAAGAACATACCATTTACACAATCAATAAAAACATAGAAATATTATTATTTATATAAGCATGGGTATATGTGTGTGCACCCACATATACACATACCTATATAACATACAATCAATATAACACAGATATATAATAAATATATATACATATACTAACAAGGATAAATATAACTCACATCATAAATCACAGAACAACGTCAAATCATAAATCACAAGAGTACATCAAATAGTGCATTCAAATCCCCCAACTAGGGTAACCTCCTAAATGAAAATCTAAGTCCACGGTAAACCTTGAGAGTAATCTTGGTAATATCTCCTCACAACAACAGTTCAAGGATTTTGAAGGCACACTCAGACCTGTATAGCTAGGTGGACTCGATCTCTGGTACCTACATCCTACAACACCAATCAACATGCATACATATATATGTATATAAAAAGACAATGGCAAACAAGGAGGGAGAGTTTGAAATCATGTGGACCTCCTGTAGGAGTAACTACGACTACCTCCCCTCATCCTACACTCATACCAGATAGTGACATCAACAAAGCATAATTGGATTAGTGTGGTTAGTACCAAAATTATTTCTTTTCCATATTTGTATAACAAGAATGAATCATAACATAATCATGTAAATGTAAATCATCTATTAACTTTCACAAACCCATTTAACCATCAGGCATTTACTCAAAATGTCCCATTATCAAATCAAGATAAACAAATCATATAACCCTAAATGCATTAATCATGTCTAATCCCAAGTAACATTATTAGAGAAGGTAACACATCTAACCCTTAAGTGATTATAATCAATTAACCTAAGGTACACATAAATATTAATAATGATCATTTTGCATAAAAGCATATAAGTCTATCAAGTGATCCTCTTAGCATTAAGGTCCTAAACTATTGCTGACACACAAGAAGATGTATAGGAACATACCTATGCAATATTATTATTTTCCATATTAAAATATGAAGTTATGGTGAGTTGGAAGAGGTTTGGTTTAAGAAACCATCACAAATAGCTCATTATAATTTCTAGTGAGCATAACTAGGACTTGATAGGGTTGGAGGGGCATTAAATCATCCCTTCCTAAGATTCAACTTACTCCTGGAAGTCAGAAGTTTCTAGCCATTGATCAAACATAAAATAAGAATATTACCACATTTCTACTTTAGTCTATCATTGATATATTAGGTATAATTTTCACCTTAGGAATTAGTAGTTCTTTTAATAGAAAAAGATATTTAAGGATTCTAAAATGCAATTAAGAATTCAAATTTCATCCTCTAAACTAGATACAGATTGATACAGGGGTTATTTCTTCTCAAGGAGTTTACATAAGATAATACTATCATAGTATTTCTTTGGTAAACACTTTCAAACTAAAAATCATTCAAATATTGAATTGCCACATATAACAGCACACAATTTTATGAGATAAGGCAAAAATAATTCTCTATATGTAACTAGTTACTTTTTCTCATAAGGCCTATGGTAAACTTATAGGAGAATCACTAATATCAAACTTACACACAAGATGGAATACACCTCATTTTCAAAGAATGCAACCTAAGATACCTTTTATGATTCTATTATAACAATTTATTAGTGTTGTATTCAACCATACACATAAAGATATTCCCAAGAAATTTTAACATGATTCATTAAGCTAGAGTTTCATTGACATTACTTATCAACTGACTATTTAACCAATTCCATATCCCAAAAATTTATAATAAGCTTCTTACGAGTATATATATAGTTTCCCAACATTAACAAGTTTGTTTGAATTTTACCATTTTCCAAAATAAAAGTCATAGATTCTTTAATAGAGGGAGATAAATACATGAGTCCTACGGCTACCCTCTTATTCAATCAAATTAATATGTCCAACCCACTAGGCCTTTGTAAACACATTTCAATAAAAGAACATTTGAGGAGTAACTACAAGTATTGCATCTTCAATATGACATCTATACCATTACCTACAAATTCACATTCTTCTAATATTTCCATTTTAGCACAGTTAGAAAGTTTGACTTAAATATTATTCTAATAAACATATAATTATTCCTTTCATAATAACTCATCATTCCTATATACTAGCAATGTTGTTAGTTTTAACTTTCATTTCACACACAAAATATGAACAAACTAAATAATTACTACATAATTTTGTTTAATATCATATTCTTTCCTTGTAGTTGATGATTTTTCATTGATTTAGTTCACACCACTTATGGGGATCATATATAATTCAGAAATCCTACAATATAATAAAAAATTTCTCCTTTCAACAATTGTGTACTATCATCCTATTTATTACAAAACCTTGGGGACATAGGTCCTTTAGCTAAGGGTTTCCTCTAGCTAAGCACATTCTCCTTACTGACACATTGATTTCCCTTATGAAATTTAGCCTTTTAAATATAATTCTTGAGAAAGAAGGGAGAGACATGTCTAATTCAACAATAGATTTAATTTCTTACTTGAGAGGGTATATAAAAGAGAATTCCTTCTTAATCTTTCCATATTTTAAAATATTAGATATTACATAATTTCAAAATGTTATCTCATTTTCAAGAAAATATAAGTTCATAAGTTCTCAAGGAAGAGATAAAGATACATCTACAAAATATGTTTTACAACCATCCAATATTGCAATCCTTTCTATCCTAGAAACATAATCATCCCTTATTTCCTACCATAAGTACAATTTTTTTCAAATCTATCTAGTCTTAATTAATCAGACATAACAATCATGGTGTTATCTAGCATTTATAGGGAAGTAGAGTATATAATTTTTCATACTATTTTGGCATTCCTTCATAGTAATCATCATTCAGGAATTAATATCAACAACTTTCCTTACCATTTAATAAGATTTTCTTAGAGCAAGGATAGGAATGCAGTACCCAAGTATCATGAATTATTTACCATCTATTTGAACCACATGAATCTTATAATGCAAAACATAAATAATAATTTTAGATAATCCTTTCTTGCAAGATATTATGGTAGAAACATAGAAAACATACCTTTTATGTCTAGTGCTCAAGTTTGTTAACATAAGGAAAACTTAAAAGAAGACACACAATGTATTCAAGTTTGGTAGGCCAGAAGAAAACATCAGCTAAAGAAACACCATAGACTCAAGTATTGTGAGTAGGCCAAGTATGAGTCCTAAGATTCTTAGTAGAATAACCTATGGCTTACATTCTATCCCTACCATACTAGTCAGAATAAGTTGCCTCCTCAGGGATAACTTTGCTTTCGATGGGTTCTAGCTTTAGCAAAATCAGCTATCAAAGTTGTCTCATTTGAGACCTCTCTGAGTCATTACTCAAAATTTGTTTCCCCACATCCTCTACATGGAAATTTCCTATTGAGATGATGAGGGAGAATCTTGAGCTCTCTCCTAAGATCCTCTATGGTGTTGGAAAGAATCGAGGAAGAGTGTTACAACATAAGTATAGCCATTGAGTTTACATAAATTAAAAATAAGAAGAAAAAACTAATTTAAATGCAAATAAACCCTAGAGCTCCTAGTGTAGGAACCTAGGGCTCTGATACCAAATGTAATGTCCCTGCCAGGGAACCCAGAAGGAATCAGGTCTATGACCTAAAATTACAACTAACAATTTTTTTTTTCTTAACATTCTAATGTATCATCACTAATATTCACAAGTACATTCCTTAAGGTTCCCTTAATGAATTCATTTTACCATTATCAAGCATTGTATTTCTTTACTTAATCGAATGAATTCTATTTCTTTTTCAACTTCAATTTACATTGAAACATTGCTTTCATTCTACTTAAAACCAATTGCCTTAGTGAATTAATTGAATTCATTTTCTTTACCAAACCAACACATCATTTACTTTTAGAAATGAAACCAGCACACATTACTTATATCATCCACTAAGTACATTTATTCTTTCCTATTTATTTACTCCTTAACCTTATCTATGATCAACTCAATTGCACCAATAGAACTCAATTAAGCTTTTCCATTAACAATCCTTACTTTCTATTTTCATTTCAATATAATAATAGAAAGAGCGTAAAGTACTTAACCATATATTGCTAACTGACATAAACCATTTAATGAATCATTTTTGCCACAATTTTAACTTCCACAAATTATCATCTATAACCTTGTATAAGTCTAGTTAAGAATTTAGATTAAAACCTAGTTTGAATAACCACACATTACTCATACTAAACTATACGTTTAAGAATCACATCTCATTACTACTTTCAATACTATACATGTTTCTTACCCTTATTATGTCACCTATAAATACCCTTAAACCCTTAGCATATCTTTTCACTATTCCACATATAAAAACAATTATTCCTTAACAAGTTTACAACTATAAGAACTTTGCAAAAGCTTACATAGAATCATTACTTTAAATTTCATTTAAAACTCAAGAGAGATAGGGTAGGAATTACTTAAATATAATCCATAAAAAATTAATGAATATTCAATCTCCTTTTTTGATTCCTAATTCTACCCTTCCCATAGACACATCTTCTTTCTTCCATTTACAAACATAATAATAATTACAGCTACTGCACATGGCCCGAAGGCATAGAGAAAGATAATTACATAAAGTTTCCCAAGGGCTTACAATACATCTTTACACCTTGATTTTAAAAGATAGAGATACATGATACAAGAAAAAAATCTTCACCACTGAACAACTCAAAATCCAAGCCACGACATGAACCACGAACAATACCTCGAAAGCTTTTTGCCACCCAAAATGTGAAACTAGTGAAGTTCCACCTCCCATGCTAGGAGATAGAACCAAGGTACTCTCAAGACCTTAAGGAAATCTAATTCTGAAAATACCAATAAAACAAAGCTCAAAAGAACAAGAATAAAGGACATAAAATATCATCATACTATAACACCGAGGTTAAGGTTCTAGGAGACCACCTAAGTGAGTGTCATTACACAACCTATATATTGGGATCCTTCCTAGGAATCATGTAACCCCAGTCCCCCCTTTATGAATAGGGATCCATCTTGGTATTTAATCTTGGTCCCTATACTCCAATCAGGTCTGTGTGGCCTTTATTATATTTTATTTCATTATCTTTTGAATCCCCCTTCCCAAGTTAATTTTTAAGGTTATCACTTTTTACAAACCCACCCATTGGATCATCTGGAAACCACTTTAGGGTTCCAAAACCTATGGTGAGCCACTCACCTAGGTTTCCTCTTACCTTACCCCATCACAAGATAAAGATACAAAATAACATTTCCATGTCTTGATTCATAGGTTTAGGAAACTCCCGTGCGCACCCAATCCCTCAGAGTGAGACCTAACCTTAGCCATACACAAAAGGAACCATTGGAAGAATGTCTATAACAAGACATCTCAAAGAAAAGTATAAAACTTTCCACATGCATAAGTACAAGTTTCCAAGGCTCATTTATAGGTCTAAGATACCCTCCCGTGCACACAAGCCATGGAGACGAATCCTAGCCTCATAAACTAAGCTCAAGTATATGTCAACTTAAAAAACATCATAAGTACACCATATAACCTCAGAAATTCAGGTAATGAACATACATAGGGGATAAAAACTTCCACATGCATTAACACTACATTACATCTATGGAAACCTCCTATGCCTGAAATTTGGCTAAGTCTGATTTTTTTTGGAAATCTCCAAAATCTAGAATCTGTATCTGTATCTTAACTCCTATGAATTTCAAACCTATCTCAAACATCCTAGAATGTATTTATACAAATATAACTTAAAGTATAAGAAGGTAAATTCTTATACTTAAATGTTATATTTGTATAAATCCTACCATAAATTCTATAAATTTGAGCCCCTGAAACCCTCAAAACTCCAAATGACTTTGTATATGATCCCATATGACAATGTATGCATTCCCATATGACATTTGACCAAGTGTTGTACGGGTATGACTACAATGTCATATGACACTGCAAGACACTTTCACGAAATTAAATTTTAAACTTCCCAAAAATACTAAAACTAATTTTTTTAACCATACGACAATGTATGCATTCCCATACGACATTTGACCAAATGTTGTATGAGTATGACTACAATGTCGTACAACAGTGCAAGACACTTTTAAGAAATTAAATTAAAATTGCCCAAAAAGGCCAAAACATGACTTTTTAATGCATGGAGAGTACCTAGGAAAGGTTCCCTTAGGTCAACCTGATGTAGGGACCTCAGTACCACATCCAAAACACATCCTCAGCACTTCTTAAGTCTTAGATAAGATTTATTAAATGAAAAACAACAAATCACTGAGAAGGCCTGCAAAAGAAAAAATGGGAAAGAAGTATTGCAACCTTTCCTAAACCACCCCAAACCTTCCTAAACTTCCCTAAACCATTACATAACTCTCACAAACACCATAAGGAAGTTTCACAACAAATCCTAGACTCCTAGGAAAGATTTCATAATACCACAAAAAACATAACAACATACATATTCTACTTCCTAGAAAATACATAGAAATACACAGAAGATAAAACATTCACATTTCCTTTTTAATTCATAATAAGATATCCCATATCAATACAATAACATATCATTTATGTAGATAAACACACACACAAGATAATTGGAGAATTCATCCCAGTATAGACCATACCTAGGGTCCTGCAGAGAAATTCTCTTCTCTTTGCAGGAGACTCTCTGCAAATCTTCAAGTGTTGAGTAGATAACTTCCTGGATATCTTCCTCTGGCAACCAATCTTCAATCAATCCACACATAAACTTTCCCTCACCAAACTAGAGAATTCACAATCTCACAGAAAAAACTTCAAATACATTTATGGAAAAATCAATGCAGAATACTCCCAAAAATCTTCCCAACACTCTCTACCCCAAACCATAAAAAATTGCCACTATTTATCCTCCAACTATGTGGTTGGAGGAGTTTCTTTATGGGAAGCAACTTCTCCAACTTCCATAGTTGGTTGGAAAATTAAACAAAACATTGATGTAAGCACTTAACAAAGTTTAAATAAATTTAATTAAAATAGCTTTCAAAGAAAACCATAACAAGAATAATAAACTAACTTTCAAGGAAAACACATAGCACACATGGAAACCAACTAGCCTAACTTCTAGGATGTCTCGAGTTCAACTCCCTCCTAGATAGATAGTTTTACTACAAAGACCATTTATTTTTATGACTATTATTTTTACTTTTATTTAATACATTTTATTAAATACACTTTATTTAGTTATTATAAAGAACATACTATTTACACAATCAATAAAAACATACACATATTTTTATTGATATAAGCATGAGTATATGTGTGTGCATGCACATATACACATACCTATATAACATACAATCAATATAACATAGATATATAATAAATATATCTACATATACTAACAAGGATTAGTCTAACTCACATCATAAATCATAGAACAATGTCAAATCATAAATCACAAGACCACATAGTGAATTCAAATCCCGCAACTAGGGTAACCTCCTAAATGGAAATCTAAGTCCACGGTTAACCTTGAGAGTAATCTTGGTAATATCTCGACACAACAATAGTTCAAGGATTTTGAAGGCACCCTCAGACCTGTGTAGCTAGGTGGAGTCGATGCCTCATACTTGCATCTTATAGTACCCCGCCCTTAGTTCGATTTTATAAATGTTATGAGTATTTTAGGATGATAGATTATATGTTAGGAAACAATTTATGTTTATGATTTTACTGACCCCATACTTGCATGTGTATGGATGATGTGTTTGTTTTATATTTTTGTTTGATGTGCTTGATGTGGTTGAGGAATGGAGTCATAGTTACTTGCTTGTGAGATCCACACGATCGGCCGATCCCCGCCATTGTCTGTTATATATTTATATATGTATGTACATGCGGGTTTTGTATGTAGGTTTGTAGGTACCAGGCATCAACTTCTCTGAATTGTCAGGATGAACGTGCCCTATCGCAATATCTCAAATGGTAAGAGAGGGGAGATAACACATGTCCAAATCCTAACATATGCCATATTATTGTCCTAAAATAGTGGACAAGATTTTATTTTTCCTACCCTTCCTAAACTCCTCTAGTTGATGTGAGTTTATAACCATGTTCTTGCGTATGAATGTGGGTCCTTAGGTCCTTGCGATGCTTTTGATTTTGGTTGTTGGTGTGTTTTCTATAATTAGATTATTTAATTTGATTAAATAGTGCAATTTTAATAAATTGGATCTTTGCTATTTTTAGCCATGAGAGATTATTTATTTATTTATATAAAAATTAAATTAAATGCAATTGTTGAGTGTGGTTGAAATATTTAATTAATGAGAATTAATTAAATACCTTCACTTTAGAATTATTTAATTCTAAATTTAACGTATGCTTAATTGTAATGTATTTATTAATTTGAGTATTAATTGAGCATGTGAAAAATATTTTCGAGTAAATATTTTATTTTTAATTTATTGAATGCATTAAAGTTGCACAATCAGTAATCATTTAAATTAAATTAAATGCATTAGTTAATTTTGGGTTAAAATATTTTCAACAAAAGCATAGTGAAAATAGACTTGAGTTCAACTAAAATTGAACTACAAATCAAAGTCTAAATTCATGCAAGCTTTTTTAGAGAGTGGAGTTCCAAATCCCAGCATGTGGAATGAGAATTCCTACATGTAAGAGATTTGGCCATAATTTTGACAGATAGGTTTTGGAGAGATTTTTGGCAAGGATTGGATTTTGAGGACATAGGTGGAGGAACTTTTAGCAGGTAGAATAAATGATTTTTGTGGAGAATTCGATTTTGGAAAGGTTGGAGGTTTTGGGATTTTATCTTCAGATCTGGTCTTCATTCGAATATTTCCTTTAGTTTTGAGGTAGGCTTTGATTTTCCTTATGAGTATGTTATTTTGAGAATTTCAGAAAGATTATCTTCTTCGTGCATGGTTGTGTGCATGTTTGGATCTTTGCCTATGTATTTCTCTCTTTCTTTCTATTCTGGAGTTGGGATTTATGAAAATCCTTGCTGCATGCATTCAATTATGTTGAATTTTAGAATAAATTTCATTAGAGTTTGAAGTTGTGTAAATCTGACTAAATTGTGGTAATTGGGTTTTCTTTGTTAATTGACTATTATCCTAGTTTTTCATTAAGGGAATCAATTGAGAATATATATATGTGATTTTTAAAAAAGGAAAGATTTTTGTTATTTGAATTTATTAATATTATTATTTATTAATTTTCAGATTTAAAAATTAATTTTTTAAAATTTTATTTATTTATTTATTATTATTTATTAATTTTTAGATTTAAAAATTATTTTTTTAATATATATATATATATATATATATATATATATATATATATATATATATATATATATATATATATATATATATATATATATATATATATATATATATATATATATATATATATATATATATATATATATATATATATATATATATATATATTATTAATTATTAAATTTTAGATTTATAATTGTTATAAAAAATTTAATTAATAAATAAATATTAATTGATTTTTTTTACATGCGGATTTTGATATTAATGTTTTTATTTGTTTTTCAAAAATTAATAACATTATTTTATTATTAAATGCATGGTGTTTTGATATGCATGGAGATTTTAGTTAAATACTTATTTAAAAAGTATACATGCATGAGATTTTATTTAAAATAGATAGTTATGTGTGAGACATTTATATGAATACTTTTGTAGTCAAATAGACTTTAGTCAACAAGATGATTGTTTTAGTCAACTAAAATTTATAATTATATATGTTTATTTCCATGGTTATAAATACATGCAATATAGTTGAACTAGTTATGTTTTATAATTAACTAGATTTCTTTAAGGGAATCATGTTTTCTTGTAAGTGTTTGAAGTTTTTATTTTGAAAGATTTTTTGTTGGACGTATTTTATTTACAAATTATTTCTACATCTAATTATCTTGCATGGAGTAATTAGATGTTAATGATTTTCGCATGAGTATTGGCTATAAAATATAGGAGTAGTTTTGTATAAAAGAAATTAATTTTGTGTTAAGTTTTAATGTGGGTGTTTAGCCATGCAAGTGAGTGTTATGTGAATCTGGTTGTTTGGATTTGTTAAGTGTTTCTTCGTGATGACATCATTTTAATTTGAGTCAAATATGGATGTAATTAGTCTATTTTAATTAAATCATGTTTAGTCTTTTATTACCCTTTGTGGTGGTTTTGAGGGGGTTTATTGTCAACTAGTGGGAACGTAGTTCCAGAGGCAGGATTTGGTGTTTTATCTAGCATTTGTTTGCCTTGCATACTCTATTGGGTTGATTGAGTTGTTCTAACCCTATGTGGGATTATTTTATGGTGATTTCTGGTCTTGCATGTTGGAGTTAGGTATTGAGATTTATGAGTTGTGTTAACTCAGAGTTATACTTGATCTTGTAAAACCCTAGGGTAGGCTATCTAAGTGTATAGCAGGAAGTGGCTTGTAATTGGTGCCAGAGCTCGGAAGTGGCTGCTGGGATATCCTATTACAAGTAGCTTAACAAGTGATAATTAATGACATTAAGAATTTAAAATGAACCTAATAAGATATTATGTGCCTCGCCCATGCCTGAGTTCCTAATTGAGTGATGACCAAGATGGGAGTGAGAAGATGCTTGCCACCTATGTGGACTAGATATGGCATAGTTAGTACCTTGTCTACAAGAGGGGTTATTGATACCACATAGAGTCACTAGGGCGTCGGGGGTCTGAAGGGACTACCAGGATAACCTTAGAGTTGGCTTGTGTGATGGCACTTCCTTTATGCATCTTAGGTTTCCTACGTGTGTTGGTTGCCTCTGGTTGTGTATGTTGTACCTTTTGAGTTAGAAGCTTTCAGGATCTCTTCCTTAGTTTATTATGTTTTTATTTGTTATTTGAGTGGGATATGTTGTTATCTCCTTAGCACAGTGGGAGTGGACCATTTAGGTTCATGAGGTTGGGTGGTAGTGATTCTTTTACCATTTCAAATTCTGATGTTCATGTACCAGTGCTGGATGATCCTTGTAGTAGTTGATTCTTCTTGATCTTCATTGTTGGAGTGGTGTTCTTATTCTTCTTCTTCTATGTGATCTTGTATCATTGTATCAGTTGTTTAGGGATATCATGTTGTATTTTACCTTGGATTATTATATTACATACCCTGCAACATGTGTAGTGGATGTAGGTTATTATGGTTACCTGATGGTACCAGTTGTATTTATCTTATCTTATATGTGATGTTGCATTTGTCTTTTATTTGTTTATAGGAGTTTTGTAGTTATATCTAATCTAAATTAATTAATTAATTTTCATGTAATCTTCGTCATGGAATCCTTGAGAGTTGTAACCTATGTGAGTTGTTCATTTCATTGTATTGCTTCTGCATTGTAAGACTTTGATGTTGTTGAATGTTAACACTTTTTAAAAAAAAATTATTCTGCAAACTTAGTAGCATGTTTAGGTTAAGTTCTCTTGGGTTCCCTAGTGGGGCATTACACATCCTGCAACACCAACCGACATGCATACATACATATGTATATAAATAGACAATAGAAAATGAGGGAGAGTGTGACATCATGTGGACCTCTTGTAGGAGTAACTACGACTGCCTCCCCTCATCCTACACTCACATCAGACAGTGACAACAACAAAGCATAATTTGATTAGTGTGGTTAATACTAGAATAATCTCTTTTCCATATTTATATAACAATAATGAATCATAACATAATCATGTAAATGTAAATCATTTATTAACTTTCACAAACCCATTTAACCATCAGGCATGTACTCAAAATGTCCCATTATCAAATCAAGATAAACAAATAATATAACCTTAAATGCATTAATCATGTATAATCCTAGATAATGTTATTAGAGAAGGTAACACATCTAACCCTTAAGTGATTATAATCAATTAACCTAAGGTCCACATAAAAATTAATAATGAGCATTTCGTATAAAAGCATATAAGTCTATCAGGTGATCCTTTTAGCATTAAGGTCCTAAACTATTTCTGACACACAAGAAGATGTATAGGAACATACCTATGCAATATTATTATTTCCCACATTAAAATATGAAGTTATGGTGAGTTAGAAGAGGTTTGGTTGAAGAAACCATCACAAACAGCGCATCCTAATTTCTAGTGAGCATAACTAGGACTTGATAGGGTTGGAGGGGTATTACAATATGTCAACTTATTACAATTGCTATTATGTAACTTGTGTACATTTTGCATTACATGATTATTACATATATACAAGTTATTACAATAAATAAATTCCAGTCGGCTTACAATACTTATACTCTTCTCAAAATATAAAATCAATTCATGTTGCCTTAGGGTTAACATCTAGGATGTTGTCCCTAAATAGTTAAGTCATTATTTTGATAAAAAAATAATAATCCCTTAATTGAATGTAATCATATTCTGTCTTCTGCTCTGTTCAAGTCGGCTCAACATTGTCTCTGTAAATCTTTAATATCTTCTTCCGTACATGTTGCACAGACTTGTGCTCTCATATGTGGATTTGATATACATAGAATGATCCATGTTCAAGTGTGCATGCACTGAACCTTCTTGTGTGAACATCGTTAATCAAAATTGTCTCTGATTAGACTGGTAAATACTATTATACTTAGATAATTTTCTAGTGCGTTCATACAAGACTGCTTCCTTCGATTATGATATCTTCATGCTGAGTCTATGTTTCTATAATGACAACATTCTAGTATCCTACTTACCCAAATTTCCAACAAATTATATCATGCTAGAGCAAGATTCCATCATTCCAAGTCTTTTAAAAAATGAAAATAAGTCTGATTTACAACAAGGAAATGGGGTTTGCAAACTCTATTTTGATGGTACTCATAGAAAATTTGGAATAGGTGGTAGATTTATGTTGTTTTCTCCTTCTGATGAAAGGTATTAGTCTTCTTATTATTTCTCTTTTAGCTATACAAATAATACAAAAAAATACAAGGTGTTGGTTCATGGCTTAGAATTGGCTAGGAAAAGGAAAATCGATAATTTATAGGTTTTTGGTAAGAGTAAGTTGGTGGTTAATCATGTACGGAACTTTAATGTTATAAAAAATGAATTGTTAAAGATTGAAAAACATAGAATTTGTGATTTACTTGAATAATTTCAAGCATTTAGCATTGTCTTGGTGCCCAGAGGATAGAATAAGGAAGCTGATATATTGGTAGCCATGGGGGTTGAATTTGATGTTCCAAAAGTGGTCAAAGTTTTGTAGAAACAACAATATGTCAAGGTTTAGGTAAGACCCTTAGTCCCTGATAACAATAATAATTGGAAAGTATTTGATTCTAATGAACAAATAATTAATTTTATGATGGAAGAAGCAGAAGTTTCAAGTGGAAATTAGAAAAAATACAACAATAGTATGGTGATCATGTTTTATAGATAGAGACAAATAAATTACCTAAGGGGTTGGTTACCCTTGGGTCAATATTTAATTTTTGTGATCAAGCTAGAGTAGAAAACACTAGCATATCAGTCAAGCAAGATCATCATGAACCTATTGAAATCATGAAGGTTAAGTTTTTAAAACTTAGAAAGGTATGTACTTTTGAAGAACAACAAACATTTATTGCACTTTTCTAGGAATATAGTGATGTTTTTGCATGGCAATACCATGATTTGAAGGGGTTTGACCCCTAGTTGGCCTAGCATACTATTGAGTTGAAGCCTAATGCAAAACTGGTTAGGCAAAAACAAAGGTCACTAAATCCCAAGTTGGAACATTTATTGAAGGCTAAGTTAGCAAAAATGAATGAATGTAATATTATTTTCCCTATAAATCATACATCTTGGGTGTCAAATTTAGTTCTTGTAAGGAAAAATAAAGGAGAAATCCAATTATGTGTGTATTTTAGAGACTTCAACTGAGCATCTCTAAAGGATCATCATCTACTGCCCTTTATGGAGAAAGTTTTACAATGTGTTTGAAGTTCTGACATATTTTCACTTTTAGATGGTTTTTCAGGTCATAATAAAATTATATTAACTGAATAAATTTAATAAAAAATAATATTTACTACTAAATGGGGAATCATGGTATACAAATAAATATCGTTTGGTATTTCAAATTTTGGTGCTACATTTCAAAAGGCAATGGAAATGACATTTTGTAGTCTTATGAAAAAATTTGTCCTTGTATACTTAGATGACATTACTATTTTCTCTAAGAATTATGATGAGAATTTTAAACATTTGAGACAATTTTTTGAGGGATGCAAGGAATATGGTGTTTCATTGAATCTAAAGAAGTGCATATTTTTTTTTCATGAAGGAAAATTACTTGGACATATTGTCTCAAAGCATGGAGCAATAATTGATCTTGAAAGGATAAGTTCCATACTTGCCTTACCATTACCTGCACATAAGAAATTCTTACAAAGCTTTCTTAGAAGAATAATTTTTTTTTAGGAGGTTCAATCCTAAAATTGCATCTTTGTTGAAAACAATGACAAAAATATTGAAAAAGGACATAAGTATTGAAAACTGCAATTGAAGCAATTGTTGTATTGTCATTGATGTCAAACCTTAACTGGTAAGACTGTTGCTATCTAAGAAAGTACTATATTTATTTGATTATTGAGAAGGATTAGGGCAAGGTAGATAACAATAGCACCTAAGGAAAGGTTGAGTTATCTTGATACTTCAATGGGTACTTGATTATGTGGCACAATGATAAGATAATATATTTCTTAACTAAGTAAGAAGTAAGACTAAATAAGTAGGCTTAACCGAGCAAAAGTGAAGAAATCTAGTTTAAGCCGAGTGATGTTAGTGTCGACCAAGCCAGTATATGCTGACTAAATTCAATGATTGACCAAACATCACTTTATTGACGAGGAAGACAGTATTAGCCGAGGAAATAGTTTTAGTGGTGACTGGGCTACCCAGTGATGATCGAGGAGTTGAACACAGTATTGATCGAGCGTCAGTAATTTACATTTGAGGAAGAATTCAGATTCCTAGATGACATACTTGAATTCTTGGATTATGTAGATCATGTTGACTTTATTTATTGATTGTATGGAAGCATTTAATGCACTATAAACTATTTTATTGTAATTCCATAAAGAGATTTGAGATGTTTCTAGAAGGATGGATGAAGAACATAATGTTGGAAGGATTCGATGAATCTGACCTAACCCTAAGATCTATAGAGGAGATAAAGTGGAAAAAGTTGGATCAACCCAATCGAAGAGGTATTAAGGAAACTCAAGTGTTTGGTTGAATTAGAGAAGAGATGCTGGAGTTGTTGTTATTGATTGTATAAGCAGAAAAGGCTCAAGGAGAAGGAGTTGTGATTTCTTGAAGGGATTTCTGAGTAGATTAGTGATGGAGATGGAAATGGATCATAGTCAGTAATCTAGCATATGTGTGCAGAATTGGATCTATTATTTGCAAAGTGAGTTGTATGTTTTTAGATCAAACACTGTTGTTACTTTCTAACCATTGTATTAGTTTTAAATCCTTTAATCAAGGCTGACCTAATAGTCATTTGTATAAATCCTTTGAACAGGGTTGCATTCTAATGGAATGTATGTAAGTCCTTTAACAGGGTGCCCTCTTAACTGGGTGGTTGAAATCCTTTAATCGAGTCACACCTGACAGTGTGTTTGTAAACCTTTGACAGGGTTGGCTTTTCACAAAGCTCACTTCAGAAGAGTGAAAATATTAGTAACATGTTACAAAGTGATTTTTCCCAAATTGGTTTTCCACTATAAATCCTAGTGTGAATGCTTGTGTGAATGTTTTGGTTTCAACATTTTTGTGTTTTGCAAGTTAAGTACTATTGCATAATGGACTGCACTATTATATGTTTTTGTTATGCATTCAGTAATGACCGAGTAGCTGTTGGTTGTTAGATCTAAGTTGTTGAAGAGTTTTGAAAGTTTATTTATACATCTGGACTCGAGAATAATTGATTCACCCCCCCCCCCCCCCTCTTTGTTGTTCTAAATCATATTAAAAATTGGTATTAGAGATATTAGTGCTTACAGAGAACAAATTTAAAGGTACTTGAAGTAAATGATCAAGATGTATAAGAAGGAGGTACCGAAGCTAAATAAGGAGAACTTCCCTACATGGTAGAGTCTAATGAAACTACATCTAGCTGGTATTGGTGACTTAGCAAGGTATTATGTTGAACATGACTATGTTACACCTGTTGCACCTATGACTACCAAGGAGATGAGAGCTAAACAAGAGCACAATTGAGCAATGTTGGAGATTGCATTTGCCTTAAGCTATCCTGAATTTGAAGACATCAAAGACTGCACTAATGCAAAGCAAATGTGGGACACTCTTACAAACATCTATGGTGGTGACATAAATGTACTAAGGGAAAAAGCTGAAAGCCTGAGAGGTAAATTTGATGAAATGAGAATGCAAGAAGGTGAGAATATTGCTCAGTATTGTGGTAGGATAAAATAAGTTGTAAATGCTATTAGAGGAGCTAATGGAACTATTGATGATGAGACTGTTATTGGAAAAGTATTGATAACTTTGCATCCTATTTATTCGATCAAAATTTTAGCAATTCAAGAATCTAGATGTAACCCTAGCAATGCTCTTACTTTGGAAAGTCTTGTTGGTAAGCTTACTGCTTTTGAGCTTTCTAATTTTGATAACTTGATTATTGCTAATGTTGAACCTGCATTCAAGTCACAAATGGTTATGTATAAATAAAAAGAAGATTGGTAAACATTCAAAGTTTGATGTCAATTAGAGTGGCCCATTTGTGATTATAGGATGCAAGAGACATAATTATTTCCATATATCTACTATGGAAGGAGAATATTTACCTATCCCATTCAATGGGATAAACCTCAAGCTCTTCTTTGCATGTGAGTTAGTTTTTGAAGAATAAGTTCTTGAACACATAGATAGATTTCTTTCACTTTGAGTTAGTTATAGAGGAATATTCATAATCAGGTGAAAAAAATCATAATTATCCCTAAACAACATATATAAAATCAAACATGAGCTAGAAAATATCACTTCCTCCTTTCATATAGGTTTGTCATGAGAAATTCTAACAGCTCTCACTAGGTTAATTTTATTCCAGTGTTTTTTACAATGAGTTTCTTTTAGTTAGTTTCTAGTATTTTAATTTTAGAGGTAGCATGTCTATGATCCATAAAAATGAAATAGATAATCATACATCACATAGATAATTAATGTCTAATCATTTCCCTACATCATACATGATCATATATTTTATCATCATACATTGTAGACATCTTTTCAGTTTTGAGTTCCAATTGTGTAATAGTTTTGAAGATATATGACATCATTTCCAAGATAGATCATAATGGTTTAGATGAATGTTCATCACATAAGGAATTGATTCAGTATACTACCATACATTAAAAAAATGATTCTAAATAACTACAATAAGGTGCATAAATAGTTTTATGTTATTCAATTTTCAGTTTCCTAGTTTTATTTTCTCCAAGTGCTTTGAAGCACATTAGTTTCACTTGTGTGATAGAAGATAAATTAGATGGGTGAAGGGTAAAAAAAAGAATGAATAATATTATTATTGTATGAAATAGGATCTCACCTTGACTATTTCATGTAATGCACATTTTCCTCACACGAAATTTGATACCTTCCATCAACCTAATTTCAAGTTTCGGTTTCATCTTCGATTGGTTTGATTCAGTTATTTTCTAGTAGTTGTATAGTTGCAGTTTCCTTTTGGAGAAGTTTCAATGTATTCTAAATTTTAGTTTCTAAGTGACTCTGTGCTCAATTTGATTGAAAAGGCATCAAGTCTATTGACTATTTAGTAGGAAAACACCCTATGATGTCACCAGAGATGTTATCATTTTTTGCATCTAACTCAAATTATCAAAATTGATTAGCTGATCAATCATGTGTGAAATATATGGTTCATTTTAAAGTTTTTAAAGTTTAAGTGTTCTTGTTTGAAATAAAAGTTAAAATGTAAAAATAAATAAAAATAACACATGCAGAAAAAAGAAAAGACCATCTTTCTTGTATTCATAAGTGATCAATATACAAGAATTGCAATATGTTATTGTTACAAAGTAATATCAAAAGTATAGTTTTCATTATGAGGTAATCCTTTACATTATTTTCATTTGCAAATAAAGGGAAGTAAAATGCATTGGAAATTCCAGACAAGCCATGGCTTCTCCTAAAACTATGCAATGGAAATAAGTCTTCAATGGATAGAATTCAAGACATAAGAGAGAGGTATGTTGAGATTCACCATTCCCTGGTTGTGGCTGATGGTTGAATCTGTCGAGTGATGGAGATCAGGTCCCATATCCACAATATACTTGCAAGAAAGGAATATAAAAATGGGTCATTTAGTGATCCCTGAGCAATGGAGGATTTGTATCCTCTTTCTTACTGAAATAACTTATATAGATTCAAAAAATACAAGGAAAGAGAAATCATGATAAAGGATGGAAAAGAAAGAAGGAGAACAAGATGAAACAAGTTTTTTAAACTAATAGGATCTTTTTATGTGTAGATACAAGTGTTTGAAGACCAAGGTAATTGAAGGAACGTACCCTTGTAGCATGAAACCTTCTCGCCTACATTTAATCTATATCTTGTTGCACATCCATTTGAAGACCAAATATTATCAAAGGGACATACTTATTTTGTATGAAACCTTTTAACTATTTCAAAATATTTTATATCAGGAAAGGAATAAAATTCTATTAAAGGGAAACTTTATTTCTAAATGAAACCTTTTAGAAATCAGATATACAAAAGATCCCAAAGTAGTCCAAATTTCTTTGTTTATTACTATAGGATGTATTCAACATTACTAGAGGAGGATAAAAATATGTAGAAGTATAGTTGAATTGATAATAATCATACTTGCAAGGACTGTATCCAATCATAAGGATTCAATTATAGCTACAGATGAGTCAAAGATTCATCAATGAATAAAAGTTTCAAATAAGCAAATATAAATAAAAATAAAGAAGCAAGGCATATTTTATACTTATGGAATCAGCTAAGGTTCATGAAAAATCACGAGTGAAATGAAAATAGCTATAGAGAAAATTGTTTCTATAGGTATTCACCTCTTATGGAAGAAATAGTTCTAATGTCAGTATGATGAAAAAAATATGTTTTAGAAGACCAATTTCAATATAAAGACTATAGTATTACATTCAAAGCATTGAGATATTTCTATTTTGGAAACAAGGAAAAGAGGGAAATGTTATTCAACTACATTGTTAGCCATATCCAAGACAAAGTATTCAAAGTTTCAGAAATAATAATAAGGAAAATAATGATATCTTGCAAGTACAAACTTTGATTGTGATTAATAAATTGAATAAATATGAAATTTGCAATCATCAGATAAATGCAAAGAACTTAGAGTTGTCGATGTCAAAGATTTAGTAACTATTTTGAAATTCAAAAGGAAATGCTAAAGTAAGATACTGGAAGCAATGTTTAGGAAGTATGAATATTCATTTATCACAATGAAGATAAATTTATTCAATAAGATCTAAAACCCTCACTTCAAAAAAGTTAAAGAAAGCTTCGTGTGACAAAGGTGGTATAGATATTAAAATCATGATGTATACAAATGAGCTCAATAATATTTAACAACTATTATTTATTTATAAAGAGTAGAAAATTCAACAAGGCATTGTGTACACTGTTATAGTCTAGAGAAACATAACCCACATTTTATTGTGGTATCATCATACAATTTATAGAGTTAGTGCTACAAGCTCGCTACAAACTACAACATCATCATGGGGATGGAATTACAATACATGTTACACTAGACACATAATTTTTAATTTCCAGATTTGGATTGGGCATAGTATCAATTGAAAGGAATATCACTAGGAAAGATACAACTTCATCATGGTAACAATAGAGGAGTATAGGAATCAGATTTATAATAACAATACACCTAGAGATAGATGTTGCACAATGCTAGTATAATGAAAGAGTGACTACAAAAAAAAATCAAGCTTAGTAAAGAATAACAGAGACAAATAAAGACCAGCCCACTTCTATAGAAACAACTTCAAAGAAGGTTCAAATAATGTTTTAAATAATTCATTATGCTTAGAATACTGATACTACAAGAACAAGAAGAGTCATGTTGAAGCTTCAAATAAATGGAGAGTGCCCAGTTTGAAGTAAAAGGTCACATTATATTTGAGTATTCATGGAAAGTCCTTAATTACTTCAAGAAAATAGGGCAAAGCATAAACTATGCATAGTTGTTGCTTCTACATGTGATATACAAAAATCTATTCTTTGAATTGATTGAATCAATAGGAAATTAGAGGGAAGCTGCCACAATATATTTAAAATAAAATATTGTTCCTTTGTTTAATCATGAAAGAAAAACACCCATCAATGAGTGTATAGGGTTTTAACACATGTAAGTCACAACATCTATAGAGAGGGTTTTTCTTTCATATGGAGAGATACACATGGGAATGTAGGCTACATAGTACGCATCGATATCCAATTTGTCATTATCATAATTTTTTTTGGTTTTGTCAAGTAGAAGATTTGGTAGGAAGGTAATCACAGTTTCCAAGAACAGAAAGTGAACAAACCCTTAAGAAAATGCATAGTTTTAAAACCCTCAAGAAGAAATATTTAGGTGGAATTGTGAAAAAGATGTGAGAGATTTTCAAGAATTTAAATTTTTTTTCTAAACCCTCATCGAACCCTAGCAGTGAATAAGTTTAGCCATAAACAAAAGTTGTGTGCCATGAAGGTAAAACTTACCAGTTATGGAGAGAGGAAGACACATCTTGTATCTCGTGAGAACAATAAAAAAGTTTAAAAAGAAACCTTCAAAATTCTTGTGTAAGTCATCGAAACACTAGTCTCAGAAAATCTAGTACCACCAAAGGTGAAACTTCGAGATACAAGTAAAAATAAAAAATAAAATGAGATTAGGGATGTAAACCCTATCTTTATGTGGAAGACCTCAAAATATTATAGAATGTAGTAAAGGGAGAGTAGCAATGCATTTATTCTATTTTATATTTTGTGAAAGTTCTTTTAAAATAATACTTACATAATTTTATTGATATTTTTTATAATATATATTATACTTTATAGCTTGAATTTAATAGATAATTATATTATCTATTAAATACAAATTGTGAATAGAATATCATATATGTTATAAAAAAATCAATGTTATTTTACTTAACATATTTAATATTTAACAAATTATTTATTTATAAAATATTAGATATATTAAGTAAAATTGGTCTAATTATAATTAATATATTTAATATTAAATAAATTTTATTTATTTAATAATAAATATGTCAAATATAATTAGAGTATTATCATAAAGTCTTTTACATAAAAAGTTAATGATTAAATATAGACCACCTCATAAGTTTTAGTTTGAGTTCATCATGCATGCAAGAGGCACATTTTGTTTGTCTTGGAGTTCATTTTCAATCGAAGGAGGTGTTTGATTTTTCATGAGTAGGAGTCAATTTTATTTTCTCATGTAGTTGAGAGGCTATTATCAACTATTTTGAGAAGTTTGAGTGCAGTTGAATCATACAACACCTATGATAGTGTCATCATTGATACTTTCTACACTTATTTGTATCATAGCGTAACTAGTACTATGAAGTACATATAGATTGAATCTGAATTCTCCACCACTATGGTGAAGACCATGGTTCCACATTACACAAAAAACATTCAGGTTCGAGTTTATATTCTTACTATGTGCACAAATTGCCTTGTTGCACCATTTATATATCTTTGGTGCTTGGTTGTTCACCATAGGTGGCCCCAGAAGGATGAGCTACCATGATATTTCTATAACCAATTTTTTGCGGAATTCCATTTGCATTATGAGCTAGGTTGCACAAATTTTTTAGGGTATGCTGGGAAGGGGAGGGGATTTTATCAGATAGATTTAGGCTATTTTATTCTCCTGCACCCACTAAAAAGTGGACAAAGATGGGTCAAAATGTTGGCAAAATGGATAGCACTCCCCTCAGGATTCATGACATAGCTTAACTGCCTCATGTGTCTTCTATAAGTCTAGTGGTTGTATCAAGCATTAACAAGTTGATCTTTTGGTGCAACAGAAACCACTACTTGTAACAAGTGGCATCAAAGCTTTGTCATAGGTTTGAATCCTCTCGAGTAGCACTAAGGGGGAGATTGTTTGTAAAATGGTTAGCGCTCCCCTCAGGATTTGTGACATGTCTTAACCAGCTCCTGTGTCTTCTATAAGTCTATTGGTTGTATTTGACATTAACACGTCGATCTTTTGGTGCAACAACAACCAGTACTTGTAACACCAAACCTTTTGGTTATGCTAAAAGAGTTGGAAATGATAGTTGTCAGAGAGAGGGTACCAGATGAAACTAGGAGGGATGTGTATTCTAGTCTCATGAGTATCATGACATAGGTTCATGAGATGTCATCTAATCATTGTGGGAGATACATGTTACATTCTCATACTACCATTCATACACCTACACATAATGCATCCTCGAGTGATGATCTGTACCAGACAGAAGACATACCATCTCCCCTTGACGTTGCATCTTTATCAAGGGTGGATTTTTTACATCATATGGGAACATATTAATCTAGTGATCTAATTTTTGAATATCATACTTTACAGGAAGTTACTGGGATTCCTCTCAATGGGATCTCATCACATGCCACCCACACTCTTTCCCAAGGTTCTACTGGATCAGGCTCTCAAAGTGTAAAGAGATAGCAGGATATTCCTACACCACCTACAGCTCCTCAATAGACTAAAATTGATGATGATGAACCTAACCCTACCTAGACCCATTCATCATGTTGACTTTTCATCACATTTCTTAAAGATGAGCATATTGATCCCTTAGAGGTTTCCTTACACAATTCATACTTGAGCGGGATCGGGAGAGCATTATATATTGCTACGGTATATGTTTATTTAAACTTTGATTTTATTTAAAACTTATGTACATGTATCTAATCGAGTATACTTCTTTTAAAAATTTAAATTAAATGATTAATATTTATTTGTAATCTAGGGTCTTTTTGATAGTATGTTAGGTTTTGGAGATTGACAGACACCTAGCGATCCCATGGAGCATGAATCACATATAATTTTAGACATCTTTAGATAATTTTTTAATTATTTGACATGTATGCATGACACAAATATATTTATTTTATTTCACACATAGATCCAAAGGACATGGACCACCATCAGGTCATGGATCAAGACATAGCCCTAACTGACATTACATATTATTTTAGATATTTGATAGACATTTTTGGTCCACAAATCAATAGATTGGATTTCCTATGGACTTGCCAATCCAATGATGGGAAACCAAATAAATTTGTCCAACTGATAGGTTCAATCAAGCATAAGGTTGGAACCTCTGCAATTGTGGCTCTGCAGGACCAAGACTGGTGGGCCTATACCTTAACTAAATCTATTGGTTGAAGGCTTTTTATAGCAGATAGAAAATCTATAAAACTTGTGTAGTATCTAAAGTTTGTAAGTGAATTCCTAAGATGAATGTGATTGTGAATATAACAACTATAGGGTATTGAATGCTACAAAAACTAAAATACTTTGGTTAATTACAATAATGTTTGATAAAAGATGTATACAATGAATGAATGTTGAATAGAATATATCAAAACTTTAAAAAATGAACCAAATGACTATATCTAATAATTGATAATATCAATGCCTTGCTTCTACTTGGGCAATGGATTCAATTCAATTTAAATCCTACATACAACCTCAGAGGAAGTTTTAATATCTTGTTATTAAAAAGAATACCGTCATTTCAAGGGCTTCTATATGAATTATAATCAAAATATAAGTTTACAGCTAGTTTTGTTGAATTTAAATCTACTTTGAGAGACTGATAGAAAAGAGAAAAGTTTCACAACCAATCCTTTTATCTGATGCTCAAACTATAAATTTAATTTCAAATTATAATAACATAAGAACTTGCACAATGAAACAATCTATGAAATAGATTTATCTGAGGGAATAATTAAAAAGAATAGAAAACTTATTTCCAAAAGTGAGAGAAAACACTTATCATGTATTGATTTTGTAAAATAGTACATAAGAGTTCATGTTGTAGTCCTTGATATGCTATCTTATCTTTCCTTATGTTTTTTTATGCTTTTTATCTTATGAGAGTCGTTGTTGATTTTTCTATCCTCTTTTATATGCAAATAAAAGGATGCAAACAACCTTCGAATCAACATGACTCTTCATAAAGAAAAAATAATCCTATGTAAATGGATATGAATGCCAAATTACATAATTTAAATATAAAAAATATAAGCACCTCCAAATGCAAGTTGTCTTCAATCCATAATTGCTCCATTAGTCTGCAGATGGTCATTGGGTTTTCTAACTGTGATCATTGGCATTTAAAAAATCATTTGAAATATCATTCTATACATTTCATCATTCTTCAATATTTTCCATGTGGCATACTACTTTCTTCTATCTTCAACACCTTATGAAGTTACACATGCCATTATTTGGGACTTCAGAACCCATCACCATCATAACCTTTTGACTATTGAGAAGTTATGTAATAGCTGGTCGTGACTTCCTAACATGCCAATGATTACATGCTTTACCTTTTGTGAAGTTTTGCAAACCTCCTATTTTTAATGTTGTGAAGTTACACAGACTACTAGCGTAATCTCAGAACCCCAATATACTAGCTATGATTTTAAATTCTTAAGTCATGCCAAATACTATCTTAACCATATGTGTAACTTCACAACCTTTCTCTTTAATTGTAAGCGTAATCTTGTGAAGTCACGCTAACTATCATCCAAGCTGTTTCATTTCTTTGTAACCTTCATCTCAGACTGCCAACATCACCACCGAAGTCACACACACTGTCAACCTGACCATTTCATATTTTTGTAACCCTCAACATCGACCCTCCTTTTAGCCTATTGAGGCTATGCAAACTGTCATCCTAAATTGGTCATCAACCAACTTGTTAGCAAATTCCATGTGGAACCTTCTGATTTTCCCTCTTATGCCACATTGACCATCCACTTCAACTCTGTCTTTCCAAAATTTGTCTTCATCTTCTTCTGGGTGCACCAAAGTAAATAATCAGCTCCACATTGGCTTAGCCTCATGCGCATGTTCTCTCTACCAAAAGACATTTTGATTCTGGAAAGTGAATAAGTGAGCACTGACATATAAAAGAATAAATATAGCACTATGCATCACAAATGTGGGATATGTCATCTGTGCTATTTTCATCAAGATTTCATAAACCAACTTGTGAAACTGCTCTCCCATACACATGACTATGCCATTGAAACTTAGGAAGCCTGGTGAAACATCCTCTATGTGACATATAGAAATATGTCCATCAGTTGTCAGTATAACTCCAAACTCACTTTTTCACTAACATATGTTATAGCAATGATCTCGTCATGGTAGGCTATGCTAGACTCAGTGACTTTTGCCGATGTGATTAACTTTTGTTCTTTCGTTGAAACCCTGCAAACAATAATTTTGTGAAAAATCCATTTGTTATTAGCCAAAAAAAATAACAAATGATATCACAATAATCTGAGAGATAGAGAGAGAGAGGGGGAGAGAGAGTTTCTAAATTTATGTTTTGGTTTGAAATAAATTTATGTTTTGGTTTTCTAAATTTATGTTTTGATTTTCTAAGTTTAGGGTTTTGTAATTTAATTTTGTATAGGTTTACATTTTTGTTTTACTACCTAGGGTTTTGGTTTTCTACGTAGGGTTTTGTAATTTAATTTTGTATACCTAAATTTTACTAGTTTTCTACTTTAGTATGGTCATTTACAAAGTAAATTGAAATAAAAAAGAACTACTTGAAAGATAAAATATAATTAAATTTTTACAATAGTTTTGAAAACAACATTAAACTATGTTTTTAAATTAAGAGGGGAGAGAGAGAGAGAGAGAGAGAGAGAGAGAGAGAGAGAGAGAGAGAGTTTCTAAATTTATATTTTGGTTTGAACTAAATTTATGTTTTGGTTTGAACTAAATTTATGTTTTGGTTTTTTACATTTATATTTTGATTTTCTAAGTTTAGGGTTTCGTAATTTAATTTTGTATAGCTTTACATTTTTGTTTTACTACCTAGGGTTTTGGTTTTCTACGTAGGGTTTTGTAATTTAATTTTGTATACCTAAATTTTACCAATTTTCTACTTTAGTACGATAATTTACAAACCAAATTGAAATAAAAAAGAACTACTTGAAAGATAAAATATAATTAAATTTATACAATAATTTTGAAAACAACATTAAAAACTATGTTTTTAAATTAAAAATAACTTGACACTACAATTTTAATGACAAAACTCATAAAAAAATAATAAAAAACAATGGTGCGTACCTAGAACATGAAAAAAATGGCAGATGGGGTTGACAGGGGAAGCTAAACCGAGCACCCGAGTTGTGCTAAATGTGATCCCGTTTTCTTGAAGATGGAAATGACAAGAAATCAATTTTTATTTTTTTAAAAGATTTTCAAAACGGGCACCCATTTTGAACAAATCGGGCACCCGTTTTGCTTTGGGTGCCCGATCCTAAACGGGCACCCAATTTTTGAAAATGCATCGGGCTCCCGAACCTAAATGGGCACCTGATTTGTAAAAATCGAGCGCCCATTTTGGATTTCCAAATCTTCCACCCCGTGAACTTCTGCAGAATTGGCCCCCAACTCCAAACTTTTACCCATTGAAAATGAATTATGATCCAAAATTACTTACCTAGATTGACTCTGAATCTACAAATAGTAAAACACATACATACCTGTGAAAGATATAAAACAGGAGATAAGACGGGGATGTTCACCAAGATGTAATGTATAACATATAGATGTGATATAGTGTGTGGGAAAAGTAGGATCTTCTTCTTAACCCCAAATTCCCAAAGGAAAGATTCAAATTGATCAACTAAAAGAAAATGGTTAATGCACAAATGAAGCAATCGATGAAGAATATGAAGAAAGGACAAAACCCTATATTCAGTTATAGAAAGGAAACACATAAATCTTAATTGAATTGAAGATAATTACTAACCTCAAAATATGACAAATATGGAAAATACTATTTTTTGGTGTTTGTATTCAGTTTCAGGAATTTCTACAACCAGATCTGGCCTGGAAACAAAAAAATAGAGAAAACCTAGAAACCTTCTATCTTTCTAAGAGAGGTCAACCTTGACCCAAAATAGGGGTAAGATCTTACCCTAGGGCACAATCTTACCCCTAAAAAGTCAACCTTGACCTGCAATATTCTGACATAAATTATGTTCGCGAATCCCAGAATTTTGCCAAATAGGATACCCAGATCTAAACTGCAATTCATTGTCTCGTACCTGTACTTGTAAGAAAAAGGGTTTTTTTGTTTGGATTAGGGGTTTTCCTTGGTCAAACCATAGTTTGGAATCAACCTTGAAATGTAATTGAAATTGCAGCAAATAAATAAAGTAAATAGAACAATTCACCTTGCTTATGATGAAATCCTTGTGGAGGATTCCAATCCTTGAATCCACAAGTATGGATGATCCAAATGAATGTAGAATTATATGTAGGATGTATCAAATCAATTGTATTAAATCTTCAACACCAATCTTGAATGGATCTTGGAATAGGAAGAATCTTGAATGGAAATGGATGGAGAAATCTTCAACAAGAGGGCTCCAAAGAGATTGAATCCTTCAATGGCTACCAATGGATCTCCTTGGTGAATTGGATCTTGAATGCTTGAATTATTGAGGATGAATGAGTTCTTGAATGCTTTCCTTCTCCTTCTTTCTTTCTTCCTTTCTCTTGAGAGATGATAGATTGCAAAAGATGCTTGGTTGTGGATTGAGGTCTACTAAAATGAGAGAGGAAGGCATCCTTTTATACTAGTCTAGGGCACAAACTTCTAGAGAGGTCGACATAGGAGAATTAAATTCCTATTTAAACCTTAAACCCTAAAAATGGACCTAGATTAAATATAATTTAAGATTTTACCATTCTAAAATTTGAAACAGCCAACCTAGAAGTGAGAAAATAAACCTTCCAAAGCTTGACATCCTGAAACCTTCGAAACTTGAAATCTGGATCTAGGGTCAGGGTTGAGGTTGACTCTGACCTAGGTCAAGGTTGAGGTTGATCTTGAAATAGGTCAGGATCGAGTTCAACCTTGACCCAGAAGGTTGACCTTGACCCTGAGGTCAAGAATCTCAGTTGCTCAGGACCAAGTGCCAGAAACAGGCTAGAAATAGGTGGAAAGAGAAGCAAAATTGGGGCAAAAATCTAGATCCCAGTCAAAGACCCATTCAAGGCATTTGACATGACCCCAAACCACTTACTCAGAGGGCTAAACTAATCCTAGATGCAAGTTCTTCCATTTTTTGATGATACATTTAGCCCCCACTTTAGCAAGAGTATGGACTCGATGCAAACTCTTGGTAAAGTAGATCACAATGAAAAAGATAATCTTATTGAAATCAAAGGGACAAGGGAATCCTCAAGCCCCCAGGGAATCAAGTCTTCATCAACTCCAAGATTACAATAAGAGAGACATCCCTTAGAAAGAGAGAGAAGAGGGTGTGATTATCTTGCCCAACGTAAACTTATTTCTCATTGTGAACCACACAAGGAAACAATGCAACTGGAAAGATGGAATTGAACTACCTAGTGAATGTGGCTACTCACTAGTCAACCCATCAAGGATTCACCCTTAGGAATATTCTATTCCAAAAGAGAAATGCCAAAAAAAAAAGAGATCTAGTCTTAAAGACACCTCCGACCTTAAGGGATGAAAAATTTTGAAAATTTGAAACTGGAGGGATCAAGAGATCCTATAAGATAAAAATCCATGCTTTAAGGATTAGTAGCTAATCCATAAAGGGAGAAAAAGTGTCTTGAAAAATATATGTTTTGAAAGTGCGTGTGTGCACAGGTTAGCAGAGCATATGCCCCCACATTAGAGTCATTTCTAACACTTTAACAGGAGCAATGGCTTGAACAGAAACATAAACAACTCCACTTATTATGTTTCCACTATGAGTGCCCCCGAGTGTAGACAAATCAAGGGAAATACCACATGAACATATAGAGAACACAGAAGGGATCTACTTTTCATGGGGTCAGTATGATCATAAGATAGTATATATATGATATTATTGCAAATGAATTGACATCATTCCCAAAAGAAAGTAGAACTACAATCATAGTGGAGGATAGAACACATAAGATTATGAAGAAGAGTGTTTCTAGACCACAACATGGAGACTAAAAAGAATCAGTACTACCAAGTCGTAAATCCAAGTGGACTACATAAGGAAACATTTACGAACAATAACACATGCACAACATAACATGAAAACAACATATAGAAGAGTAAATATACATATAGAGGAATTGTACAATAGGTTCAATTCCTTTATCACCTTACACCAACAAAGTAGCAAGGGTCATATAAAAGAATCTAACAAACATTTAGCAAACACATTACGGGAGAAGCACAATACAACAGGCAAACACACAAAAAACTACCATGAAGGACAAGCCAATCAAGTGCATTTCCTACTCTCCTGATCTTGTTCTATCTCATTTAGGGAAGGTGGGAAACTCGCAAGAGGAACTATATCAAATAAAGTAGGAATGATAGCCAGTTCCAAAAAAGAATCCTCTTGAGAATCATAATGTTTGATACTAGGTATAATTATCAATTGTGATGAAAGCATATTTGGTAAATCAATGTCAATGTCAATAGTTTCATATTCATCATTAACATCATTAGTATCATCAAGAGTATCTTCTTCATCTAGATTAATCAAAATAGGATCTAAGATACAAATAGAATCATCATAATCATGAATCTTAACATCATTATTGGTATTAACTTCTTCTAACACATCATGCATAGGATGGTCAAAATAAGGTAAAGAACTTTGAATAACAGAGGCACGAGCCTTAGCTTGAGATGTACACTTCTTACAATGCTCATTAGCAGATCACTTATGTTTTGTCTTGTTTGAAATATGTTGAGAACTAGGATGGACAACAACTAGTTCCTTCAAAGGTTCTATAGGAGGATCATAAGAGTTCTCAGTAGACTAAAAAGAAACACTAGGAGCTTGATTAACAAAACTAGAAGCCATGGATAAAGGAGGTATGGAAGGCATAGGAAAAAGACCATGGTTAAGATTCATCTGCATCATGCTTAACTCAAGAATCTTGTGATGCTTATAGGTTTGATATGATCGAAAAAGGTTATCAGGTCAAGAAGAACATGAATTAGGTAATTAAGGCCAAAAGAAGTCAAGTGTAGCACAATCCCTGGGCCTAGAAGGTTGATATAAACTATGATTAATCATCTTCACTTCTTCATCATGAATGAATTTAAGACACTTATGGATAGGAGAAGTAATGGCATGCATGGAATTCAACCAAGGTAAACCCAACTTAACTTGAAACTGATCATAAGTAGGAACAATAATAAAGGTAGTATCCACAAATTTTCAACAAAGTTCAACAGGAAAGTTAATAGAACCAAATGATGGATAAATAAAACCATTACAAGTTTGAATCCACACATCTGATGTATCATAAGAATCACGTTGTAAGTTTTCATAAAAATATTTTCTTCAGTAATAACATTAACTAAGGATGTAGGATCAACACGACAACTGGATGTAGGTATCTGAGAAATCCTAGCATAAATGTAAAGGGGATGATCAAGAGCTTTAATAGTCTCAGAATCATCAAAGGTAATCAAGGGTTCCTAAGGTATTCTATTCTTAGGTTGTTTTTGAGGTTTTGGTTGAGATTTTAGTTTAGGCTTAGGTTGATTTTGAACATGAAGTTGAGGTTGAGATTGAAGTTGGGGTATAGATACAAATTGAGACAACACAATATGTTCCACATGATTAACAATGTGATTAATATCACCCATCTTTGAATCATAAACAATATCCATAGAAGATGGTTGAACAATGGTATTGGTATCATGTGTAGGCAAAGGATTTGTATAAATTTGGAGATTTTGATTAGGAGGAGAGACAGATTTGTTCCCACTACCATCAAAACTATCAACAAATAAGGCATTAGAATCAATTAAGTCTTGAACCTTATGCTTTAAAGAATAACACTTCTCAGTATCATGGCCATTCTGATGATGGTATTGACAAAAAGCTTTGGAATCAAAGGATTTAGATGCCACCGTAGTAGGTAAAAGAGGTTGAATAGGATGTAGAGTAATCATATTAACAGTCAACAATTTATTCATAATAGAATGCAAAGATTTAGAAAGAGGAGTAAACATACGATTCAAATGGAAAGCAGTAGATGCAGAAGTAGCATTATTAGATGTAACAACAACTTGATTAGCAACTGAATTCGCTTATTTATTTATCTTGACATAGTTATTAGGTTTTTGAAACTTATTTAGATTAGGAGCAACATCACTCTTATCAACTGGGATAGGAGCCATTGGATTTTTGCTCTCAAATTGACTCACTTGTAATTGACAATGATGAAGCACTGCATAAAGTTGTTGAAAAGAGGTAAATTCAGTAAGCAGAATCTTATCTCTAATATCCTTTTGTAAATTTGAAATAAACATACACTGAATATCAATATTAGGAACATGATAAGAAATCTGAGCATACAAATGCTTAAATCTACTAATAAATTCAGTCAATTTTTCTTTAGTATTTTTTTTACAATGCATCAAATCAGTTAAGGAAACTTGCGGACCAATGTTATTTTGAAATTGTTGAATAAAGGTGTTAGCAAGTTTTGAAAAATAATCAATAGAATAAGGAGGCAAGAAACAATACCATTGCAAGGCCTTATCATGAAAATTTCTAGCAAACAACTTGGCTAAAATCCTATGGTCATGAGCATAGTCACTACAAAGGATTTGAAATATTTTAACATGAGTAATAGGGTTTCCCTTACCATTGTAATTCTCAAGATGAGACATATCAACTTGTTGAGGAATAGGAGCACAAATGATGTCTAGGGATAAAGGACTTCCCATGTCACATGTAGGAATGGTAAACTTGGATTGACTTAAAGATACAAGTTGTTGTAAAGAGGACATAGTTTGAGCCAAACTGATGATTGTTCAATCATTAGATGAAATAGGAGGTATAGACACACTAGAAACACTAGGTAAAGTGTATAAAGTGGTAGGAATGGAAGACACAACTAGAGGAACACTTGGAACCATAGTTGGAAGAGGATTGGAATAAGTAAAAGGAACATTATGATCAGAAGGGTTTGAAGTAGGGAGGGACACAGGAGGAACACTAATAGGAAGAGAGGGAATTGATGTAGTCACCAAAGGAGGAGTATAAGTAGGAATGATAGGTAAAGGAACAAAAGAAGGCTCCACACTAGTAATAGGAGGAGTGAATCCTAAATCTTGGGCTTCTTGAGCTAAAGATTTAATATTTGAATGCACAAGATGAGTAATATCATGCAAGATATTAATGCCTTGATCACTATCATGAAGGACTTTCTTAAGATCGTCTATAGATTGAATAAAATCTTGATTATGGTTCTCTTGAGTAAGCCAATTTCCCATTTTATCAAGTTCAGTTGAAAGTTTTTGGAGTTGTTCAGGAGGAACTCTTAAAGCATCATCCTCATAATGAGATGAGTGAGAAGAGTTATGCTCCATAGTAGGATTAGAATAATGAATAATCAAATTGTCATCCAGAATCCTAAGAAAAGGATAGGAAGACTCAAGATCAAAGGTACCCATAAGTCTATGTCTTCATCTAACCAGAATATTATAAGTAGGACTATAGGTAGTAAAGCTCATATGCTAATGCAAATGCAAAAATGAACTAAACTAGGAAAACTCAAAGCATAAACACATAATTTTTTTTGTATTTCTACTTTATATGAAATGTAAATGCAAGATCTAACACCATAAAAGAATGAGTTTTCTATCACGGGTTCACCAAAATGTAAGATATAAAAGGGGAGATAAGAGGGGGTGCTCACCAAGATGTAATGTACAACATATAGATGTGATATAGTGTGTGGGAAAAGTAGGATCTTCTTCTAAACTTCTAATTCCCAAAGAAAAGATCCAAATTGATCAACCAAAAGAAAATGGTTAATGCACAAATAAATCAATCGATGAAGATTATGAAGAAAGGAGAAAACCCTATATTCCATTATAGAAAGGAAATACAAAAATCTTAATTGAATTGAAGATAAGTACTAACCTCAAAATATGACAAATCTAGAAAATACTATTTTCTGGTGTCTGTATTCAGTTTCGGGAATTTTTGCAACCAAATCTGGCTTGGAAACATAGAAACAGAGAAAACCTAGAAACCTTTTGTCTTTCTGAGAGAGGTCAAACTTGACCCAAAATAGGGGTAAGATCTTACCCCAGGGCACAATATTAACCCTAAAAAGTCAACCTTGACTTGCACTGTTTCGACAAAAATTCTATTCACGGATCCCAGAAGTTTGCCAAAAAGGGTACCTAGATCTGAATTGCAATTTTTTGTCCCACACCTCTACCTACAAGAAAAAAGGGTTTTGTTTTTTGGATGAGGAGTTTCCTTGGTCAAACCCCAGTTTGGAATCAACCTTGAAATGTAATTGAAATTGTAGTAAATAAACAAAGTAAATAGAACAATTCACCTTGCTTATGTTGAAATCCTTGTGGAGGATTCGAATCCTTGAATCCACAAGTATGGATGCTCCAAATGAATGTATAATTATATGTAGGATGTCTCAAATCAATTTCATTAGATCTTCAACACCAATCTTGAATGGATCTTGGAATAGGAAGAATCTTGAATGGAAATGGATGGAGAAATCTTCAACAAGAGGACTCCAAAGAGATTGAATCCTTCAATGGCTACTAATGGATCTCCTTGATGAATTGGATCTTGAATGCTTGTATTCTTGAGGATGAATGAATGCTTGAATGCTTTCTTGATTTCTCTTGAGAGATGATAGATTGTAAGAGATGCTTGATAGTGGATTGAGATCTATTGAAATGAGAGAGAAAGGCCTCCTTTTATACTAGTCTAGGACACAAACTTCTAGAGAGGCTGACATAGGAGAATTAAATTCTCATTTAAACATTAACCCCTAGAAATGAACCTAGATTAAATATAATTTAAGATTTTAGCATTCTAAAATTTGAAACAGCCGACTCGGGAGCGGGAAAATAAACCTTCTGAAGCCCAACATCCTGAAACCTCTGAAACTTGAAATCTCCACCTAGGGTCAGGGTCGAGGTTGACTCTTACCTAGGTCAAGGTTTAGGTCAGCCTTGACCTAGGTCAAGGTCAAGGTTGACCTTGACCCTGAGGTCGAGAATCTCAGTTTCTCAGGACTAGGTGCCAGAAATAGGCTAGAAATAGGTGGAAAGAGAAGTAGAATATGGGGAAAAATCTAGATCCCAGTCAAAGACCCATTCAAGGTGTTTGACATGACTCTATACCACTTACTTGGAGGGCTAAACCAGTCCAAAATGGAAGTGCTTCCATTTTCCAACAATACAACTTGTAAATTTATCACTTTACATATGTACCGAGGTAGGCTCCAAGGAGTTTAAAATTGGAGAATGAACTTGAACATAGGAATTTGCAATTGATTGTATAGAGAGATTCTCTTATTGGTATGGATTTTGGAACTCTAAATTTTACAAATTTTAGAGTTCCAACACTAACTCTTTCTAGGGACATATGCTCCCTATGAGCATAGTGAGATTCCAGTTATCTCTGGAGAATCAGACCATTATAATAACTCTTCCTTTGAATCCTTTTTTGCATTCAATTTGGGTGGCCCCATGCCCCCAAAAGTGAAACTTACTCCTTTCCTCTATCAAATATCCGATTTTGTCGATGTGACAAGATGAGCCTTCTCAAAGTACCATCATCTTCTTTACCAATAATATATCTTGTTACATTCCTTCCATCCACTTTATAATATTCACAAATGTATCCTATTGATAGAAATTGATTATTATATTCACTTCCTTTTTTGACATTTGGCTCTTTTTAGGTTTTTAGTCTTGCAATCATTTTTCCAATGAGTTATGTATTCTTTTGGAAACTCTAACATTTCATTATGCACCCTTCTTCAAAAAAATGTTTGAAATCAATTTTAATAACATATTTAGATTTCCCATGATTCTAATTGTCCTCAATATTTCCAATGTGATAAATTTGATTATCCTTTTCACCTTGTGAATCATTTTCTGAATTGGCATCATTCTTGAAGGGAAACATTTATGGTAAATCTCCCTTATAACTCCTTTCTTTTGACATATTTATCTCTTGAACCATAGTATGAAAAATGGGCCCCACCAAATTTTTCCAAGACTCGTAATTAATATTATTTAAACCATATTGTATTGATATTTTATCCTCATGTTCACAACAAATTTTATTTTCTCTAGATGTCAACATTACACAAATATCATTCTCAAGAGTATTTTGAAAAAAATATTACATCACCACATTTTATTGTCATATCTTATTTTATCTCTCAAAAATCATTTTCAAGCATACTTTTCTCTATAGTTTCGCTATATAGTGTCTTTGAAAAATTTAGGGTTTTTCCAAACATAATTTCTTTTGTACTTTTTTAAAATAATAACTTTGAGAACATAGGGAATTACCGCATACCTCTTTTGAATTAATCCTATGGTTCAACATGTAGGAGATCATCTGGTGTACCATAGTGTATGCTTTTGTTGAATGTATCATTGTGAGAATCACCACCTGCCTCATGAACATGACCCATATTTTCATTAATGTTATCTGCTAAAAATGCTTCGTGTATATGTAGTGTATACATTTCATCTTCACATTATGGATGTAGTTCCATTTTTTATTCACATATAGGATGATCAATATTTATTTCACAAGGTTGAAAAAATAATTCATACTTGGGAATCATCTCTTCACATTCTTGTGGAGCTTCATTATATCAAAGATATGAAATTTTCTCAAAATTACTTCTGGGCACACCTTCTCTATTAAAATCATCATAGTGTATGTATTCCTTTGATGTATCACTTTCCTAGGAAATATCATTTATTTAATCGAATATATCCTAAGTATGTCCTAATCCATTAATCTATTTATTCTGGTGGATTGAGAAAACATTGTGACCATTTTTTTTGACATATTTTTTATATCCCATGTCTAATTGATCTGAACTGAGAGGATATTCTTCATCATTAGTAAATTCATTTACATCTTCACACATGGATTCTTCCTCATTCAAATCCAAAATATCCTCCTCATTTAATATGGAAACATTATTAACTTCTTCCTCTAAGACTTTGATCAGAAGCCTCACCTAAAGATCATGGTGAATTCCAAATTTCTTTATTTTCTTTGAAAATGAAGGCTCAATACCTAAAGGTATTTCTTTATAGATTTTTGACATTCTCTGAAACAATTGTACTAAAGATTCACCTTCTCATCTTTCAATATTTAGAAAATCATCCAAGGGAGACATACAAGGTTCTACTTCCCAGATGTATTCTTGATCCTCTTCCTATTCATAACATATTTTATTTCTTTCCTCCTCAAATTGTCCAAAAATTTATTCTTCACTTAATCTAAAATATCATCAATTTTTTGTTTCTCTTTTTTATATTCTTCTAATCTCTAAAAAAGAAGCTTTAAATTAGGGTCATCTAGTGAGAATCCCATCTTATGAAGTTTTTTTCAAAAATTTCTTACGTGAAGGCATGATGTCTGATGGTATCTCATGATCAATAATTGCCATCATTATGAACAAATGGGTTGTAGACTCACCTTCATACCTCTCCAACTTGATAAATTCATCTAAGGGAGACATAAGGTTTATCTTCCATAATACAATTTTTATTTTCATCTTATTCACAATATATGTTATGTCCTTTAAACTTGTATCTTGAAATTCATATAAGAACCATTGCTCAAACTCCTTCCGATGAGATGCTTTGTGTAGGTAGTGATTCATATGCCTCTCTTGCATTATCTTTTAATGTACTCAAAAATAACCTCATACCTTGATCCTCTTCATAGATTTCATAATCTTCTATGAATGTATAGAATTCATCTAAATGCTCAACTATCAACTCACCATATTCACCTTAAAAATTAGGTATAACTTGTGAAAGCTTCAAGAAGGACTCATTCGAATTGATTTTAAATTTTTTGAGATCCAATGATAGAATGTCATCTAGAATTAAGAATCTCTTAAAAAATATTTGAAATATTTTGTAATAAAATTTATACTTCTATCTAAGGGAGGAATTTTCATCTACCTTAGTATCTCCTCCCTTACAAGAGTCACTGATTGAAATTTTTATTGAATAGAGATACCACCTCACTTTCAAGAAAAAAATTGTGATAATTATGAGTTCTTTTCTTCTAGTAGATTCTTTAATGTCACACCAAAAATTTTGAATGATGTTTTTAAAAAAAATTCCCTAGCAGAGTCGCCAATCTATTGGTTGTGTGACTCAGATGGGTTAAGAAAAGCAACTAGAATCTTTGCAAAATCAAGACTTCAAAAAACTATCAGATGCTTCAACAAATCAACTAAATGGCCACTTCTCTATACTGGTTTGATACCAAAAACTCTTAAGGGGTTCTTTGCATTCTTTAACCCCAACAGACTCTTCAATTTGTTGGTGCTCAAATCAATAGATTGGATTTCCTATGGACTTGCCAATCCAATGATGGGAAACCAAAGTGGTTTGGCCAACTCAAAGGTTCAACCAAGCCTAAGGTTGGAACCTCTACAATTATGGCTCCGTAGGACCAAGGCTGGTGGGCCTATACCTCTACCAAATCTATAGGTTGAATGCATTTTATAGAAGATATAAATCTATAGAGCTTGGGTATTCTCTCAAGTTGGAAATTTAATTCTTGAGATGAATGTGATTGTGAATATCACAACTATAGGGTATTGAATTCTACAAAAACTTGAATACTTTGGTTAATTGAAAGAATATTTGATAATAGATGTATCAAATGAATGAATTTTGAATAGAATATCTCAAAACTTTAAACAATGAACCAAATGACTATATACAATAATTGATCATATCAATGCCTTGCTTCTACTTGGGCAATAGAGTCAAATCACTTTGAATCCTACGTACAACCTCGGAGATAGTTTTAATAAATTTTTATTAGAAAAAAGACCCTCATTTCAAGGGCTTCTATATGAATTATAATCAAAATATGAGTTTACAACTAGTTCTACTAAATTTAACTCTACTTTGAGAGACTAATAGAATAGAGAAAATTTTCACAACCAAATCTTTATCTGATGCTTAAACTATAAATTTAATTTTAGATTATAATAACATAAGAACTTTCACAATGAAATTGATTTATCTGAAGGACTAATTGAAAATAATTGAAAAATTATTACCATAACTTAGAGAAAAAAATTATCATGTATTGATTTTGAAAAATAGTACATAAGAGTTCATGTTGTAGTCCTTGATATTCTATCTTATCTTTTCTTATGTTCTTTTAGGATTGTTATCTTATGAGAACCTTTGTTGATTTTGGTATCCTCATTTATATGAAAATGAAAGGATGCAAATAAGCTTCAAATAAACATGACTCTTCGTAAAGGAAAACTAATCCTATGTCAACAACTATGACCGACAGATTACATAATAAAATTTTAGAAAACATAAGCACATCCAAATGCAAGTTGTCTTCAATCTATAATTTCTCCATTAGTCTACAGATGGTCATTGGGATTTATAAATGTGACTGTTAGCATTTAAAAAATCATTTGAAATCTCATTGTATACACTTCATCATTCTTCAGCGCTTTCCATATGGCATGCTACTTTCTTATATTTTCAACACCTTCTAAAGTTACACACACCGTTAGTTGGGACTTTGGAACTCATCACCATCATAACCTTTTAACTATTGAGAAGTTACACAACAATTAGTCGTGACTTCGTAACATGCCAACATTTACATGCTTTACCTTTTGAAAAGTTCCAAAAACCTCCTACTTTTCACTCTTGCAAAGTTGCATAGACTACTAGTGTAACCTCAGAATCCCCATATCGTAGCTATGATGTTAACTACCGAAGTGGTGAAAACTTCTATCTTAACCATTGATGCAGGAGCATCCTGGGTGTAAGAGCAATCTTGCATCACCCAAAAATATTTCTATTTTTGTATTCAATAAGGGCTATTTTGTGCAAGAGCTGCTATTTATGGAAAGTTACTATTTTTGGTAATTTTTGTATGTGCTCAGAATGATCTGATTTCTTTCTTGGAGGTTCATTTTGGTCACATAAGTCTGCCAGTAAAGTTTCATTGCCAGATCAAGTGTATATTGGAAGATATTGAAGATTTTCGGTATTGGCAGCAGGGTACAGAAACTTTGAACTCAGTTTTGAAGGCTTTAGAGGCCCCAGATGAGGTTGAAAATTTGAGTGATGGGCACTTGCACGAGTCAAGCTTGTAGAGTGCTTCGTGGCATTTTTGAAATGGGGTTATAATAGCCGATCGGGTCAACTGGTGATGACTTATGGTCTTCGGAAGTTGGGCCACCTGAAATGGCAGAAAATAATTTTCTTCAAAATTTCTGTTCAGGTTTCAAAGGTTATCTTGAGCTGACTATGATGTAATAAAATGTAAAATAAAATAATTCTAAGTTTGGTCGGCCTTATTGGCTAAAAATTCTGGAACCTTCCCAGGCGGTGGAAAATTGCCTATATAAGGAAGGCTGTATTATTGTCTTAGGTAGTTTAGAATAGTTCTGGGTAGTAGATCTGGGTAATAGTTCAAGGCTTTGTCCTATAGAATATTGTAAGGGAATGCCCATGTGGCTTTGCATATTGTAATTCTGAAAGTTTGTAATTCCACATTTGTGGAGATAATAAGAAGCCAATTTTCTGTTCTTGCATATTGTTGTTGTTTCTCTATATCTGTTATGTGTTTGTGGTATTAAGGGGAGCACCCTTCATCAACCATGTGTGTAACTTTGTGACCTTTTTCTTTAACTGTGGGCCTAACCTTGCGCAGTCACACTAATTATCAGCCAATCTATTTCGTATCTTCATAACCTTCATCTCAGAAAGCCAACATAACCACCGAAGTCATGTACACCATGAACCTGAACATTGTATATCTTTGTAACGGTCAGCATCAACCCTCCTTTTAGCTTGTTGAAGCTATGCAAACTATCACCCTAAACTTGTCATCAACTAACATTATAGAAAATGTCATGTGGAACTCTCTGATTTTGCCTCTCGTGCCACATCGACCATCAACTTAAGCTCCATATTTCCAAAAAAATTCTTCATCTACTTTCAGACACACCAAAGTTAGTAATTGGCTCCACATAATCTTAGCATCGTGTGTGTGTGCTCTCTACCAAAATGTGGTGTTCTTCTGGAAAGTGAATAAGTGATAACGAGCATATAAAAGAATAAGTGTAGCACTACGCATCACCAATGTGGAATATTTCATCTGTTCTATTTTCATCAATATTTCATAAACCAACCCGATAAATCCACTTTCCCATACACATGACTATGCCATTGAAACTCAGGAACCCTAGTGAAACATCCTCAGTGTGAAATATAGAAATATGTTCATCAGCTTTTGGCCTAACTCTACTCTCTCTTTGTCGCTAACATATGGTATACTGATGATCTCATCGTGGTAGGCTATGCTGGACTCAGTGATTATTTCCTATGTGATTAACTTTTTTCTTTTGTTTAAACCTTGCAAACAATAATTTTGCAAAAACTCCATTGGGTTTTAGCCAACAAAAAATAGAAAATGATATCATAGGAATCTAAAAATTTACATGATGGTATTTAAAACAATGTAGACTACAGAAGAGCAATCATATTAAAATAATAATGTTTTAGTGCAAAGAAATTATGATACAAAAATACTTACCTGGATTGATTCTGCAACTATAAATATTAAAACACATACATACCTATAAATTGATCACTTTACATATGTATTGGGGTAGGCTCCAAGGATTTTAAAATTGAATAATACACTTGATCATAGGCATTTGCACATGATTAGATACATATATTCTCTTATTGGCATGGATTGTGGAACTCTAAATTTTGCAAATTTTAGATTTCCAACAATGGCTATTTCTGTGGATGTATTCTCCATGTGTGAGCATAGCGCAATTCCAGTTATCTCTGAAGAAGAAGACCATTAGAATAAATCTTCTTATGAATCCTTTTCTGCATTTAGTTTTGGTGGCCCCAGACTCCCAAAAGAGAAACTTACTCCTTTCCTTTATCAAAGATCCAATTCTGATCATGTGATAATATGAGCCTTTTGAAGGTACCATCATCTTCTTTACCAATCATATATCTCTTTACATTCCTTCCATTAACTTTATAATATTCACAGATGCATCCCATTGATACCAATTGATTATTATATTCACTTACTTTTCTCATTTGGCTCTTTCTATATTTTTAGTCTTGCAATCATTTTTCCAATGAGTTATGTATTCTTTTGGAAACCCTAACATTTCATTATGCTCCCCTTCTTCAAAAAAACATTTGAAATCAATTTTATTTACATATTTAGATTTCCCATGAATGTAATTGTCCTCAATATTTCCAATGTGATGAATTTGATTACCATTTTCACCTTGCGAATCTTTTTTTGAATTGGCATAATTCTTTAAGGGAAAAATTTGTGGTAAATCTCCCTTATAACTCTTTTCTTTTGACATATTTATCTCTTGAACCATAGTATGCAAAATGGGCCCCACCAATTTTTTACAAGACTCATAATTAATATTATTTGAACCGTATTGTATTGATATTTTGTCCTCATGTTCACAACACATTTTATTTTTTCCACATGTCAACTTTACACATATATCATTCTTGGGAGCATTTTGCAAAAATATCACATGATCACATTTTATAGTAATATCTTCTTTTATCTCTGAAAAATCATTTTTAGGCATACTTTTCTCTATAGTTTCTCTATATAGTATCTTTGAAAAAATTAGGGTTTTTTCAAACATACTTTCTTTTGTACTTTCTTCAAATAATAAATTTGAGAACATAGGGAATTCCTACATACCTCTTTTGAAGTCTTCATGTGGTTCAACATGTAGGAGATAATATGGTGTACCATAGTGCATGCTTTTTTTGAATGCATCATTCTGAGAATCACCACCTGCTTCATCAACAGGACCCATATTTTCATTAATGTGATCTGCTGAAAATGCTTCATGTATACATTTCATCTTCAAATTATGGATGTAATTCTATTTTTTCTTCACATGTTCAATGATCAATTTTTATTTCACAAGGTGGAAAAAATAATTCATACTTGGGAATCATCTCTTCACATTCCTATGAGCTTCATTATACTGAAGATATGAAAATCTTTCAAAATTACTTCCAAGCACACCTTCTCTATTATACTCATCACAATGTATTTATTCCTTTGATGTATCACTTTTCTTAGAAATATCATTTATTTCATAGAATCTATCATAAATATGGCCTAATCTATTAATCTATTTATTCTAGCATATTGAGAAAAAATTGTGACCATTTTTTTGGACATATTTTTTATATTCCATATCTAATAGATTTAAAATTTTGTCTGCACTGAGAGAATATTCATCCTCATTATTAAATTCATTTACATATTCACACATGGATTCTTCCTTATTCAAATCCACAATCTCCTCCTCATTTAATACATAAACATTATTAACTTCTTCCTCTAAGAATGCTCACATGTTCATTAAGTAGACTTATTTTATGTATGTTCATGTCATATGTATTTTTTTCACGCATATCAGTTAAAATTCTATTCATATAAATAATTTACATTTCATACATGTCACTTTAAAATCAATTAGTATATTTAAATGTCATAAGCTAAAAGAAAACATAAAAACATTTTATTCTCACTAATGTCTTAAGGGGATTTCTTAAGGGGACATACATAAAATAATGTACATAAGAAAAGACATTAAAATATAAAGTAAGAACATATACAAATTTCATAAGAACACACTATTGAACCATCAAAGAATACATAACAAAAGACATAAAATAATTTATAACTAGATATGAAAACACTATTGAACCATAAAAGCATAAATAAGAACATATAAAAATTACATCAGAACATACTATTGAACCATGAAAGAATAAGTAAAAGCATACATTATGACCCCTTATGAATCATTATGACTCATTTCAACACATTAGAACCATAAAGTGTGTCATAATGGGTTGTAATGGGTTTTAAGGGGTCCAATGACCCCTTAGGACACATGTTTTGGTTCTAATATGTCTTAATGGGTAATAATAGGTTGTAAGGGGTCCTTACACCACTTATAATCCATTAAGATTCCTTATGACCCATTATGACCCCTTCCGACACATTATAACCATAAAATATGTCATAAGGGGTCGTAGGACCCCTTAGGTCACATTATGACCCCATAAGACACACTTTATGGTTATAATGTGTCTAAATAGGTTAGAATGTGTTTTATGGGGTTCTAATACCACTTAGGAACCATTTGGACCCCTTACAAACCATTATGACCCCTTTTGACCCATTACAACCATAAAGTGTATAAAGTGTGTTGTGAGAGGTCGTAGGACCCCTAAGATCACATTACGACCCCTTAAGACAAACTTTATGGTTCTAATATGTCTTAATGGGTCATAATTGGTCTCAAGGGCTCCTTATACCTCTTAGGAGCCATTAGGACCCCTTATTATCCATTATGACCTCTTTGAATGCATTAAAACCATAAAGTGTATCCTAAAGGGTCACATTACAAACCCATAAGACAAAATTTATGGTTCTAATGTGTCTTAATGGGTCGTAATCGATTGTAATGGGTCTCAATACCCCTTAGGACCCATTAGGAGCCATTATGAACCATTTCAACATATTAGAACTGTATGCACCCTAAAATGGTCACCTAGACTTTGGGCTCCCATTCATCAATTTATCAATTTCCTGAATCAATGCTTTGCAATATTTTTAATTTAAATGAATTTTTTTTATCAAATCGTAATTAATTCAATTATTTCAATATTTCCTAAGGTTTGATCATTTTTTCCTAAGTTTTATTTAATTAAGAGAATGTGCTCCCTTTTAATTAAATAAAAAAATCTTTTAATTAAATAATAAAATCACTTTATCTTAAGCCACATTTAATTAAAAGAACAAATCTCTTTTAAATAAATAAAAAATCTTTTAATTAAATAACGGAGACCACTTTGCTAAAAATAATAAATAAAATAAAAAATAAAAAATAAAAAGAAAAATAATTTTTGTCTACACATTGAATGAACACTTTCCAAGATGAGTGGAATCCTCTTTTGTCGCTTAATCTCTTTCACACATCTTTTTACCTCTTAACCATGTCCATTGATTTTGCCTCTTGAGAATCTTGAGCACATGGATCAACCAAGATTTAATCTCCACCATTGCTAATTTCTTTTTGCCTCTTAATCTTGACCGTCCATTCATTTCTAAATCATTTATAAGGAGCCCTCTCCTTCTCATTTAGGCATGGAGATTTTAGAGATCAAGATTTATGTTATTGTTATGCAGGTTTGGAGAGCGATTTTGGAGGAGAATTTGAGCACTTGAGCTTGAACATTGCAACTTCTCTTTTCTTGTCTTCTTCTCTCATGCCTCCATGGCAATCTATTTATATTACTCTTGCACTTGCATATTAGATTAGATTCATATTTCTTTTCATAGAATAATCTTGCATAGGCATTTCCTTTCATAGATTAGTTTGCTTTCATGCATTGTTATCATATAGAATATCTTTTATTTTCATTTGCATGCATACTTGATGATCATGGAGACTAACATTTTTTTTTCTTCTTTGAATCTCTTGTTTTATGGCGTACTTGCATGGGTACAAACTAGGTCTAAACTGAGGGCCTCCATCATAAACCCTTGCACTCCATGAATAAAGAGCTATGAGTCGCCATTTGAGACCTCATTCTTGAGCAATCTTGGATTTAATGACTCATAGAAGTGTGTCAACATTTTAGCACACATTTTTGGTGCCCACCATGGAGCAATGCACCTTTCCATGCTGGTTTTGGTTATTTTTTGGAGCTAACCCCCTTGTGCAGATTTGCTTGGAGACTAAAACCCTATATTTTCAAAGATTTGATCATATCTCTCAAACGGCTTGGATTTTTGGTCTGAAATGTTTTTTTTAGGTTGGCAACATATTAGAGAAGCTTTAGAAAAAAATTCAAAAATTTCCAAGGTATTTTGAATTTTTTATAATTTTTTCTTTATTTTTCATAAAAAATTAATTTTCGATGTAAATAAGCATATTTTTTAAAAATTTTGATATTTTTAGAAATCTCTTTAAATTCTACAAGATGTCCATCTTTTGTGTTTTAAATTTGGATGCAATATAATAGCTCAAATAGTCGATTTACAAAAACTAGTCTATTTTGGTAAAATGGGTCTTTAGGGCACAAATGAAGAGTTTTTTCTAAAAATTTTACATTTTTGGAAAGCTGTCTATTTTTTAGCATGGGTCTCTATTTTGCATTTCTAGTTTTGTAGCCAAAATCATATCAAAAAAATTAGATCTTGTTGACTAGGTGAAATGGAAAAAAATTAAAATTTTGTGATGAGTATGCACTTATTGTTCATGGTTCAACGCATGATATGAGTTGTCATTTGGATTATTTTCTAGCTATTATTTCTCCTAAAAATTGATTTTCAGGTCCAACCCTAGGGTTTTCATAAGTTGGATATACATTGCATAGCTTATTTGCTTGTTGGAGAGTTCGTGGCTTGCTTGTACAAAAAAACTCAACAAAAATCTACTAAGCGTGTTGCTTTGGATTTGAGATATTTTGTTGCATCTGTATAACATTTTGATTTTGGGAATAAAATTAATCTCTCATGTGTTTGGCTTGAGTGTTTATTGCTTTCATAGATCACACTTCAATTTTTCTATAAAGGATACAATGAATTTAGATTTTCTTTCTTGCATATATGTCTCACATAGTAATTAGGCCCTATGAATACTATTTGTGGCATTCATGAGAGAGTGGGCTTAATTTGCTTCCTTCGCATGTGAAGCTCTTCTCAAAGAAAGATTCACTTGTAGGTAGGGAAGGAAGTTGTTATTATCTCATGGTCTTACTTGATTTAGTCCTCAACTTTGATCGGTACGTTCTCTCTTGGACCCGTTTAGAGAGATCGGTAGACATTGTTGTTGACATACGAACCTTGGTGAGGTGATTTCAATTTTAGAATGTCAAAGAATCTGTTTGCTATGTTTGGGTGAAGTGAAGAGGCTAGAGGATTATGCTCTATTTCCTTTTTGGGTAGCATCAGAAACTCAAATCCTTGAATCTGAACTAAGTCCCCATGTGGTCATTTTTGTGAGTCACCTTTTTAGAGAGGGTTAACTGTAGTGGACACTCCCTTTATTGGGTCAACCACATGGACATAACCTCAAGTGGTAATAGTCATTTTTTTCATAGTAGCAACAACTACTATATAAATGTCCTTGTGGAAGAAATCTCCACGGGTGTAGTTTCTTATTGGACTATAAGATCCCCTTAGCATCTCTAACTTATTAAATTCTCAAAATGTGTCAAAACCCCACTGCACCTGGATTGGAGTTCTCCCTCTTGAGATTAAAAAATTTTTAGAATTGACCTTTACAATGAACTATAGTGCAACCAAATTTTTCTTTCTAGGACTATGTGCGTGACTAAAAAACATTTTGAGAATATACACAAATAGCATCTTTACGGATTATAATACTATGTCACTATTCTTGTTCATGCACAAGGTTTCTTTGTCCCTTGCTCATTGTTGGAAGACAATTGTTTGTTTGGACTCCCTGATTACTATCTTGTGTGCCTGATTAGTGATAAAAATTTGTTAATGCATCTAGTTGGTCACATTAAACAAACAAATCTGAGTTCTCGAGTGATAAAAACTTCAAAGATCTCCCCAAAAGTGCTATTACATGTTGCTTAACATCAAAATTAACTTAAATGGTATCAAGTTGCACAAAATGACTCTTGGTCTTCTTTCTTCCACATTTCACATGTCTTCCTAGTCTCCCATTTCCATCCTTTCTCTTCTTTCTTCACGCTTCTTCCTCTTCTTCTGAAACTCTTCACATCTTCTTGATTATTTTCCTCTTATTATCTAGTCTACCTTCTTCTATTCATCTTTTCTGTCACTTCCATGCTTGATTCCTCCTCTTCCAGAACCATGAATTTTAACTATCTTGTTATGGAACCTCTCTTGAAAATAGATGATCTCGAACTCATTGCTCAATTCAAAGAGTATTATTCCTCCAAAAATCACATGGGTAATAAATTTATGACAAAATTAAAAGAAAAATTGATTGAATTAGACACCTTTTCTAGGATCATATGCATGATCTTGTCACGACCTTCTTCTTCCAAAAAATTTTCATTTTCTAAGTCTTCTCATCCTTCCTCATCTTCCAAGTCTTACCATGACTCTTCTAGACATTATTCACATTCCTCATTATCCAAGTCTTCTTCCTCCACTAGGTCTCCACTTTTCTCTTCTTCATGATCTTGTTCCTCTTCTACTTCTCCCAAGAGTCTTACTTGTCTTCTCAAGACATACCATAATGAGCAATGTGACAATCCTTATGATACCTCTTCCATGAAGAGTGACATGCCCATCTTTGATGACTATGATGATGGACAATTTAGTGATACCTATGACACATCTATTCCTAAGAGTCATCCTAGTCATGTACTCATGCTTACTGAAAATGGGTCGTCACATTGGATAGATCATGATGGTGATCCATATGATTCTAATTTTGAAAGAGACTTTGATGATTCTTGTGAACAATACCTAGATGATACATCTACTTCTATTGAGGAAGAGAAAGCTTTCCGCACTGATTATAAATGTAAATACTATAAGAATCTCTCCTCTAAGAACTCTCATGCTAAAAATAAAGATTACACTCTCAAGCAAGATTATGTTAATGATGGACCTTTGTCTTATGATGGTTCCCTTCCATCCCCTACTTCCTCCAATACCCATACATTTCCTAAAGCTTCCAAGTCTTTCAAATCTTTTGCAAATCCTTCATTTAACAAAGGTCCTAATACTTTTCATGCGGTTCCCTATAATTGTCCTCAAGGGCTACCTCTTAAAGAAACTCAAGCTAACCTTCACTTGGGTGCAAATACTTTCAATAATGCTAAACCTAAAGAGCCTAGTCCTTTATATACTATAATGCCTATTTTAGCTAGTCCTTCACCATCTCTTCCAAAGTCTTCCATTTAATTCCAACATGCTTCCTTGTCCTTAGAAGTGTCTCCATGTCAAGAGGAATCTAAAAATGATAAAGAAAAGAACATAAAGAAAGATCAAGATCAAGAACCCTCCATGTCATCCAATCATTTTCATGATCTCTCTTATCTATTTCATGGTTCTTTTGATCCTGTACACCCTTTCTCATTCATTCCACCATGTCTTAAGTCTTCTCATAACCAAGATCAAGCTACTACTTACACCATTGAGCTTATTGATAATCAAAATAACCTTACTAGGCTTGCGCTTTCCAAAGATGATACTTCCATTAAGGTTATTAAAAATAGTGTCATTACTTCCAATGTTAAGCCTATTGAAAATCAAGAGAAAAATTATACGCTTATGTTATCCAAAGCTCCTTGTCAAGATCAAAGTCTTCCATCTTCTTATTCTACCACTCCATGTTCACGTCCACTTTCTACTCTTCCTAAGTCTTTTTAAGCTCCAAACAATCCTATCAAAGAAGTTGCTCCTATTCAAGATGTTCATGATCCTATTAAAGGTGTTGATATCCTTGGTTGTCATATAGATGTTGATGAAATTATAGATTATCTTTTTGCATCTTCCACATCCATCCTTGGACCTCCTCCACCAATACTAAGGGCTTCACGTCTTCCTTCCATCTTGGACCCTTATGTACCTTCACTTTCCCCTCCTAACTCTCCTAATTTGTCATCTATCTTGGGTCCTTATGTCACTCCATATCTTATCTTTCCTCAAGATCAACATAGATGCATACCCTTGAATCCTTTTCATCCACCCACCCACCTAAACTAATCATATCCTCCTTCCACAAGTCCCAAGTCTTTTGGAAGTAACTTGAATGTTCAATACAAGAAAAAGAAGCAATACAAGAATCCATCAAGAAAAGAAGATCACCATGTCTCCTCTAATCGACATGGAGGCATAAAGTCAAAAGAGATATCTAAGAAGAAAACTACAAGACAAGTATGGGTTCCAAAATCCATCATTGAAGATATTCTCTCTAAATCATCAAAAAGAAATGAAAAGCCTATGGCCAAATGGATTTCAAAGTTTCTCTTGAAAGATTCTGATGTTGAGAAATAAGTGAAGTTGACATTCAAGCTTTCAAAGGCTTCCACTTCATCTTCTTCCAAAAATATTCTTCCATTCCATGTGCCTAAACTACAACCTCTACTATCCATTAACCATATTCCTTCATGTATTCCTTCATTCATATTTCCTCCATCATCTCGCCACCCTTCAAGGTGTCCATTGATGTTGATCTTTCCTTCCTTTCTATCTACCCTTTCATAATCCTTCCATTCATTATCCTTCTACCTTCTATCCTTTTTCCTCATTTTCCTATTCCTCCTATCTTCCAACCTCACTTGCTTTACATAAAACCTTATCCTCCATTTTTATCTTCCATCTTCCTTTCTCTATCAGTATCTTGGAGCATATCATTTTGAATACTTGGCATATCATGGTTTATCCTTTCAAGGAGCATTGTCTATAAAGCTTGCCTTCTTTCAAAAAATAAAAAAATTCAAAGAGAAAACAAAAAAATTGAAAATGTGCATTGGTGGAAACCTGGAAACAGGCACCTTGGCAGAAAAAGTAAAGAGAAATAAATTCATCCTATGGTGAAAACCACTTCCTTGTGGCGCATTGGATAAGTATCATGATGAAAACTTGGCAATCAGGCATCATGAGTAGTTCTTCTACATATTTCATCCATTCCATCTTCTCTCTTTGATCTTGACAATGTTGACCTATACACGAACATTTGGCTATCTTATGAGCTATCTTATGATGATCTTTCTTTCATTCAATTCATGTTTAGCCTTCATATTTATTTTCCTCCATTCATTCTAGCCTTTCGCTATCCTTTTCCCCTTTGGTCTTGATCTAATAAAAAAGAGTAAAACACGATGCTATGAAGCCTCTTGACATGTCTACTCCTTTAGATTACATCCTTTCCTTCTTTTGCATTACGCTTTTGTGACTTATCATATGTTGGCCTTTCATTGCTTGTCCAAATGTGATTTACATGACAATTTTTCCCTAGCTTGGGTACTCTTGAGGAGTTTTCCCTTGAGGATTTCTTCCCTTTATTCTCCTTAATTCTCTTGTCTTCCATCTCTTCCACCAGCTTTCTAATCCCTCTTGTTCTCCACCTTTCTAGACATTGGGACTACACTATGTGATCTTGCTTGGGAGTTTGATGCCCATTTTGTCTAGGGGCATCCTTTGTACATACTTATTGATCCTGAAAAAATTCAAAAAAATGGTATATTGTCAAAAATTCTAAAAATTGGAAAATATCTTGAAAAAATGATCATCTTAGTGAAAACCTAGCAATAGGAACTTTGATGTATCTCCAAAAACAAAAAAATATTCCAAAAATACAAAAAAATAAAAAAAATTCAAAAATTCAAAAAAAATAGAAAAAGTGCCTTGGTGAAAACCTGGAAACAGGCGCCTTGGTAGCAAAAATACAAAAAACTTATAAAGACTCCTGAAAAAAAAAATTTGCAATAAAATTCAAGTGGTGAAAACTTGGAAACAGGCACTACTTGAGGCCTTTGCACCCCTGTTTCTTAGCACACGTCCTTGACACTTAGACTTTCTCCATCATGCCTTGTCCTTGTTGCCTTGGTTTAGAATTGGTCTTTGTCTTTGTCTAGGAGGCATAACTATGTTAGCTTTGGTCTCTTGGACGCATTAGTCTTTAGGACACCTCATAAATAGTGTTTTTCAACACCACCCCAACTGTGTTTTTCAACACAACCCCTGACATTGAGTGTTTTTCAACACTTCTCGATTTGGTCTTACCTAGTTTTGTCATATGATCTTACTTGCTATAAAGCATTTGATCCTTATCCTCGAAACTCAGTATTAGTTAACACACTTAAAGTTTTAAACACAACACTTAATGCTTGAGCTATGTCATGTTCTTTTCTTTGTGTGCTGACTATTATTGATTTTCGTTGAGTGTCCTTGTCTAATAAGTCTCTCTGGGATGCATACATAGAGAACTTGGGATTGTCGTTGAGTGTCCTTGTGTGCTGACTATTATTGATTTTCTTTCTTCTTGTGGGTGTGGTTTTAAAACTCTGGAGTGTCTCTTTTTGTTCCCTTGAAACACTTAGGAGGTTTGAGGCATCATCCTTGACTATTTTTGCACAACTGTTCTTATGGTCATCTTGATATCTATGCCTTGATGCGAGTGTGGTTTTGCTACATTAAATTGGGTAAGCTAACATCCAAGTCATCTTGACTTTTATGTCTTTGATGCTTATGTTAGAACCTTTCCACATTCCAATCCAATATAAATCACATTCATATCTTCATAGTTGCACTTATGACTAGTGATGATTGTGTGATTTTTCGATGTCCTTTAATAATGGCCCAATGATGAAAATAAGTTCCTTAACATTCTCTAATGAATGATGAACACAAAATCCTATGTTACAGTTTCTCTATTGCAAGTACACCTTTGCATTTTTATGTAGCTTGCATTGTTAGACTTCATGTTAATTTTCATTTTTAGGATACATTATGAGTTTGAGAGGGTTTTCCTTCATCTTTCTTTTGGAATTTTAATCAACTATGATCACGTTTTGATCCTCATTTCCTTATATTCTTTCATGATCTCAATCAAAATTTCCTATCTTAAAAAGTTGATTGATTTTGGGGCATTCTCTTTCTTGAGGCACATCCTCTTTCTTCTCTCCATTTCTTTCCACCTCTTCCAAACTTTTGTCTTCCATTCACTTTCACCCACTTCCTTTCTTCTAATTCAACATTGGGGCATAATCTTTCATGCTTGGTGATCTACTTTTGTTCTGTGATCCTTATATATTTCATCTTACATCAAGAACCTTATTTTTAGTTCGATTTGATCAAATTTATCAATTCACTATTTCTCTTCTATCTCATTTCAATTTTGATCATGAGGGGCAATACCTATCAAACTTCAATCCTTGATTCAGCTTTATCAATCCTATCAATTTCTTTGCTTGGGGCAACCTTGCTTGAGACTTGACAATTACCTATTTATAGGGGTGTTGGCCTTGTCTTTTTCAATTAGCTTATCTTTGTCCTGATGTGTTCCCATTCATCGTTCACACATCTGGGTAGTTTTGTGATCCCAAATCAATCTCACACTTCAACTTCATTCTTTGACTACATGTGTTCCCATGAAGATCACGCATTAGTCAAAATGGGGAAAATGTATGCACCCTAAAATGGTTACCTAGACTTTGGGCCCCCATTCATCAATTTATCAATTTCCTGAATCAATGCTTTGCAATATTTTTTATTTAAATCAATTTCTTTGATCAAATCGTAATTAATTCAATTATTTCAATATTTCCTAAGGTTTGATCATTTTTTCCTAGGTTTTATTTAATTAAGAGAACATGCTCTCTTTTAATTAAATAATAAAATCACTTTATCCTAAGCCACATTTAATTAAAAGAACAAATCTCTTTTAAATAAATAAACAATATTTTAATTAAATAATGGAGACCACTTTGCTAAAAATAATTAATAAATAATAAAAGAAAAAGACTTTTTGTCTATACATTGAATGCACACTTTCCAAGATGAGTGGAATCTCCTTTTGCCTCTTAATGTCTTCCACACATATTTTTGCCTCTTATCCATGTCCATTGATTTTGCCTCTTGAGAATCTTGAGCACATGGATCAACCAAGATTTAATCTCCACCATTGCTCATTTCTTTTTTCCTCTTAATCTTGACCGTCCATTCATTTCTAAATCCTTTATAAAGAGCTCTCTCCTTCTCATTTAGGCATGGAGATTTTAGAGATCAAGATTTATGTTATTGTTACGCAGGTTTAGAGAGCAATTTTGGAGGAGAATTTGAGCACTTGAGTTTGAACATTGCAACTTATCTTTTCTTTTCTTCTTCTCTCATGCCTCCATGACAATCCATTTATATTACTCTTGCACTTGCATATTAGATTAGATTCATATTTCCTTTCATAGAATAATCTTGCATAGGCATTTCCTTTCATAGATTAGTTTTCTTTCATGCATTGTTATCATATAGAATAGCTTTTATTTTCATTTGCATGCATACTTGATGATCATGGAGACTAGCATTCTTTCTTTTCCTCTTTGAATCTCTCATTTTATGGTGTACTTGCATGGGCACAAACTAGGTCTAAACTGAGGACCTCCATCATAAACCCTTGCACCCCATGAATAAAGAGCTATGAGTCACCATTTGGGACCTCATTCTTGAACAATCTTGGATTTAATGACTCATAGAAATGTGTCAACATTTTAGCACACAAGAGCCATAAAGTGCATTCTAAGAGGTTGTAATGTGTTCTCAGGGGTCCTACAACCCCTTAAAACAAACTTTCTAATTGTAATGTGTCTTAATAGGATATAATGGGTTTTAAGGGGTACTAATACCTCTTAGGACCAATTACAACCCTGTACGACCCATTATGAACCATGAAGACACATTAGAACCATAAAGTGTGTCCTAAGGGGTTGTAAGACACCTTAGATCACATTATGTCCACCATAAGACACGCTTTATGTTTCTAGTGTGTCTGCATGGGTCATAATAGGTTGTAAGGGGTCCTAATACCCCTTACAGTCAATTAGAACCCCTTACAAAACATTATGATCTCTTTTGACACATTAGAACCATAAAGTTTATCTTAACTCATCATACAACCCCTTAGAACACATTATGAACCATTAAGACACACCTTAAGGTTCTAATGTTTCATAACACATCATAAGGGGTCTTAATACCCCTTAACACCCATTACGACCCATTTTGACACATTTGAACCATACAATGTCTCTTAAGAGGTCGTAAGACCCCTTAGAACATATTACAACCCCTTAAGACACACCTTATGTTGCTAATGTGTCTTAATAGGTTACAATGGGCTGTAAGGGGTCCTTAGACAACTTAAGACCCATTAGAGCTCTTATGACCCATTGTGACCCCTTTTGACACATTAGAACCAAAACATTATTCCTTGGGTGATGTAAAGTGTTCTAAGGGGTCTTGCGACCCCTTGTGACACACTTTATGGTTCAAATGTGTTGTGATGGGTTATAATGGGTACTTAGACCTCTTAGGGCCCATTAAGATCCCTTAAGACCTATTACTATTGGGATTATGGAAAGATAAGTACTGAGAGGGGAAGGGTGAATCAGTACCTTTAAAACTTTTCAAGACTGAAACTTTGTAAGTTAGAATATCATTAACTAACTGAATCCATTGCATGTAAGATATATTTAAAATATAGCTGAAATGTAAGTGTATTTAATCTAATCAATACAAAATTCATGAAAATTCATACACATAACTCAAGTATTTTGGTATCATAGAAATCCTTGTTAGAAAGTAAAAACTGCGGTGGGGATGACACCCACAAAGCTTCACTATTACAGTAACAAAGTTTATCAGTTAAGGCTACAAAGATTGTGATAACTTCTGGTGATCTTACCCTGTTAGGAGTAACAATAAGATCAACTAGATCTACCTGGTTAGAGGATTTTAACAACACAATCAAGTTTGCACTTAGTTAAGAGATTTACAAAAGAACTGTTAAGTACACTCTTTTAAGAGATTTAGAAATTTTCTACAATGGTTAAAGAGTAACAATGATATATCTGTAAATAGCAACTCAAACTTTCCTGATTTAGATCTTTAAAGTAATATAAAGATATCACCTTGTTGTGATGTGTATGTCCTTCTATACTGCTCGATAGCCTTATGTCTATTCTAAAAAAATGAATGCTTTTGTCAAAATCCTTATGTCAAAACCCTGGCTAATCCTCTGATGTCCTAAGTGCGTCTATTTCTTGATGATACTCTATCAAAATGATATCATAACAACCTTTATATCACACTAATTTGACCTACTTAGGGTTTTACAATATCTTAGAAAACCTGAGATGAACTATGGAAATAAATAACCTAGATCTACAATATAGAGGAATCATCAACAATTTAATGATTACATCCATATTAAATTCTTTCTCGATCTTGCTAAACTATTTTGTGATTAGTGTAAACTATTTGCCTTGATGTTTATGTCATTCCAAATTGCTATGTTTTTTCCTATTTCACTTGGTGTTTACTGCATTCATCACTCCATAATTAACTAGTGCTCAGTGACCACAGTGCTCGGTACTCGGTGATCATCTGCCTCAGTAAGAGTTCTCAGTCAAAGATATGTTTGGTTAACTTAGAGATCTATCTTGTGTTCTACATGCACTTCCATTTTCTTCTCTACATCTATGTCAGGGGCATTGATGTGGTCAGTTAGAGTGGCAAGTTGATCAATGATGGGATTTTCCTCATCAATATTGATATCTGGAACTACTTGTATCAAAATGTCTCTAACTTCCTCTAAGACTTGTTTACTTTTACTTTCTTGTCTCATTTTCTTCTATCTACGTTTCTTGTGCATAATTCATCATACCTTCTTAAGGCTTTGGGGTCTAGAGTCCTAGGTTCACATTTAGGAATTTCTATAATTTCATCTTGTGTGACAAGACTCTTACCATGTTTCTTCTTTTTATTTTTCTTAGGTGTAGGGGATTTTTTGTATGGTACTAGAAACACTCTTTTCCTTATCCTTCCCGGTGATTGGTGTCTCGGTGTCTTGTCTTTGGGCATCTTGTTTGGTGTCTATTGTAGATGTCTCTATAGGTGTATTCTTTTCTGGTTCTTTTCTTTCAACCTCTTTATTTTCAAGCTCATTTGTATCTTTATGCTCTTTTCTATCCCATCCCTCGATTGTATCCTTTTTTTTCTCAAGTGTAGAGCCTTTGGGTTCCCCTTGTGTAGAAATCTCAATCACTTGTACTAATATAGGTAAATCACCTAGTGTATCAACTATTATTTCACCACTAGGTGGATTCTTTTCGGTGTTGTCTACATCTATAGTGATGTCCTCATCATCTTTTACATCATCATTAGGATCTCCATGTGTGATGTCTTCAATCATGTGACATCATTTGTCCCAGTTATTACTACTTTCTAGGGAGCATCCTATGTAGTTTCTTTATTATATTTGGCCAAATAGAAATCCATGGCATAAGTATCATCTGGTATCTCAATATTGAATATATGAATAGGTTCTTTGGTGGCTATATCAGCATCATCTAAGTGAGCTCCTTTTCCTTTTCTTTTATCCTTCTTCTTGAGAATGATAGCCAGTGCCAGTTGATCAACTTTTGTTCTTGATTTCAAAATTTTATCCCATAGAAGCTTTTTGTCCTCATCAACTACCTCAAGATTACATACCAAAATATTAAGTGCTCTACCCTTCATCAAAAATCTATTTGAATACTTCTTCATCAGCTTTTCAAACTCGGTAATAGATAAGGTAGGTATTGCCAAAATTAATGATTGTTCCCTGATTTCCTTTTCTGTATGCAGTGTGTAAGTCCACATTGCTGATACCTTCTCATGTAATTCCTTAAGAATATATTTTACAAACTCTATAGGTAGTCTTTTAAATTTGATCATCATATGAATAACAACCTCTTCTACCTTCTCCCAATCCTCAGTTGATATGTATGCAGCCTATTCATCTTAGGGTGACTTAGTCTACCCATTTCCCTTATATTTTTAACTAATTCATCTACCGACTGACTTTATTTACAAAAACCTTAAATTTACTGTGATCATCTTCTTCTTCAGAGTCTACATCATCTTTATCTCTCATCAACCTTCTCCTTTTCTTAGTTTTCTCAGTGGTGACTTGGGCACCTCTTTTCTTTTTCTGATATGTCTTTGTGGGAATTGGCCTTGTTGTTTTTACAATTCCTTCCTTCAGGGGTGGAGAAGCAGCTATGGAGGATCTTTTCCTTGATCTTATAGGTGTTTCTTCTTGTTTCCTCTTCCCTATAGCCTTTACCGATGTAACTTGAATGTCCTTATTTGATTTGATATCCTCTTCATGTTCACTTTTACCAATCAAAAGTTGTTCCTCAGTTGCTTCTTCAACTTGATTTGTTGTTGATTCTTCTTCTTCATCATTTCCAAATTATTTTGCAAGTGTTTCCATCATCTTTTTATATTTTTTTCTTACTTTCACTCCGACTAGATCCATCTTTATCCTTAACTTAGCTTCTTCATAGGTTCCAAACCTAGTAGCTTTTGGATCTTTGGGCTCAGCCAATAGTACCTTAATTGACCTAAAAGCTTAGTCAATATCCATTTCATAGCCCATTGATAGTAACCAAATGGTCCTCAATTCAATTTCCTTCATTAAAGTGGTGTCATTATCCACTAGGAAACATATATATTCTTTGTGTTTTTGTACCAATTGACCTGGTATCCTGCTTCTTTTATGCATTCTATCCTAGAATTGTCCAAAGTAATTATTTATAGTAGTAACAAAATTCTAACCTAGATTCTGAATAAACTCACGTATTTACTTAATAACTGGTCGGTTGACATCCCAATCAACATCACGTGGACTGACCAACTTAGCATGGATGATGATTTAAAAGAAAAGTGTAATTATGAAAGAAACATATCTCGAGAAGGGAAAATATGCATTTGATATGCTCATAGCCTCCACTTATCAAATCATCACTACTTCCATTTATTTCTTTAAATGGAACGGTTTCTGTGCTTCCATATTTTTCAGGCCTTCGCACATATTGTGGGTGTATTTTGGGTTCTCAAGAAGTAATACGCTGAACCTTACTTGGGGTATTTCTCTTGGCTTTCTTATTCAAATTTTGTAGAGCTTTGTTCTTTCTATGAATATGGGAGGGGAAGCAAAGAAGTTGAAACCCGAGAAGTGTAACAACTGGAAAAAGAATAAGGAAGTTTGGCACCAACTTGAGAAAGGGAAGGTGACCACATATATTGAAAAACTAGATAGTTAAAAACCTCATGTGATGGACATATTCTACAAAGATTGGGATGGTAACAAGGTTACACTCTACGGAAGATAGTTTATCCTTAATGTATATTTCATTGCTAAGGTTATGGGGTTGCCGAATGAAGGCATGAAATTTCACAAATAGAAAAAATCTTTGAAAGAGGCGGTTAAGAGCTTTCCTAAAACTGACCAAGAGGATGTGAGACTGGTGAAGGTTGGTAACTTCTATGACCTCGACCAAATTAAGGACATCTAGTAGGAGGTTCTAACCTGCATGTGGATGTATTTTATTTTGGATGGTAGGGTTTCAAGGGTTCATCAACACCACTTTGTTTTTTTGAACCACTTCCACTATAAGAAAAGGATTTCCTTTCCTTTCTATCTAGTGAATTCTCTCCTTCAAGGGCTTAAATCCCATAAGCAAAAGGACTCTAGACCTATCCTCCATGAGGGTCTCATCCTTCTTATCACTAAGTTCTATCAGGACAATGCCCCTGCTCATTCTGTTTCTAGTAGTAAAAGGAAAAGGGAAGTGGAAGGCACACTCAGTATAAAGGAAAATGATGATGGTTCCTTGAAGAAAAAAAAAATAGCGGTAAGCAGGCTCTGGGTAAGGAAATGGAATCAGAACATAGCCCAAACTGTGAGTGATGGGTGCTCTTCTAAAACCAATGATACCTCTCTCAGCCTGGATGATATCTCAGCCCAAGATTATTCACAAACCTTCCCTAGTACGATGAGCAAGAGAGGTAAGCCCTCTGCTAATAAGGCTAAAGCCAATGAAAATATTCATTCCTCTTCCACTAACCATAAAAGAAAAAATAGGCATAATTCTAGTCTTGTGAATGAGGATATTGTCATTAAAGATGAAAGTGAAAAGATGGCGTATGTTGATGTCTTGCAAGATACCAATGTCAATATGGAGAATAGTAAGAATGACAAAGATGGGTTAATCAACTTGATTACCCATCCTCTGGATATGGATTGTGCTGAGAAAACCCCTATTAATGCTATCCTTTCCCTTGATCTTGTTTCAGCTAATGTTCCTCTTGCTAAATGCAGTCAAGAAGATAAAAACCTTGGTATTGATAATGCACCCAATACCCAAAATCAGGACTTCAAGGATATGCTAGAAAGAGAAAATAATCAAGGGAATGTTGATTCTGTGGGTGTTCAAGACTTGAAGGGAGATGATAATACTCTGGAATTTCTAAATAAAGCCAAAGATAGAGCTAATCTTGGGATGACTATGGACAACTAGATGTATAATGAGATTAAAAAATTACACTCTTTTGTTTCTTCCTTGCAGGATAAGACCCTTATTTTATAGGTTAAGTTGGATGAGGAAAGTAAGAAGTGGAGGGACCTAGAAACTATGGTTGGGAACATCACAATTAAAATTCAAAATTATGAAGCTACACTTAGAAAATTGATTAAGGACAGGGAGGAGGGCATGCAGGTTGTTACTTCTTCCATCCTGGCTGCTGCTGCTTCTATTGGAAAAGCATCTCCTGATGAAGCTACTTCGACTGGACATGCTCTACTATTGGCTGGTGGTCTGAGAAAAAGAACTAGAAAAAGCACTAAGAAAGCTGACCTCCATCTCACTGCTAAGAATATCCAAGATTCTCTCAAAGAGGTTGTTGTCGTAGGAACTTCTATTTCTAGTGCAATTAAAGATCTAGTCTAATCAATTGTTTCTTTTTTCTCTGTTTTGTTTCTCTCTGGTTTTTCTTGGAATTTTGGTCTCTATTATTTTGTTGAATTATGTTGGTTGCTAGTCCCTGTAAAACCAATGTGACTTGGTTGATGGTCCTTGTAAAACTAGCCTTTGAATTCTTTTTTGACACTCTAGGTTGCTAGTCCCTATAAAACTAGTTCCTGACTTTGGTTCTTTTGTTTGGGGTTTCGGGTCCCCTTCAAACCTACTTTTACCTAATCAAGACATCCTAGTCAACATTAGTAATAGATGGAAATAAGTTTTGAAGGTATAAAAATACATAGACCAGTAGAGAACCAAACTTACATGTGTTTGTCTTTTCTACTCGAATGGTTCTCATATTCTCCTCCAGTTGTTTCACTAGTAGCTCAACGAGGTCCAATTGAGGACCCTTCTTAACAATCTTAAATGGAATGTCTATAGCTCCACAAGGTACACTATTTGGCCTACTTGATTGAAATATCTTATAGCCAATAATATAGGCTCCAAACCTTATTTCTAGATTAATGATTATATTGACACTCATTCCTCTTCCATCCCATTCAGCTCCTATGAGCTTCTCGATCTCTTCCCTCAGTGCATTCCTTATGGCCTTAGCTTTATCAGTAGTAGGGTAATCAGTAACTACATGTATGATATCCTTGGATAGTTTAACTGGTTCATCCAACCATATTTTAACTTCATGCACTCGACTAAGAACAACCCTAATCTATTCTATTTTGAATTCTCTCAAGAAATATATGGCATTCATTAGTCCTTTCACTTCCAAGTGTTTATGCTCATCCTTGAGCTTTCCATTCTCACTTATCCCCAAGTAAGTAGATTGAAGTTTGAAATCTCTGATTTCACTGATTTTACAATGGATATATGCATGCATGTCTTGTACCAACAAAACCCTAGGCACTATACTAAAAAATGTGCTTGCTTGATCAATATGTCATGTAATTTCTAAGTGTTACTTGTATTTGGGTTCCCCATAAGTCATTGACTTAATCAATGTGACCTTCTTGTCACTCTCAAACTTTGATTTCATAACCTTAGATGAAGATGCCATCATTTACTCAAATTTAGGACTTTGCAATATCTTATTAAAATAAATCGATAACTAAGGAACTTGCTTGAAGTAGTGATAAGTTTGCTCAGGATTGTATCATCTTAAAATGGAATCACTTCCATCTTTATGGGTTTAGCACCCTCTTTTAGCATTTATCATGATAGACTTGCATTTAGGATGCATTTTGAACTTGATTCCTTCATTCTAGGTGAAATTAAGGTTAGGATCCCAAGGATTCTCATTAATTTCCCTTGTCTATGGCTCTATTTTCTAGGTAGGATCTAGGAATAGGTCCTCCTAGGCCTTCATCATGTTTATCATAGGCCTCTATGTCTTTTCTGGCACTCTGACCTTTTTTACTATCATTTACAAGTCTCTAGGCATCCATGGGATCTCCTGTTTTCAACACAGATTGGATCTGGACCCCTAGGTCAAGGTCAAGGTCAACTTTGACATAGGTCAAGGTCTAGGTTGACTTTGACCTAGGTAAAATTTGAGGTCTTCCTTGACCTCTTTTTGGATTTGATCCCCCTTTTCAAATTTTGGTCCTCATGGGCCTCGAAATCAATGTCGGGTCCCTGGATCCAAATATGGAAGGGTTTTAATTTGAAATTCATTGAATTATTTTCCCTCCTTAGTTGGTTATTGTGATTGGACCATAGTTTGAGGTGAAATTTGAATTTTTTTCCCTTACATTGCCCAAGGAGGCTCACCTTGAAACCTCTATATAAAGACTCTCACTTGCTTTCATTTACAACACAACAACTACACACCAAACATCCATCAAGTGGATAAAGATTCCAAGCAAGCAAGTGATGGTGAAGTGAAGATGCAATATTGCAAGAGGATGATATAGAAGATCAAGCCATTGTTGATATCAAGCATTTTTTTGAACACACCATTATGAGCATCTATTTGGAGCAAGAGAGATCCTTTCTTCCTTGATCCACCATTTTCAATATTCAAGAATTCAAAGATACAATCATGCGGTAGAAATTATGGATTATGAGTTTGGTAAAAGTACTTTAGCCTTGGGGGCTTGGTATGATTTCTTATCATATTCAAATCTATGCATTGCTTTATCATAGCCATTCATGCTAGGGTTTTAATCTAGAGGATTAGATCTTGGCATTACACATTCAATACAGAGACACATTCTATTACATCTAGCTATTCGTGGAGGTGGAGATCACAAAAATGAGGGTTTGACTAAGGAAAAAATCTATATAGCCACCCCAAAACACCATTTTTAGATATCTATGGTCATTGTTTCGAAAGTTGTAGAGCGGATCTGAGTGCCCTTTTCATCAAAATTCTAGGATCTGCGAACATAATTTCTATCGAAGTAGTTTCTGGTCAAGGATGAATTTTAGTGGGGGTCAAGATTGTACCCTAGGATAAGATCTTACCCTGATCTTGGGGTCAAAGTTGAATTTCCTCATAATTGAAAAATATTTATGGGTTTTCTTTGTTTCAGTTTTATGGTCCTAGATTTGGTTGCAGAAATTTTTGAAACTGAACATAGGTATCATAAAACTGGTATTTCCATATCAGTTTTATTATGAGGCATGTACTTTATCCTATTTAATTTCAAATATTTCTAGATTTACATTGCTATCAATTCATAGTCATATATTGTGGAGAATGTTGGTGTAGGATCCCTATTAGGTACATTGCTAAAGCCCTACCTATCCTCATTTTCCACATCACATTTTGGTGAACTTGTTTACGACAACTCTTTCTTTTTGGTGTTAGATTTAGATCTAGCATGCTTATAAAATTAGATTTCTTTTGTGCTCTTGCATTTATATTTCAAAAATACAAAAAAAATTGCAAAATATCTTTAAAATACAAAAACATTTACATTTTCATGCTTTTAGTATTTCTTTGTATTCAACATGTCTGAATCTTGTTTTGAATACTATGATGAGGCTTTTATTGTAAAAGAGGATATATTCCCTAATGAGGTACATGGTAGTGAGGATGAAAATTGTTTGAATGAGATCTCCATTGATCCTATTCCTATTTCACTCTCCTCCACAACCTCTCCAATTGACCTTTACCATAGGGTGTGTGCATGGTTACCTTCCTGTCCCACTATTTGCAACATTGATAAACCTAAAATGATATATTCTATAGCTTTGATGATGGTAAAAGGATGTCCTTGCATAACAATTAAGGGTAAACCTAGAGATCCTTTGGATTTCTATGATAACACAGATTCTATTTCACATGCTTATCACACACAGAATAACCCTCAGCCTATCATTTTGATTTCTTTACCACCTTCACAACCTATGCTTCCTCAAGCTCCTAGGTTTCCTTCTACCTTAAAGGAGTATGACTTAGTTGATCAATTACGTTCTACTCTTGCAAAGATATCTTTATGGGAATTGGTTCAAACTTCCCTGACATATCATGAGGCATTGGAAAAGGCTCTATCCACTCTTCCTGCTTCACCTCCTAATCAAGAGAACATCCATTTTCTTTTAGAGTGCATGCATACTATGCCTTCTATACCTCCTATTGTGTTTTTTGATGATGACTTACCTTCTCCTAAGGTACAGAATCAATTTGATGCTCTTATGGTTGTTGTTTCTATTAATCAGAGTATCATTAGAAGAATGTTAATTGATAACGGATCTGGGCTTAATGTTTGTAGTATGGATATGCTTAAGGCAATTAAGGTTGATCTCACAACTATTCAACCTGATAATATCCCTATACGTGGATTTGACAATATTGCAAAGAGAACTTTGGGCATTATTACCTTACCTATTAAAGTTGGTCCACCTATCCTAAATATGCCTATTCATGTTATGCCTGGACCTCTCAATTATAACCTTCTTTTAGGAAGACCTTGATTACATACTATGCATGCAATTCCTTCTACTCTTCATCACAAGGTTAGGTTCATTTATAACAACTTAATGTACACATTACATGCAGATGATGCACCGAATCCTTGCCTAAATGTGGAATAAGCTAAATCTTTGAGCCTCTTCAACCAAGCAAAGAGATCAAAAAAAAAACTAAGATAAAACAACCTAAAGCTCCATCTTCTTCTTTGACTGAGGATGATTGGGGAACATTGGACTTTAATCCTACTTTCATTGGAGAATATAAGGTCTCCGATTTGGAATTCATGAAACAACAAAATGAATTTGAGAAACAAGTTTTTACTCCTTCCTTGCTTTCTAAGGAACTAAAAAGTAATTTTGTTGCTGCCTTGATTGAAGAAACAATTGAAACAATAAAACCTGATTGCTTTGATATTGTGACACATGCCACTCCTTGGACTCCATCTGATATGGATGATAGATATGGCTTTGGTTATCATCTGCTTAAGAAATCAGGATTTAATGGGAAAGGTTGTGGTAAATATGAGCAAGGTATACAAGTACCTTTGGATAATGAAATTTATGATCATACATATGGACTGGGATGCAATCCTTACAAACAACCATTGGCTTTTCCTTCTAATGTTAATCATATATGTAGTGGATAGTTGAAGTTGGTTAACCTGCTCCTTCTTGACATTAATCAAAGACCTACTTTGGATATCTTTCCCGAAGATGAAGCCTTAGCAAATTTTTTAGGGGTTTATGAGGATTTACCTAAGTTTCATCACAAACGACGAAAGCCTTATTGTTTAAGTACCAATGCTTATTTTGGAGAACATCATAAACAAGATATTTTTCCTTTACCGATGGATTCTTTGATACAAAGTGATTTGTTAATAACTGAGACCATTGATATTCAAATGGATGAAAATGATGTTGAAAAGATGATAAAAATAGGGAAATGTTTGAATTAGGAAGAACATGATCAGTTGGTTTCCCTTTTACTTGAATTTAAGGACATTCTTGCTTGGACATATTCAGATATGCTAGGTATAGATTCTAATATTGTAACTCATAATATTGTTCTAAAACCAAATGTGAAACCTATAAAAGAAGAAGATTTGAAAGATGAATCCATGAATTACTTTATTAGTTAAAGCTCAAATTGAAAAACTATTGGATTCTGGATTTATCCATTCTATTGATTACTCGGACTAGATTTCAAATATTGTGCCTATTTCAAAAGGAGAAAATCAGATAAGGATGTGTACTGACTTTAAAGACTTAAACAAAGCATCCTTAAAAGATGATTTCCCATTACCTAATATTGATATGATTGTGGATTCAACAACGCGTCATGCTTTATTATCTTTTATGGATGGCTTTTCTGGCTATAATCAAATCTTTATTACTCCTGAAGATCAATTTAAGACTGCATTTATAACACCTTGGGGAACATTTTGTTGGGTCATGATGCCTTTTGGATTTAAAAATGTGGGAGAAACTTATCAATGAGTTATGACTTTGATTTTTCATGATTACATTCATAAGATTCTTGAGGATTATCTGGACGATATCTTGGCAAAGTCTATACAAAGAGAAAATCATGTTACTATTTTACGATAGATATTTGAACGGATTAGAAGTTACAATATGAGATTGAATCCTAAGAAATGTATCTTTGGAGTTGATTCTGGTAAATTATTAGGATTTATAATCTCTAAGCAAGGCATAGAAGTAGATACTGAAAAGATTGAAGCTATTGTTAAAATGCCTCCTCGTAAGAATATTTCTCAATTACGAAGCTTACAAGGAAAAATTCAAGCTATTTGTCGCTTTGTTTCAAACTTAGCTGATAAAACTATTCTTTTTACTTCCTTTCTTAGAAAGGATACCTCTTTCTCTTGGAATGATGAATGTAAACAATCCTTTGAGTAATTTAAGGAGCATCTCACCAATCCTCCTATTTTGCAACTGGCTAAATTTGATAAACCCTTTCATTTGTATACTTTAGCCACTCTGAAAGCGGTGAGTGCATTGTTAGCTCAAAATGATAGTGAAGGTAAGAAAAGACCTGTGCATTACATTAGTCAGACTTTACTGTATTATGAAACAAGATACATAGATTTGGAAAGACCATTTTCAGCTATAGTTTATGCATGCCAAAAACTCAAGCATTATCTTATAAATGCTGAAGTCAATGTGATTGTTAAATTTGATCCTTTGAAACATATTTTCTCACAAACTGATCTCTTTGGTCATCTAGAAAAGTGGGTGATGTTAGTTACAAAATTTGATCTTAATTTCATTTCTCAAAAGTCAATTAAGGGAAAATCTTTAACAGATTATTTAGCTGGAGCTCCTTGTCCTCATTATGATACATGTTTTACTTGAATATAATTCCCTAATGAAAATATTCTAGCTATTCAACAGGATGATGTTTGGGAATTATATTTTGATAGGTCTAGATGTAAGACTGGTTCTGGTGTTGGTATTATCTTGATCCCTCCCACAAAAAAACCAATCCCTTTATCATACAAATTAACCTTTCCTTGTACCAATAACATAGCAGAGTATGAAGCTCTTATAGCTGGCCTACGAGTAGTTTCATCCCTTAACATCAAACACTTGCTAATATATAGAGATTCACAATTGATTGTTGAACAAATTAAAGGAGGTTATCAGACTAAGAATGATAAAATGATGAAATATAGAGATTTGGCTCTTGATGTGCTTTCACAATTCTCTTCTTATATGATTCAAACTTTACCTAGGAAAGATAATCGACATGCGGATGCCATGGCAAGCACTACTTCTTTGGTTTGTCTTGAGAACAATGCTGAAAATTTTTAATTTACTATACAAACTCTTAAAAACTCTGTAATTTCTAATAAAGTTACTTCTGATTGTTTTAATTTGCATTCGGATGAATGGTATTCTCATATCTTTCATTTTATGAAAGATGGTACTTTTCCTGAATCAGCAACAAGGAACACACATAATCTTATTAGGAATCTTGCAATGTGTTACATCATTCTAGGAGATACACTTTATAAACACTCTTATGATGGTCTACTATTAAGATGTCTCAATAGAACCAAAATTCTAGTAGGTTTGACAAAAGCTCATTCTGGATCTTGTGGGGGACATTTTGGTGGAAAATCTATGGTCAATAAGTTGCTTAGAATTGGATATTATTGGCAAAAAATGGAACAAGACTCTTTTATGTTTGTTAAGAAATGTCCTCAATGTCAACAACATAGTAATTTGATTCATGCTCCTGCTCATGAGCTTCATAATCAAGTTTCTCCATGGCCTTTTAGTATTTGGGGTTTTGATCTTATCAGACAAATCTCACCAAATTCTTCTCAAGGACATACATATATCCTAAATGCTACAGGTTACTTCATGAAGTGGGTAGAAGTTGTCCCTCTCTATTTGATAACAATAGACGTTATTTGTGATTTCATTTTTAACAACATCATAACATGATTTGGTATCCCTTCGACGATAGTTTTGGATAATGATACCTCTTTTAAGAGTAAAGAAGTCATGAAATTCTTGGATAAATATCGAATTCAACATAGATTTTCAACTCCTTATTATCCTCAATCCAATGGTCAAGCTGGAGCATCGAACAAATTTTGAGAAAAAGAGTTAACAAGCATGCAAAAGATTGGCATAGCCAACTGACCTATGCTTTATGGGCTTATAGGACTAGTGTTCGTACTACCATGGGTACTTCTCCTTACAATCTTGTCTATGGTACTGATGCTATTATGCCTTTGGAATTAGAAATTCCTTCTTTTCATGTTTCATTTCATGGGATAATCGACAAAGATACCTTTCGAGAACAATGCTTACAAGAATTAGAAATGTTGGATGAACAATGAATACAAGCTTTAGAACATATAAAAGCTTATCATAAAAATCTTCAGAAGAAATATTAACATAAGGTAATTGAACGGACATTTTCAATTTGTGATTTAGTCTTATACAAGAATCAATGAAATGTGAATTCTTTACCTAGTGAAAAAGGAAAGTTTACCCCTAATTGGCTTGCACCTTTTGTTGTAATTGAAGACTTTGGTTCAGCTACTTATAAACTTGCTAATATGGATGGTGTTTCTTTTAAGGAACCTATCGATATTATGCATCTCAAATGTTATTATCCTTAAATTCTTTCTTTCTTTACTTGTGCATTTATGTATTCCTTATAAAATAATTATGTTTGTTTTATAAGTTATGTGGTTTTAGAAAAATTACATTTGAATATATTTATGCACTTTCTTAATTTCTATTAAGTTTTATATTGATGAAAACATAGTAATCAAATATAGAACTAATTAGTAGAGAAAGTTTTTCATTCATAAAATATTTTTAGTTTTGATACATATGTATCTCATAGCCCTATCCATCACTTTGTCTCTCTCTATGCTCTAATGGTTGATGACTCCTAGCTCTCTCTGATTTATGATAAGAAGATGTAGATCTATGTGTCCATGTGTGGCTCCTCGATATGATCATACATTACAAGTGCTCCTGGGAACTTTCTAAGTCACCTATCAGCTTCTCCTCCCTCTCTCTACACAACCTTAGCTCTTGTTGAACACATGGAAAGATATCGACATCCCTGTCGGGATCTCTGTAGCTAATAGAAGACTCTCGCTCTCTAGATGGTAGTCAGTAGGATATACATGTATCCTTTAGAACCTCAAATACAAAACTCCTCCACTCCACCATGCTAGCTACAAAATGAAAATATATTTATCAATCTGGTGTTCTTTCCTCATAAATTCAATTACATTTTTTTCAAATTCATGATTCATACCTGGATCTACCTCTTGAGTGTCATCAAAGGATCTAGATGGTGGGGGCATGCAGTGACTACTCTCTCCACGCTCTCTATGTCTAGGTCTCAGCAGTGGTGTCTATGTGTGGGTGCATGGAGGTCGTCGTGATCTCAGTGGTGATGAATGAAAAATGTGCACATCCACACTAGTATCACCAGCTGGGGGCATCTCCTCTACTCTCTCATCCTCCATAGGCTCTCCCTTAGAGATGTTCTCCTCCTCATCTCTAAGATCCTCATCCTCCTCTATTGTACCACTATCCTGGTGTGTGCTCTCAGAAAGGACTAGATCACCTGTTGGATAATCCTTAGGGAAGATGGGGTGGGTTCCCTTCAGACCCCAGTACCTGATGTAGTCTCAGCTCATGCATGAATAGGATACATCTGATGGTACCTCTATATCCTCTATCTCATCTGCATTGCTTTCCTCTATGTCTTCTACTGATGGTCGATGTATGGCACTGGGTCTCTGATAATACCTCATCAGATGTACATAATGAGGTACCTCATCAAGGACTCCCTGTAAGAGACCAAACTATCTCATTACTTGATCATAGTAGTATGACATCACTGTATGACTTTGATGACCCTCCAATAACTTGTGCCACTATTAATGTCTCATCTGGTGTCATGTATCAAGCCACTCTATCATCTGGTAGTAGGGTCTCCATATCACATCTGTGCCCAGAACACAGTCTAGACATATCCTCCAATAGAGGATATCTCCAAACTGCTAGGCATCTCTTAGAGGATAAGAAAAGCCTCTCAATGTACTCGCATATACCATCACTAGAGCACCCTATGGACATGTACATGTGAAATTCTTAAACAACCAAATCTGTAAAAGTATGCATACCGATAGACTCTCTCTCTGATATCTCACTAGCTAACATAGCTCGTGGTATAGCTAGGCTAACATGCTGCAACTCCATGAGAACATGGTCCTATCTCTCTCCATCGTCTATAAAAGATGAGTGAGAAGTGAAAAAAAGATTGTACCCTTTGTGTTGGGTAACACAACCAAGGATACTATACAAAGCATCACTCTCCATACCAAAGGTGTAGGGCCTGCTAGTATGGATGACAAAAGGATATGATCTGCATGGGTTTGCACCTATGGAACCCATCCTAAATAATACTATGCATCTACATGGATCACCTCAGAATCTTTCTGTTCTCTCTATCTAACATGCTCACCTCAAATTGGAAGTCATAGGATTCTATAGACATCCTTGAGTGTCATAGTAATCTCACCTAAGGGAAGATGAAAGGAGCATGTATCCTCATCCCACCTCTCTATCAAAGTTGATAACATGGCTCAGTGTAGTTTGATATATGGTAGGAATGCCACCTAGTACAGTCCTATGTCTCTCAGTAACTACATCTCATCCTCATTCAACTCAAACAATCTCTCTCTAGAGACCACTAGTAGCCCTCCAAAGGGATGCTCTCGAAGATGAATAATGTCCTGTAAGCACAAACAAACATCATATCAGCATTCTACATCATCAAATCTAAAAATCAAACTTGACTAGGTCAAGGTCGACCTTAGTTAGGTCAAGTTCAACCTTCCTGGGACAAGGTTGACTTTACTAGGTTAGGGTCAACCTTTTTGGGTCAAGGTCGACCTCACCCCAGACAAGGTGGAGACCTTCCAGTTCATGTCAACCTTTTTGGGTCAAGGTTGACATAACTAGGTCAAGGTCAACCTTTAAGGGTTAAGGTTGACCTTGCCTACAAAAAATCCTGAATTTGAAAAGTGCAGAAACCAAAAACAACAAACTTACCTCTGGAAGCGGTTGTTCAGTAGCTAGGCACTGTCTCAAGAGCTCCATGTGCATCGCTCGAAGTTCTTCTCTCCTTGGCATCTTTCTTTCTCTCTTCAAATCTACAAATGGTAAGAATGAGTAATTATGACTTCATTTTCCTTATTTATAGTCAAAATTAGGGTTTTCTTAGGGTTTACTCATGTTAAATTCAAATTTCCCTTCTTATGCATTTAGATAAGCATTCACTCTTTTCATCATAACTTGAGTTTGGTAACTCCATTTTCAGTGCCATCAATGATGTTGGAATCATGATTCAGATACCTAACCCCTTTAATTAGTTTAGGAAGGATAGGAATCATTCTAGTTGGTTTAGGAAAGGACTCTTCAACAAACTGCATATCCAGTGTATAAAGTTATTCTTATCACCTTGTTTCACCATTCAGAAGTAGAAAGCCCAAACAGGGGGGCATAAGGGGCTTTATGCACTTCTCACTTTTAATTTAGTAATCTTTAGGTAATTTATGGATTTTCATTAACCTTGTGTGTTGCAGGTTCTAACATTTTTCTGTAGGATCTTTACATCAAGGACTTGGTTATATCCTTTTTATTTACTATGATGTTTTCTTACTTTAGCTTGCATATTCACGTAGTGTCATAGCTAAGATAAAGTGGGGGATAAATTTATCATCTTAAAATGGAATCACTTCCATCTTTATAGGTTTAGCACCCTCTTTTAGTGCATTTATCATGATACACTTGCATTTAGGATGCATCTTGCACTTGATTCCTTCATTCTAGGTGAAATTAGGGATAGGGTCCCGAGGATTCTCCTTAGTTTACCTTCTCTATGGCTCTATTTTATAGGTAGGATCTAGGCATTGGTCCTCCTAGGCCTTCATCATGTTCATCATAGGCCTCTATGTCTTTTTAGGCACTCTAACCTATTCTACTATCATTTCCAAGTCTTTGGACATCCTTGGGATCTCCCGTTTTCAACACAAGTTGGATCTGGACCCCTAGGTCAAGGTTGAGGGCAACTTTGACCTAGGTCAAAGTTGAGGTCATCCTTGACCTTTTTTAGGATTTGATCCCCCTTTTCAAATTTTGGTCCTGACGGGCCCCAAAATCAATGTCGAGCCCCCAGATCTGAATGTGGAAGGGTTTTAATTTCAAATTCATTTAATTATTTTCCCTTAGTTGGTTATTGTGATTGGACCATAATTTGAGGTGAAATTTGAATTATGGTCTCTTACATTGCTCGAGGAGCCTCACCTTGAAACCTCTATATAAAGACTCTCTCTTGCCTTCATTTACAACACAACAACTACACACCAAATATCCATCAAGTGGATAAAAATTTCAAGCAAGCAAGTGATGGTGAAGTGAAGATGCAAGATTGAAAGAGGATGATATAGAAGATCAAGCCATTGTTGATATCAAGCATTTTTGTGAACACACCATGGTGAACATCTATTTGGAGCAAGAGAGATCCCTTCTTCCTTGATCCACCATTTTCAATATTCAAGAATTCAAAGATACAATCATGGGGTAGAAATTAAGGATTATGAGTTTGGTAAGAGTACTTTAGCCTTGGGGGCTTGGTATGATTTCTTATCATATTCAAATCTATGCATTTCTTTCTCATAACCATTCATGCGAGGGTTTTAATCTAGAGGATTAGATCTTGGCATTACACATTCAATACACACACACACACATTCTATTACATCTAGCTATTTGTGGAGGTGGAGATTACCAAAATGGGGGTTTGAATTAAGCAAAACCCTATATAGCCACCCCAAAACACCATTTTTAAATATCTATGCTCATTGTTTTAGAAGTTGTAGAGAAAATCTCAGTACCCTTTTCATCAACCTTCCGAGATCTGTGAACATAATTTATGTCAGAGCAATTTCAGGTCAAGGATGACTTTCAGTGGGGGTCAAGATTGTACCCCGAGGTAAGATCTTACCTTGGTCCTAGGGTCAAAGTTGACTTTCCTCATAATTGAAAAAGATTTTTGGGTTTTGTCTGTTTTGGTTTTCTGGACCCAAATCTGGTTGCAAAACTTTCTGAAACTGAACATAGGCATCAGAAAATAGGTATTTCCAAATGAGTTTTATTATGAGGTATGTACTTTATCCTATCTAATTTCAAATATTTCTAGATTTACATTTCTATCAATTCATATTCATATATTGTGGAGAATGTTGGTGTAGGATCCCTATTAGGTACATTGCTAAAGCCCTAACTATCCTCATTTTCCACATCACAAGGATCTCCTTAAATCTCTATCAAATGCTCTGTAATTTTTTTTCTCAAATTTCTCAAGTCACTTTGGTTCTTCTCATGATTGTTGTGTGATTAAATGACTAGCTTCATCACATATTTATACCTAAAATATCTTTTCTTGCTCAATCTTCCACATTAAATTCTTTACCTACCACAGCTTGATAAACATAGTTACGCTTGGTTAACACTTCAAAGGCTTGAGCTCGGTTAACACTAGATATTAAATCAGTTGATATTTCAACTTGGTTAACCTTGTCAATATTCACTGACTAGTAGACATTTAATCGGTCATGCTTTTACCGACTATACACATTTTAAGTTCTAAACATATAGTACCATAGTGCATCTCATTTCATGTTGATTTGGTATTCATTCACTAGATATAAGGAACTTCTATAAGATAAAACTGATTGAAATTAAGTTACATACATAGCTTAATTACTTAGGTGGAGGTGGTGATATCACCTAATTCAATGGACGAGGTGTCACTGACTGTAGTGCTTGATCCAACATTGTCATTTGATTCTTTTCTCCACATTTGATTTCTTATCCTCATGATTTATTCAATTGTATTATTATATGTATTTTCATTTATCTCTGGTCCTCGGTCTTTGCAATCTTTTCTCAAGTGACTGACATTGTGATAGTGCAAACAAGCCATTCCAATACTTTTCCAATTATGTGATCTTCCTCCCCAGTTCTTTCTCATGCAATTTTCTGCAATATGTCCATATCTACCAAATGTTGTGCAATTAACCCAAGTGTTGTGATCCCAAATATATATGCATTGCCTTTCCTTCTCGATTGATATGTCTTGTTCTATTCTTTTGATGTCGAGACTTGCTTCATCTTTGTCCTGCATTCTTGTGATATGTGTCCATGTATGTTGCAAGTGCAATTTTTTTTTTCCATATAAGGTTTCTTAGGTGTCCTATTCAACTTTTATCTACACTCATGTGCTTGATTTCCATACTTATTATAGTTATAGCAATAACCATTAAATTTAGGAGTGGATTTAGGAATACCTTTTTCTTTGCTTTTGCAAACATTATATGTGTGGCCTGGTTTTCCACAATGATAACATGATAGTTTCTTTGGCTTTGGATTCACATAGGCATTCTTTTGTTTAGCTTGTCTTGATGACTCTCACTACTTAATATAGACTAAACTAGTAGTGCTATCAAGTCTTTTCTAGATGATTAGGAATTCATCCATTCTCTTAGTACTTTCTCCAACTTTCTTGATCATCTCATTATGTTGATGTTGAATCTTTACTTCATTCCTCAATCTTTCATTTTCTTTTCTTAATTCACTGATGTCTTCTAATTTCCTTGTAAGCTCATTGTTTACTTGATTGACTTCCTAACTTATGGCAACCATCTGATCAAAGATTTCAAAGTGATGCTCGGTGAGTCTCAATATCTCAAATTCATTTTCTTGCAACTTATCATTAATTTACCTCCTATCTTCAATAGCCAAATTTCTTTCTTGTTCATCCTACCTTGCATTGTTCATTACATCAATCATTCTAACCATTTGTGTTTCTTGACCGATATGCAGTGCTTTCACTTATTCAGTAAGATGGTGTTTCTTTTTAGATAGATCTAATATGGTTCCTTCAGATGCATTAGATATGCTACCAGATCTAGATCTAGATGCCTCAAATGGATCATCTATCTATTTTTCATGATAATCAGTCTCATTATACCAAAGTGCCATATCCTTCCTTCTAATTAGTAACTTTCTTAGTTCTTCTTTGGATTCCTTGAATTGTTTAATGTAGATTTGCACCTGTATTCTTTGATTCTCAATAGTCTTATCAAGCTTATACATTTCCATCCTTAAGATCTTTTCTCTTTAGTGATTAAACTTCCAAAACAAGAGAACTACCTCTCATACCAATTGTTGGGATTATGGAAAGATATGTACTGAGTGGGGAGGGGTAAATCAGTACCTTTAAAACTTTTCAAGACTGAAACTTTGTAAGTTAGACTATCATTAACTAATCAAATCCATTACATGTAATATACATTCAAAATATAACTAAAATGTAAGTGAATTTAATCTAATCAATAAACCATTCATGAAACTTCATACACATAGCTCAAGTATTTTGGTATCGTAGAAACCCTTGTTAGAAGGTAAAAACTTTGGCAGGGATGACACCCACAAAGCTTCACAACTATAGTAACAAAGTTTTTTGGTTAAGGCTACAAAGATTATGATCACTTCTGGTGATCTTACCCTATTAGGAGTAACAATAAGATCAGCTAGATCTACTTGATTTGAGGATTTAGCAACACAATCAAGTGTGCACTTGGTTAAGAGATTTACAAAAGAACTATTAAGTTCACTATGTTGAGAGATTTATAAATCTACTACAATGGTTAAAGAGTAACAATAATATATCTATAAATAGAAAATCAAACTTTCCTGATTCAGATCTATAAATTACTATAAAGATATCACCTTGTTGTGATTTGTATGTCCTTCTATACTAGTCGGTAGCCTTATGGACCTGTTCTAAAAAATTGAATGCTTCTGTCAAGATCCTTATGTCAAAAACCTATCTGATCCTCTGATGTCCTAAGTGCGGCTACTTATTGATTATACTTGATGAAAATGACATCCTAACAAACTTTACATCAAACTAATTTGACCTAATTAGGGTTTTAAAATATCATAGAAAACCTAAGATCAATGGTGGAAATAAATAACCTAGATCTACAATACATAGGAATCATCAATAATTTAATGATTACATCCATATTAAGTTCTATCTCGATCTTGGTAAACCATTTTTTGATTAGTGTAAACCATTTTCCTTGATGTTTGTGCCATTCCAAACTGCTATGTCATTTCATGTTTCACTCGGTGTTTACTACATTCATCGCTCAGTAATTAACTAGTGCTTGGTTCATATGAATTCTCAATGACCATAGTGCTCGATACTCAGTGATCAACTAGCTCGGTAAGAGTTCTCAGTCAAAGCTATATTCAGTTAACTTAGAGATTTTCCTTGTGTTCTACTTGGTGTAAAGGCTCTGTGTATTGACTGACTATCCTATCTTGTCTCCTTTACTGACTCTATGACTGAATGATACTAATGAAAACCATTAATGCTCTTTAGGAGTAATAATTACAACCCCTTTCAATTCATTAGAACCATAAAGTGTGTGTTAAGGTATCATAGGATCCCTTACATCACATTATGACCCCAAAATACACACTTTATGGTTCCAATTTTTTTTTAATGGGTCATAACGAGTCGTAAGGGGTCCTAACAACACTTAGGACCTATTTTGACCCTTTTCAAAACATTATAACCACAAAATGTGTCTAAGGGCTTATAGCACCCCTTAGATCACATTACGACCCCATAAGAGATGCTTTATGATTCTAATGTGTCCTAATAGGTTATAATGATTTTTAGGGGTCCTAATATCATTTAGGACATATTTTGACCTCTTTTGACACATTAGAACCATAAAATCTTTCCTAAAGGGTCGTAATGTGCTATAAGTGGTCTTACAACCCTTAGGACACACTTTATGATCATAATGTGTCTAAATATATCATAATGGGTTCTAATACAATTTAGGATCCATCACAACCCATACTAACCCATTTCAACATATTATAACCATAAAGTGTTCTCTAAATGGCTATAATCTGTTCAAAGGGGTCATATGACCCCTTAAGATATACTTTATGGTTATGATGTGTCTTAATGGGTCATAATGGGTTGTAAGGGGTCACTGGACTCTTTATACCACATTACAACCCCATAAGATACATTAAGATGCATTAAGACACATTACAATCATAAAGTGTGTCTTAAGAGGTCATAGGACCCCTTAAACACATTACAACCCCTTAGAACACATTATGCTTCCAATATGTTCAAAGGGATCATAAGGGGTCATAATGGGAACTAATATCTCTTAATACCAATTATAACCCCTTACAACTTATTATGACCTCTTTTGACACATTAGAACCACAAAGTGTGTCATAAAGGGTCATAAGACACCTTAGAACACATTACGACCACTTAAGACACTCCTTATAGTTCTAATGTGTCTTAATGGTTCATAGTGGGTCCTAAAGGAAAATTAGACCACTTACGACCCATTAGGATCACATATGACACATTAAAACCATAAAGTGTTCTAAGGGGTCCTAAGACCCCTTGTGACACACTTTATTGTTCTAATGTGGCGTAATGGGTTGTAAGGTGTCCTTAGACCCCTTATGGCCCATTAGGATCTGTTATGACCTATTATAGCCCCTTTCAACATATTAGAACCATAAAGTGTTTCCTAAGGGATCATAGGACTCCTTAGATCATATTACAACCCTATAAGGCACACTTTATGGTTCTAATGTGTCTTCATGGGTCATAATGGGTCATAAGGGATCAGAGGACCTCTTAGAGCACATTATGACCTCATAAGACATATTAAGACTCATTAAGACACATTAAGACACATTGGAACAATAATGTGTGTCTTAAAGGGTCATAAGACACCTTAAAACACATTAGGACCCCTTAGGACACACTTTATGGTTCAAATGTGTTGAAATGGGTCATAATAGGTTGTAATGGATCCTAATATCACTTAAGACCAATTATAATCCCTTACAACTTATTATGACCTCTAATCTATCTGAATGGGTCATAATGGGTACTTAGACCACTTAGGAGTGTCTTAAGGGGTCGTAATGTGTCTTAATTAGTCATAATGGGTTTTAAGGGATCCTAATACCCCTATGACCCATTAAAAATCAATATGACTCCTTTCAAAACATTAAAACCATAAAATGTTCCCTAAGGGGTCATAATGTGTTATAAATGGTCCTATGACCCCTTAATACACACTTTGTGGTTCTAATGTGTCTTAGTGATTCATAATACTTTATAATGTATTTAAAGGGGCTGGAATGGGTCATATTGGGTCTTAATGGCTCCTAAGGGGTCTAAGGACCCCTTACGAGCCATTCATAAACATTAGAACCATAAAGTGTGTCTAAAGGGGTCATAAGACCCCTTAGAACACATTACGACCCCTTAGGGAACACTTTATGGTTCTAATGTATTGAAAGGGGTTCTAATGGGTCCTAAGCTGTATTAGGACCCCTTACAATCCATTATAACCAATTAATACACATTAGAACTTAAATTAGGTCCTAAGGGGTCATAAGACCCCTTAGTACACACTATGACCCCTTATGACATACTTTATCATTATATTATGTTGAAAGGGGTCATAATGAGTCATAATAGGTCTGAAGGGGTATTAAGACCCCTAAAAACCCATTATGACCCATTAAGAGACATTAGAACCATAAAGTGTCTTATGAGGTCGCAATGTGATCTAAGGGGTGCTATAACCCCTTAGGAAATAGTTTATGGTTGTAACACTTTGAAAAGGGTTATAATGGGTTGTAAGGGATCCAAATGGGTCTTGAGGTGTTTTAAGACCCCTTGCTACCCATTATGACCCATTAACAAATATTAGAACCATAAAGTGTGTCTTAAGGGGCCGTAATGTGATCTAAAGGGTCCTACGACCCCTTAAGACACATTTTATGGATGTAATGTGTTGAAGGAGGTTGTAATATGTCATAAGGAATCTTAATGGTCCCTAAGGTGTCTAAGGAATCCTTACAACCCATTACAACATATTAGAACCATAAAGTTTGTCACAAGGGGTCGTAGGTCCCCTTAGAACATTTTGTGGTTCTAATGTGTCATAAGGGGTCCTAATGGGTCCTAAGTGGTCTAAGGTCCTTTTAGGACCCATTTTAGCACATTATAACCATAAGGAGTGTCTTAAGGGGTCATAATGTGTTCTAAGGTGTCTTATGACCTTTTATGATACATTTTATGGTTCTAATGTGTCGAAAGAAGTCATAAAAAGTTTTAAGGGGTTCTAATTATTCTTAAGGGGTATAAGGATTCATTACAACTCATGATGACCCATTCCAACACATTAGAACCATAAATTGTTCCTTAAGGAGTCATAATGTGTTCTAAGGGGTCCTATAACCCCTTAAGACACACTTTATGGTTCTAATTTGTCTCAATGGATCATAATGGGTTGTAAGGGGTCCTTAGACCACATAGGACCCATTCAAATCCATTACTATCCCTTTTGACATGTTAAAAACTATTATGAACCACTAAGACACATTAGAACCATAAAGTATGTGTTAAGGGGTCGTATCACCCCTTATAACACATTACGACACCTTAGGGAACACTTTATGGTTCTAATGTGTATTAATGGGTCATAATGGTTTGTAAGGGATTGTGATACCCAATAGGATCCATAAAAACCCATAATGACTCCTTTCGACACATTATAACTATAAAGTGTTACCTAAGGGGGGTCGTAATGTGTTCAAAGAAGTCCTATGACCCCTTATCACACAAATTTTATGATTCTAATGTTTCTTAGTGGCTCATAATGGTTTGTAATGTGTCAAAAGGGTCATAATGAGTATTAATGGGTCCTAAGGGGTTTGAGGACCCCTTATGACCCATTATGACTCATTAAGACACATTAGAACCATTAAATGTGTCTTAAAGGATCATAGGACCCGTTAGAAAACATTACAACCCCTTAACACACACTTTATGGTTATAATATGTTGAAATGGGTCATAATGGGTTGTAATGGGTCCTAATATGTATTATGACCCCTTACAACCCAGTATAACAAATTAAGACACATTAGAACCTTAAAGTCTATCGTAAGGGATCATATGACTCCTTAGTAAACACTACGACCCCTTAGGACACACTTTATAGTTCTAATGTGTTGAAATGGGTCATAATGGGTCATATTAGATCTGAAAGGGGTATTAAGACCCCTAAAGACCAATTATGACTCATTAAGATACATTAGAACCATAAAGTGTGCCTTATGGGGCCATAATGTGATCCAAGGGGTGCTACAACCCCTTAGGACACACTTTATGATTTTAATGGATCTTAATGGTCCCTAAGGGGTCTAAGAACCCCTTACAAGCCATTATGACCTATTACAGCCCCTTTCAAAACATTACAAACCATTATGATCCAGTAAGGCACATTAGAAACATAAAGTGTGTGTTAAGGGGTCATGACACCCCTTAGGAAACACTTTATGGTTCTAATGTTTTGTAAGGAGTCATAATGGGTTAAAATGGGTCAAAAGTTGTATCAAGACCCCTTACCACCCATTATGACCCAATAAGACATATTAGAATCATAAAGTGTGTCCTAATAGGTCGTAGGACCCCTTGAAAAACATTACAACCCCTTACAACACAGTTTATGGTTCTAATTTTTTGAAAGGGGTCATAATGTGTCATATTGGGTCCAAAGGGGTATTAGGACCCCTTACATTCCATTATGACCCATTAAGACACATTATAAAGATAATGTGTGTCTTATGGGATTGTAATATGATATAAGGATTCCTACGACCCCTTAAGACACACTTTATGGTTGTAATATGTCGAAAGGGGTCATAATAGATTGTAAGGGATCCTAACAGGTTGAAAGGGGTATAAGGACTCCTTAAAAACCATTAAGAACCTTTAAGACACATTAAAACCATAAAGTGTGTCTTATGGGGTCATGTTATGATCTAAGAGGTCCTATGACCCGTCAGGATACACTTTATGGTTGGAATGTGTCAAAAGGGGTCATAATGGGTCATAATATATCCAAGAGTATCTTAAGGGTTATTAGGGCCCATTATGATGCATTGAGACGTATTATAACAATGAAGTGTGTTTTATGGGGTTGTAATGTGATCTAAGGCATCCTATGACCCCTTAGGACACATTTTATGTTTATAATGTGTCATAATGGGTCATAATGGGTCATAATAGGTCATAATGGGTCCTAATGGATCCTAAGGGGTATAAGGGCCCCTTAGGACCCATTAAGAAACATTATAACCATAAAGTGTCTTTTAAGGGTGATGAACTACAACTGAGTGAGAACCTAATTGATGAACTTCAAGTGATTAGAGATCACCAAGCACTGAATGGATATGTAAGATAATTAAATCAATTTTTATGTTGTCATCGATGTCAACTAGTTTTGACAGTACTTATCATGTTAGTTGCAAATATCTAAACATCTGTAAAGAGGAGAGAAAAGATGAAGAATAGAGATATCTATATGGAGAAAGATGGATATGATAGATAATGCTAAGGAATACTCTTGGTAACTTATTGATGAGTCTATGACTTCATATTGTTGACTTGATTATGTTGCATTAATCTATTATGAAGTTGGAAGAAAAATGTTACAAAGCAATGTGGTCGGTTAATGAAGCATTCTAGTATACACTGAGCCAGTGTAGTGTATACCAAGTGATAGTATCAACCGAGCTATGTTTACCAACACATTTCTTTATCAACCGAGTATGGACAAAAGAACTAAATGATTAGTTTAGCTGACAAAAATTGATGAGCTGTAAAGTGTATGATTTTGAGGTGGAAGATAAAGTTTGTTACAAGATCAATGGCTAACAAAATTCAAAGAATATCTAAAGGATAGCAACAACATGCATTAATGACACATCAGTCAAGGATGGTGTAAGTGACAACATCAGTGAAGGAGATTAAGCGGAAAAATTTGATGGATGAGAAGAAAATGATTTACTTGTCTATTTAAGAGACATTGATTTCATTGTGAAAAGGATACTGGAGGAAGGAGTCTGTAGAGATATTGCGTGAAAATTGCTTCATACTTGCCTAATCAAACTGGTTGAAGAAGAATGGAACTGTAGAGTTAACCGAGTGTCAGAGAGCTTTTATCAAGGGATAGTAAGTTATTGAATATTGAAGAACTGAATAGAAATATTGATCAGAGGATTTGTATGGGCTTAGTGTTGAACCTACAACTAATTTACAACTGATTGGAGAGATTGTTGAAACAGTGATTGAAGATCACATGAAAAGTAGTTGTATAGATATACAATATGTTAAATTAGTATTATGTTGTCATTGATGTCAACTAGTTTCTTATTAGTTTGACAGTACTTATCTTGTAAGTTATCATTACCGAGACATCTAAAGAATGGTGAAAGAAGGTCACAGTAGATAAGGATAAGGAATGCATTGGATAAATTATTGTGGATAACTTATTGATGAGTCTTTGATCTCATTATATTGACTTTAGTATGTTGTATTCATCTATTATGGAGAAAGGAACTAAAAGACATAAAGTAGTGTTGGTCGATAAAAGAGAATAGTTTAATGTTTACAGAGATCCTCAGTGTAAACACTGACAATAGTATACACCGATGCAGTGTTTTGTATACCAAGCACAAGTTTAACCGATGAAGGTTTACCAATGCATTTCTTTGTTAACCGAGGAGAACAAAAAAGCATTTAATGATATTGTCGACTAGACAATTTGACGACAAAACTGATGAGCTGGATTCACATGATTTCAAGGTGAAAAGACAAAGTTTGTTACAAGGATCTACGGCTAACAAAATTCAAGGAAGATCTGTCAAAGGAGATTGAAACATGTTAATGACACATTAGCTGAGGAAGTTTAAAGTGGCAAAATCAGTGGATATGATCAAGTGGCAAAATCTGATGGATGAAAATAAAATGGCTTATATGTTTATTTAAAGAAAAAAAAAAAGGAGGAGATACTGTAGAAGATGAGCGTGAACTAGCATTCATGCATTTCTGATCAAACAGGTTACTGAACCGAGCTGTAGAAACTGAGCTACACAATGAACAAATTGAGCTACATAGAGCACATAACTGATTGTTTGTAAGTGATATTGATATTAGATCTAAAGTGATATATTGGTCAAAAAACATTGTTGAGCATAACACTGATCTGCAGCTGCAATTTTTTGTATTAAGGCAGATCAACCTACTGTTACTTTCTAATAATTGTAAATAGTGAAAATCTCTTAACCGAGTGGACTTTTAAGTCTTATTTGTGTTTCATTCTGACAAGTGAAACATTGTTATCCTGTAAATCAGCATAGTGAGTGACATAAGATTGAAAGATAACTTCTAGTGCAAAATCCTCTAACTAGGTCACAACTAACAATGTGTATTGTAACCTTTAACAAGGTTGGGTCCTCATAGGCCTCACTTTAGAAGAGTGAAATTTTTGGGTTGCCGGTTCCCGGGTGGTTTTTCCCTTAATAGGGTTTCCATGTTAAATCATTGTGTTATGTGTTTATTGTGATGATTTTTTATTATCATACTTTACATTTTAGCTATTTGATTTGATCGGTAACTACTAAAGAGCTTTAACTGAAGATCGGTAAAAACACTGACAGTGAATCATATATATGTTTATCGACTGACATAAATTAGAGAAACAGTATTTTGGATTACTCATTTTTGTTTTGGGACTTGGATAATTGATTCACCCCCCCTCTTAGTTATTCTAACAATTGGTATCAGAGCTGTTTGGTTGCTTGAAATAGAGTTTTAAGGACTTGAGCATAAAGATCACAAAATGAGTAAGAGGGAAGTGCCTAGACTGAACAAAGACAACTTCTTAGTATGGAAATAGAGAATTAAATTGCATATAGCTGGAATTGGTGGAGATGCACTACATTTTATGAAAACTAGCTACAACGAACCAACTGGTCCTCTGGCTGTGGAATAACTAAAAGACAAGCATGATCACAACGTAGCAATGATGGAACTTGTTGCTGCCTGTACTGATGCTGAATTTGAAGAAATCAAAGGATTGACTACTACTAAGGCAATGTGGGATAGATTAGAGCAAGTATACAGTGGTAACACATCTGTCAAAAGAGCTAGAGCAGAAAGCTTAAGAGGTAAATTTGATGAAATGAGAATGAAAGAAGGAGAAAATATTGTTGAATATTCAAATAGAATTAAAGAGGTTGTTTATGCTATACAAGCTTTTGATGGAGTAATTGAAGAAGAGACTATAATCAACAAAATGCTCAAAACCCTACTACCTATCTATGCAATCAGAGTATCGACAATTCATGAGAATCGAGACACATCCAATCTTACACTTGATACTTTGGTCGGTAAGCTTACTACTTTTAAGTTGAACAATTTTGATAATAGTGTTGTACCTTCTATTGAGTCTGCTTTCATGTCTTCTCTAAAGATTGGGAAATCTAGCAAGAAAAATAGAAATAATAATGACAGTGATGCTAATGATGACCTTGATGAGCTTGAAGCATTAATGGCTAGAAGATTATTGAAAGGTAAAGGGAGATATAGAGGCAAGTTACCCTTGGCATGCTTTAATTGTAAGGAAGTAGGTCATATTGCTGCTAGATGTCCTCAGAAAAGAAATGATGATGATGAACTGAGAGATAAATTTGAATGGGAGGAGAGTTAACAGAAGCTACCGACATAGTAATAGAAATGACCAAAAGGAAAAAGGTAAAAAGGCTTGTTATATAGCTGAAAATACTAACTCTGAGTCTGATTCTGATGATGAAGAGGTAGTGTTTGTTGCAATGAAGGAAGATTCAAAGGAAGATGAAAACCAAGATGAATCTACCCTAATCTCACAGATAAGCAAGAATGAAACATGGATCATTGACAGTGGCTGCACACATCATATGACAGGTGATGTAGATAAATTTGATGAATTAGTTGAATATAATGGTGGATCTATAAGAATAAGAAATGATGCCCCATGCACTATGAAAGGTAAAGGTACCCTTGTAATTAATGATAGAATAAAATGTGAGAATGCTTATTGGGTATATGGACTGAATTACAATCTGTTGAGTGTGGCACAACTAAACAATTCAGGCCACAAACTGGTGTTTGAAAATATAAAGGTGAAAATCTATGAAAATGATGGAAGACTTGTTGGGACTGGTACTCAAACCAGAGGTAATCTTTTTCAACTTGATATTGATGAGTCTTCTTGCCTACTTATGAAAGATGAAGATGCTTGGCTATGGCACAAGAGATTATGTCATGTAAACTTTGATAATATGATCAAAATTAGTAAAAAGAAGAGAGTTAAAGAGGTTTACCTAACTTATCTAAGCCTGATCATACTTTATGCCATGAATGTTAGAAAGGGAAAATGACCAAATCTAGTTTTAAGAGTAAGGACTTCTCAACAAAGAAGATTCTTGAGTTGGTTCATACCGACTTATTTGGACCTATGAGAACTCAAAGCTACTATGGTGATAGATACTTTATTCTCTTTGTTGATGATTACATTAGATTGATGACTATGATGTTTTTGAAGGAAAATTTTGAAGCTTTCAAATTGTTTAAATGGTATAAGGATAAAGTTGAAAAGGAAACTAGAAAGGAAATCAAATGTCTTAGATCAGATAGAGGTGGTGAATTTATATCTTGTGAATTTACTAACTTATGTAATGAGCATGGAATCCAAAGGTAGGTGTCAGCACTGAGAACCCCACAATAGAATGGTATTGCTGAGAGAAGAAACAAATCAATAATTGATTGTGCTAGGACATTGATGATACAAAAGAATGTCGCTCAAAAATTCTAGAGAGAAGCTGTAAGCACTGCAGTCTATGTGCTTAACCGAGTACAGTTGAAGAAAGACACCAACCGAACACCATATGAACTTTGGTTTGGACACAAGCCCAATGTAAGTTACTTTAGAATCTTTGGAAGTAAGTGTTTTATTCTGAAAGATGATAGGAATGGTAAGTTTGATTACAAAGGAGATGAAGGAATATTTTTAGGATATTCTGCCCAAAGAAAAGCTTACAATTGTCTGAACAAGGTGACTAATAAAATTGTTGAAAGTGTGAATGTTCATGTTGATGAACATGATGATAAGATCACAGATGAGCAGATGAAGGAACCAGAAGATTACAGACAGTTCACTTACTATGAGTTTCCTGAGTTTCAACTGAGGACACCACAGACTATTGCAACTGGCCAATAGATAAACAATGTACCACAACCAATAGAACTGACTGAACATACCAATGATCAAGGAGGAGCTCCTGAGCAAGCTAATGAACTAGAACAGAATGCACAGTAGAATACACAGTAGGACGCACAAGATAGAAGATCTAGGATACTTGCAAGATTTGTCAGAAGACATCATCCTGAAGGTCAGATTATTGGAAACAAAGATGCTAGAATGCAAACAAGAAGAAAAACAAGACAAGGTACTTGCTTAGTTTGTGAATTTGAACCTAAGAATGTACAAGTTGCTTTGGATAATGAAGAATGGGTCAAAGCAATGACTAAAGAGATTGAGCAAATAGAAAAGAATAAGACTTGGACCTTAGTACCCTGACCTAAAGATAAAAATGTTATTGGTACTAAATGGATTTTTAGAAATAAGCTAAATGAAAATGGAGAAGTGACAAGAAACAAAGCAAGACTTGTATGTAAAGGATATGCGCAAGAAGAAGGAATTGACTATGGTGAAACATTTGCACCTGTTGCAAGACTTGAGGGTGTCAGAATGTTACTGGCATATGCTGCACATAAGAAATTTAAGGTATACCAAATGGATGTCAAGTCTGCTTTCTTGAATGGAATACTTGAAGAGGAGGTCTAAATTGAACAGCCTAAAGGATTTGAAGATCCAGACAACTGAGATATGGTTTATAGACTGCACAAAACACTGTATGGATTGAAACAAGCACCAAGAGCATGATATGAAAGGTTGCACACCTATCTGTTAAGTATTGGCTTTATCAGAACAAGTGATAATAGTAATTTGTATATGAAAGGTAACACTGATGATACTATTATCATAGCTGAAATATTTGTTGATGATATAATTTTTGGAGGTAGAGATATTGTATGTAAAGCATTTGCTAATGAGATGCAAAAGGAATTTGAAATGTCTATGTTCAGAGAGATTAAGTTCTTTCTAGGACTACAGGTGATTCAGCATAGTGATGGAATCTTCATCAATTAATGAAAATACATAAAGGAGGTATTGAAGACATTTGGCATGGAAGATGCAAAACTAGTGGGAACACCAATGGCTACTAGATGTAAGTTGACAAAGGAAGATGAGACTACCAAGGTAAATCAGACACTTTACCAATCCATGATTGGTAAGTTGATGTATGTAGTTCATAGTAGACTGGATATAGCTCATGCTGTTGGAATAGTTGCAAGATTTTCTACAAATCCCAGAGAATCACATATGATAGCAACAAAAAGGATATTGAGATATCTTAAGAAGATAGAAGATCATGGTTTATGGTATTCAAGAGATGGAAAGTTTGAACTGAAAGTGTATACCGATGCTGACTGGGCTGGTAATGTGGATGATAGAAAAAGTACAATTGGAGGAGCATTTTTCTTTGGAGACAGACTTGTAACTTGGACAAGCAAGAAGCGGAGTTGTATTTCTCAGTCAACAGCTGAAGCTGAATATGTTGCTACTGCAACAAATTGCTCCAATATAGCCTATATCAAGCAAGTGTTGGAAGGTATGAATGAGGTGATCACTAATCCAGTGACTATATATTATGACAACACTAGTGCTATAAACATATCAAATAATTCGGTAATGCACTTAAAAACAAAGCATGTATCAATTAAGTATCATTACTTAAGGGAACAAGTGTAGGAAAAGCAAGTTAAACTGGAGTTTGTTACATCAAAAGAACAACTTGCAGACATTTTTACAAAGCCTCTACCGAAAGACACTTTTGAATACTTGAGGAATAGACTTGGGGTCCGTCCCTTGTCTATCGGTCACTAAGGTGATCTGGAATGCTGCATCAGCCTATTATATCAGAAGATCACTCATGTTGATGCTAGCATAGATTGCACTTTGATTAAGTTCAAGGTTGTGATTAAGTTTGAAGAACATATGGAGATATTAGTATACTGAGATACAATGAAGAGGTTTGGACAAGACTGATGTTTGTTTATTTTGTTCATTTGACATTGTTGTCAAAGGGAGAGAATAGGTAAATACGAATGAGAGAAAGGAAGAGAATCTGTATTGTAAAGACAAAGGGTGAGAATACTGAACAGGAAGAGTTAAGGATGAACTATCTAAGGGAGAGCTTATGATAGACAGAGTTGTAGAGTATATGTTTGGTATGTGTTTGGTACATTCATATTATTTGAGTTGCCATCAATGTCAAAGGGAGAGATTGTTGAACCTACAACTGATTTACAACTGATTGGAGAGATTGTTGAAACACTAATTGAAGATCACATGAAAAGTAGTTATATAGATATACAATATGTTAAATCAGTATTATGTTGTCATTGATGTCAACTAGTTTCTTATTAGTTTGACAATACTTATCTTGTAAGTTATCATTACCGAGACATCTGAAGAATGGTGAAAGAAGGTCACAACAGATAAGGATAAGGAATGCATTGGATAACTTATTGTGGATAACTTATTGATGAGTCTTTGATCTCATTATATTGACTTTAGTATGTTGTATTCATCTATTATGGAGAAAGGAACTAAAAGACACAAAGCAATGTTGGTCGGTAAAAGAGAATAGTTTAATGTTTACCGAGATCCTTAGTGTAAACACTGATGACAGTATACACTGATGCAATGTGTTGTATACCGAGCACAAGTTTAACCGATGAAGGTTTACCGATGCATTTCTTTGTTAACCAAGGAGAACAGAAAAGCATTTAATGATATTGTCGACTAGACAATTTGACGACAAAACTGATGAGCTGGATTCTCATGATTTCAAGGTGAAAAGTCAAAGTTTGTTACAAGGATCTATGGCTAACAAAATTCAAGGAAGATCTATCGAAGGAGATTGAAATGTGTTAATGACACATCAGCCAAGGAAGTTTAAAGTGGAAAAATCAATGGATATGATTAAGCGGCAAAATCTGATGGATGAAAATAAAATGGCTTACATGTTTATTTAAAGAAAAAAAAGAGATACTGCAGAAACTGAGCGTGAACTAGCATTCATGCATTTTTGATAAAAAAATGTTACTAAATCGAGCTACAGAAACCGAGCTACACAAAGCACAAAATTGATTGTTTGTAAGTGGTATTGATATTAGATCTGAAGTGATATATTGGTTAGAAAACATTGTTGAGCATAACACTGATCTGCAACTGCAATTTGTTGTATTAAGGTAGATCAACCTACTATTACTTTCTAATAATTGTAAACAGTGAAAATCTCTTAACCAAGTGGACTTTTAAGTCTTATTTGTGTTTCATTCTAACAAGTGAAACATTGTTATCCTATAAATCAGCACAGTGAGTGACATAAGATTGAAAGATAACTTCTAGTGCAAAATCCTCTAACTAGGTCACACCTAACAGTGTGTATTGTAACCGTTAATAGGGCTGGGTCCTCACAAGCCTCACTTCAGAAGAGTGAAATTTTTGGGTTGTCAGTTCCCAGGTGGTTTTTCCCTTAACAGGGTTTCCACGTTAAATCATTAGGTTATTTGTTTATTGTGATGATTTTTTATTATCATACTTTACATTTTAGGTATTTGATTTGATCGGTAACTACTAAAGAGCTTTAACTGAAGATCGTTAAAAACACTGACAGTGAATCATATATATGTTTATCGACTGACAGAAATTAGAGAAACAGTATTTTGGATTACTCATTTTTGTTTTGGGACTTGGATAATTGATTCACCCCCCCTCTCAGTTATTCTAACACTTAGAATAGATCTGAATATCTGCAAAGTCAAGTTGTATTGTAATCAGATCATCTACTATTTTCAGTTTAACCATTGTAAATAGATAAAATCTCTTAACCAATTGGACTTGAAATTCTTATATGTCATTCATAGAATGTACATTTTTATCCTATCAACCCCATAGTGAATGATGGTTGGATGATAACTATTAGTGTTAAATCCTCTAACAAGGTCACACCTTACAGTGTGTTTTGTAACCTTTAATAGGATTGGCTCTTCACCGATCTCACTTTAGAAGAGTGAAAAGTTTTTGGGTTACCGGTCCTAGGTGGTTTTTCCCTTTATAGGGTTTCCTTGTTAAATCTCTTGTGTTATGTGTTTATGTGGTGATTATTTGGCTATCATACTTTACATGGTGCATATCTAATTTGGTCGGTAATCTTTATGAGCAATTAACTAGTAATTGGTAAAGTCATAGATAGTTTAGTATTTATAGTTTACCGAGCTACAGATTTAGTTGAATTTGTTTTAAGTGATACATTTTGTAATTGGGACTGTGGATAACTGATTCACCCCCCTCTCAGTTATTCTAACAAAGGGGTCATAAGACCCCTTAGAACACATTATGACCCCTTAAGACACCTTATGGTTCTAATGTGTTAGAATGGGTTGTAAGGGGTCTTAATACTCTTTAGAACCCATTAGGACCCTTATGACCCATTATAATCAATTTTGAAAATTTCAAACAATAAATTGTGTTCTAATGGGTCATAATGTGATCGAAGGACACATGTTATGATTTCAATGTGTCAAAATAGGTCATAATGGGTCGTAAGGGGTCCTAATGGGTCTTAAGGGGTATAAGGACCCCTTACAAACATTATGACACACTAAGACACATTAGAACCATAAAGTGTGTGTTAAGGGGTCATAAAACCCCTTAGAACACATTACGACCCCTTAGGGAAAAATGTTTGGTTTCAATGTGTCAAATGAAGTCATAATGAGTTGTAATGGGTCCTAAGGGGTATTGATACCTATTACAACCCATTATGAACTAGTAAGACACATTATAATGAGAGAGAGAGAGAGAGAGAGAGAGAGAGATGAATTTAAAGAAATATACAATTAAATGGAAAGAGAGAAAGAGAGAAATAAGTAAATTGAGAGAGGGGAAGAGAGAACATATCCAATTAATATAACTAATGTCTTAAGTGGATGTCTTAAGGGGACATACATAAAATAATATACATAACAAAAGACATAAAATCATACATAACAACATATAGAAATTTTATAAGAATATACTATTGAATCATCAAAGCATACATAACAACACATGAGTAAAAGTATTTCAAACCAAACATGCATAATTATATAAAAGCATACATCAAAACATACAAAATTGAACCAAGCATGTATAATTGAACCATCAAAGCATATATAAGGGTAAAAGTACAAACCTGTGTCACATTTTTACAAAAGAAAAGGTCAACAAAACATAAATTATTCAACTTTAATAATATAAACATGGTATTTGTGTTTAGAATTTGAAGATGATGTAAACTGATGAAATGTGTAAAATTGGATAAAGTTTATGCCTATGATTTTTTTTTAAAAAATTGAACAAGAATTGGCATAGTTTTTTAATTTTTGAAGTCTATTTTTTAGTTGCTAAAAAATGCTGAAAATATGGGGTCTAGTTCCCACCAAACAAGTATATACAAATAATCTTTTTTCCTCTGATTTCAAAATATGTTATAGATGACATGTATAGCTAGTGCAGAAAACAAGATTAGTTTTTGATGTATATTTTCTCCCATATAACTACTCAAAGTCAAACTTATCTGAAATCAATAGTTTTTTTCTCCCATCAAATTTCCTCTATCAAATCTACACCATTCAGAAGAAAAAAATTACATATTCCTGAAGAGGACTGTCTCCTCTAGTGTTAAATATAAATTTTAATTTTTTATGATATGATTTACTATTTTTTTCTTTATTTGAAGCAGCATCCTATTGAATGTTAAAATACCTACTTGCAGTATTTTGAAATTATAATATATTAGATCTAATCAAAATACTATAAAACTTATATGACACTAATCTTGACTAAGCTCTACAAAACGGTATTTTTATATATTTTTTAAAATATCATTAAAATGAGTAGGAGTTATTGAAACATCACTTTTCTGAAATAATTTTATTTCTTTCGTAATTGGATCCAAATTAGTATAAAACATGTGTTTAATAAATATTTCAAATTGGAAAAGTTGAAGCACTTATTTAATGAATCTAGCTAGACCATATGTTTGAAAAATAATAATTTTTAATTAGAAATACTCAAATTTAGTTTTGCTGATAAGTTAGCCTGAAACATGACACAACTTTGTGCTATGTATGATAAGAACATACAAAAAATTACATAATAACATCAAATATACACACACAAGTATGCCCTTGGTGCACTCTTGAGGTGTAATAGGGAGGTTGGGAGAGCCAATCACTAGCTCTTGTGTAGGTCCACCTAGTGACCTTAAGGTGCTCTCAAATTGACACAAATTGACCTATAGGATCCCTCTAGAGGTTCAATCCCCTAGTCTAATTATCCAACCCAAATACCAAGTAGCATCTACCAAGACAAAACAAAATTCTTGGTACTTCCTTCATGCTCACACTGACCCTTAATTATCTAGTAAGGATTCACCACCTCCAAACTGACATAGGCTCTTGTAGAGATGAGGAGGTGCTTGAATATGTCTTATTTAGTTCAAATTGATGTCTTGGAGGTCTTACTTCCATACTATGTCTTACCGATATCATAGATCCTTCCCAAAATAGGGCTACAAGCAAGAGCCCCAATTAGGCCTCCTATTATGAGAAAATAGAGATTTTATCCTAATCACTTCCAAAGAACCCTACAACTTGATAATGGATTCTTGGTTCAATGCCTAACCTCTCAAATATTTTGGAGGTTTTAGGGTTTCATCTGGCCATCCAACCCCCTAACCAAAAATGAGTACTTTTGGGAGGGTTTTAGGATTTTACTGTTTGCATGATTTGTCTTCAAGGGTTAGGTGACCAAATGGATTGGTGGAACCTTCTATCTTCATGAAATTCTTGGAAAATGTCTTTTCTTTGACCTCCAATCACTGATTAGAAATTTCATACTCACCTTTGCAAGTTAAACTCCTTTTAATTCAGTCTCTCCTAGTTGGGCTCACCATAGGCTCGCCTAGGGAAAGATTGTATAAATTCTTGGAAATATTTTGAGGTCCCATTTCCTATACATATTACATACATGGAGTCTACTCACTATCCCCAAAATTCTATATAGAATGAACAATGGGATAGTGAGTTAGATCCACATTTCTTACACCCTCCTGGTTTGAACCAATGAACAGGGGAAAACTAAAAGATTTAAGAAAGCATAATTAAATGAAAGAAAATACCTAATCTAAACTCACACACTAAAAAGTAAAACACTAAACTACACACTCCATTAATCACTATCCATCTTGCAACTCAAAACATAGTTCTTGTATTCATTGATTACAAAGCTATGGTAAACTTCCACACACTTTTCACACTTTCAGAGTGAAATCTCCGTACATCAAAATGTCCAACCTCTATATTTGGTTCAATATTGACTTAAATAGTCTAAGGGAGGTCTTAGGTATGCTTTAGGGAACTCCTAGTCTAATTTAGGGCATTTGGACAACTTTGGTCTGAGCAACTTTTAAAAGTTGCAGAAGTTGCTATGCAACTTTTACAACAATTTTACAACTTTTCAAAATGTTGCACACCATAGACCTTGGTTAGATCCTATGGAGTTATAAGCTCTATAAAATACTGAAATATGCTTTCTCAAACACCCTAATTCCTGTGACATCATAGTGACATCACCTGACCATACTTAACAAAGAATGAGACTCTAACATATTAGTCTCAAGACCTAAGACATATGACTCTATTGGACCCCTAATCCCTATTGGATCTCACACATTGGTCAACATGACCTTAGGAAAATCAAATACTTTCCAAAGATGGCTACAAACAAAAGAAACAATGGATTGGTTGAGCCATCCCCTAGGTGCTCCTACACCAAAAATAATGATCTGTATATCTCCTATTGTGAACTCTATCATCACTGATATAGAAATGAACCTCCTTGATGATAATGTGTTCATTTTGATCAATACTTTATATCCCATCCAAATCAAAATGTGTGTGTCTATAGATCACTTTCATGAATATCACAACTTTTTATGAATCATAATATTGAATTTGAAGCTCTAGTTGAGGGGGAAATGTATAGTTCACAGAGAAATCTACATTTGAAAGAATACAAATAGATGGAAAACAATTTTTGGAATCACAAAACTATTTACCTTGTCATCATGCACCATGAAAATGTTGGATATATGGATATATCATAGTATAAAATCTAGTCATGAAATCAAGGTAGGGATATTAACTCTCCTTCAATGTAACTTTTTTGGATTCATTTGTTGTCTTAGTTCGGTATGTCTCATATTCAAATCTCTTCCACAAAATAGGCATTAAAACATCAATATTCTCAATTTACAGTGGAAATTCATGCAAATCTTCACAACCATTGCATCTATTTTTTATACTTTGTACTTTGAACTCATCTGAATCTTCTAATTTATGACATAAAATAGACTTCACAAATTGTTTCGTACTTCTAGGGATAGCCATATTTGGATTAAGTACTACCATATATTTTTTATATGATTTCAAGTATAGATAAAATTCAACATTATTTCGATAATAACAAAGAAAGGATCCAACCTCTCAAACATTCTCTGACATATTTTCACATCTAAGAACTCTTGCTTGAATGCTTTAAATAGTTCACTTTGTATTATATCTATAAAATGTTTTGGATATTCATATTTCATACCCATCTCTTCATCTTTCATCTATATAGTATCCCTTCTATTGGAAGAAACACATGAGAAAGTAGTCCAATATTCAATGACCTATCTTTTTACATCTTCATAAATGATGTCTTTTCGAGGAAGTCTACAAATATTTAAACCCAATATTTTTAATATTCTCATCTAACATATTTATCCTCCTAATATATCTTTGAACAGTTATTCTAGATACTTTAATTAAATTAGAAATGGCACAAACTTATTTTCTTCGCCTAAACTTTTCTCCGCGTCAACTTCCTACTAGATATTGTAGATTTCAAAGATCTATGTGAACACTTAAATCGACTCCTCAAGTTGTGTTCTTAGCATTTCTCAATGCCTCTTAAAAAATTTTAACTATTGTTTGATTAACATTATCTATAAAGTTTTTCCTATTAACAAAAACCAATAACTCCAAAATGGGATTCATCTCTCTTTTGTTGAATAACCTAGCAAATAATTGTGTTCTTCCAAACATGCTTTTATTTTCAAAATATTTATCTCAAATTTTTTTGCAATGAAATTTAATTGGGTGGCTGCAAGAAGTTGGGTGCCAATTTTTTGCAAAAAGTGGAAGTGTTTTTCCTATTTTTCAAAATTTATCTGAATTGATCTCAAAATTTGAGGCACTTAGAGATTGAATCTCGGAAAAATTCACTAATAGAAATTGTAGTACTTGGAGTCTACTTTTCAAATATATAATTTATTTTAATACCCACATGGTATAAATTATATTTTGATAAGCATATTTGAAAACCACTTTTTCAAAATGCCTGTTTCAGGACCATACCACATCTGTGTACGGCCACCATATTTTGACACAAATAAATGAATTTTTAAAAATCCTTCTTAGGGAAGATACCTAAGACATATAATATTGATGAGAATATTTTTTCTTATTTTTTTGTTTTGTAAATTATTTTTTATTAATTCTTAATTAACAATAAAGCTTATTTTTCAAACCTCTCGTGTACGGCCACCATAATTTAATATAATTTTTCTTTTTTCAAATTTTTTTTTTTAAATTCAAAAAAATTGAATCTAGATTGATGACATATAATTTATTTTTAAAAATACTTAAAAATTAAAAAGTTATTAAAGTTTTAGTGAGTCTCACTATTTTACGTTTATGTACCACTATCAACTAATAAATAATGTAAAAATAGTAAAAATAACCATATTATTATGAAATTTATATTTTTAGAATCGTGATAGTGAGATCTTTAATGAGTTTTTATTTTGTGAAAAAAATCGATCCAGAAGGGCTTCAAAAAATTACGGTAAGCCTTAAAAATTTTATTCCAATGCCTTAGCCAAAATTTTGGAGGCTAAGACATAGGCTTGGTCTCACCAAACCTATCCCAAACCAAAAATTGAGGCAGAGTGAAAACTCCCGCGTGCATATTTTAAGAAACGGGCACCCGTTATTTAAATTCAAAAAACGGGCACCCGTTTCATAAATTTAAAAAAATGTGTTTAAAAAAATATTTTAAATTAAAAAAAAAATTAAATTTTTTTTTAGAAACAGGTACCCATTTTTCAACAAACGAGTGCCCGTTTCTGGAAAAATGGGTACCCATTTTTTGAATTTCAGATCGGATGTCTGAGCCTAAAACGGGCACCCATTTTTAAAAAATGGGTGCCCGTTTCAAGGGGCACAAATTTTCAAGCCGCGGACTTCCGCGGAATTGGCACCCAACTTTTTGCTTCTACCCAATTGTTCTTTCAGATACCACGTGCTCAAATGAAACTTGACTGAAAAGTGTGCCACATTCATCTTCATCAAATTTCCCATGTCAAATGATATGTTTCTACATTGAGAACTACCAATTTGTTCCCCTATTTGAATTGAATCTTCTTTTATATCAATAGGTTCTTTTTGAACTTCAACATGTTGGTTTTCATTATGTTTTGTTTGATCTTTTATTTTTTCATCTCTTATTTGATAAAATTTTCTTGTTCTGTTCCTTTTATTCCCCATTGAACTGAAAGATTCAATTCACCTGCATACAAAAAACCATATACCCAATAAAAAAATATAAACAATATTTATAAGCTCATAAATCAAGTACTAATTGAATAATATTTGAATTAATTAACCAAATAAAATAATGCTTTAAGTTAAAAGATAAAATAAAAAAATGCTTTAATTTTAAAAACTAAATAAAAATTTTCTTTAATTTAAAAAACCAAATAAAAGATTGTTTCAATTAAAAATAAATAAATAAAACAAAACAAGGCAAAAATAAAGTATAAAAATATCTTGCAAGAAAAAAACATACCTTCTTGATGATTATCCTGCGTAATTCCTTTCGTATGAAAAAAATAATAATAAAGAACTTTTAATAAATTATTTTATTTAAAAAATCACTTATTATTTCACAAGTATTAAACATTTTTTTAATTTTCTAATTCACAAAATATGCATTTTATATGAAGTTTAAGGGGCTCAGTTGCTAACACAACCGTGTTTGGCTGGTTGTAGTTTTAGCTGAACCCAGTTCTGCTAAAACTGCCTATGTGGCATCCCATGTGGCACCCAAACAAGCAAAAATTGGAAATTCATAGAACTTTTCACTTTTGCAGCTCATTTCTCCATCAAAACTCAACTTTCTTAAAAAATAAAAATACCCTTTTGTACAACTCAGAGTCATGATTATTGTCATATATTTCTCATATTATTTTGATTAGAGATAATATATTATAATTTTAAAATACTATAAGTAGGTATTTTAACATTCGAGAAGACACTCCTTCCAAAAAAGAAAAAAAATAGTAAATCATAACAAAAAAATTTAAAATTTATACTTAACACTAGAGGAGAGAGTCCTCTTCAAGAATATGTAATTTTTTTTTGAATGGTGTAGATTTGATAGGGAAAATTTGGCGTGAGACAAATAATGTCAATTTCGGGTAAGTTTGAATTTGCATAGTCATAACCAAGAAAATATACATCAGAAACTAATCTTTCATTTTTTATGCACTAGCTATACATGTCATCTATAACATATTTTGAAATTAGAGGAAAAAAGGATTATTTGCATATACTTTTTTGGTGGGAACTAGACCCCACATTTTTAGCATTTTTCAGTAATTAAAAAATGGATTTAAAAAATTAAAATTTTTTTTCAATAAATTACATACATAAACTTCATCCTATTTTACACATTTCATTAGTTTACATCATCTTCAAATTCTAGACACAAATGTGACTTTTATGTCGTTAAAGTTGAACAATTTGTGTGTGTTGTTGACCATTTCCTTTATAAAAGTGTGACACAAGTTTGTACTTTTACCCCCTAGTTAGATAACCTAATTAGAGTAAAAAAAGTTTTGATGGGGCCCGAAAACCTTTTGAAAAGATATTTTGAGAGGGATCGAGAAACCAAAAATTGAATACATGAAAAAGATAGAACACTACAAAATAATAGCTAAAAACTACCCTATCAACCTAAAAGGGAAAAAGAATTAGAGCACAAGTCATAACTACAATAAGATAAAGCCTAAAAACTTAGTGTACAGGGTTTTTAAATGCTCCCATAATATAATCAATGGGGTGTAACAATGCTCTCATAACCTTAATTTCCCCCAATAAAAAGATAAAAAATAATAATGCTCACTAGGAAAAAAACCCTCCCAAATAAAGGAGTGGATCATAGGGTTTTGAGAGGATCCCCATACCTCCAAATTGGGTTTTCAAATGGATCTTGAAACTAATCATTAGTTTTGAGCTAAGGCACCCCACAAAAAATTCTATGACTCTCTTGTGATAATCCTCTCCACCTCGATAGGAGTGGATCACACCTCAAAAGGAGCAACAAAGGAGGAGACAATTTAAAAGAAAATAAAAAACTCATTCAACCCCGCCCTCAAGTAGCCACAACCAAGATAAGACTACACAGTGAAATAATTTTCCTCTTTCCAAAAGCAACTCTCTACCTCCATGGGATACGATGACCCCTCAATCTGACATAGGAAAGATGGAAACAAGAGATAGATGAGCCAAACCCATATTGTAGCCACTAGAAAAATCCCCTCCTATAAAGCCTCATACTCCACCTCAATAGTAGCATCATGGGGAAAAACCCAACCAAGAACAAGAATATCTTTCTTGAGAAGAGAATGCAAAAAACATCAGACATCATCAAGGATAGAAATAGCCCCAATAAAATTAACCTCTAACTAGAAAGAAAACAAGGCCAGTATGAGCCCATGAAAATTTCCAATAACCACCTCACCACAAAGAAAAAAGTGGCCACCAAAAGCCCCAACGTCAACAAGAAACTACTTGAAATATTTAACATGAATACCATGGGTGTAGAACCAAGGAAGCCCCACAAAGATGAAAAATGAAAAAGACCCATAATTGGGTTTCTAAGAAATAAACATCTAGAAGAATAAAGCTCCGCCAAAACACATTGAGTCCTACCTGATCTAAGACTAAAAGAAAATGACAACCAAAACACCAATATGCAAAATGTTGACATGGTCCAACATGAAAAATGAGGAACATAGAAACTCCAATGCAAGAAGGGCATAAGATTGAAAAAATGACATCAACCCAATAGAAATAACATGCCAACATCCACCCAAAACCAAATCCACATACTCAATGACAAATAAAACTGCATCGCAAGCCAAGCCAAAAACTAGGTAGAGTGCAACCAAGGGCATACATTGAAAGTTCATTGAAAAAAGAAAGGAAGACCAAAACATATGAATGGAAAGGAAAAATAATGCTACAAAATGTGGTAGAGACCAGGCCACAAGAAATTGCATCCAGAGACAACAAGTGAAAGGAAAGATTAACACAAATTGAAACTAGGCTAGATATTTATACAACACCAACACTCACAACAAAGCATAGAGTATCTATAGTGCACAATTGTAGCCCCTCATTGCCATCTTCATCTCCATCTACCTCATCTTCTTATCCATCCACTACATCATAAATCCTAGTGTAGCTATCTCCACTCCTGCCTCTACACATTATGATAAGAATACCACAAACTTGACGTTTCCCCCAATCAATTTGAAAACATCTTAATTTATTAGTGGTGCTCAAAATAAAATAAAATTATGATAAAAATAACATGAGAATTGCATTCTTAATTATGAAAGAAATATAAGGATTAGGAATAATTAACCTTGATGATGATAGTTTGATTAAAATGAATCAATGTTTGTAGTAAGACTTGTACTAAAACCAAATGATATTTTTTAATGATTATTAGATGTTAGATCTAGATTATGTGGGTTAGAATTGTTCTCTTTAGATAGAAAATAAATAATTTCTCAGATGGAAGATAGGGGAATTTAGGAAAGGTGGATTAGATCAGAATGTCAAAACAAATATTTATATTTCTTAAGATCCCAAAGCTTGGAATTGAATGCAAGAGAAAACCAAGTCTAGGGATAAGGATTAAAGTATAAATGATTACTTAGATAGATAATAAGCTTGTCGGTTGAGTATTATCCATGCTTATAGAATATAGAAGAAATGATGGTTTATGGACTCCTTTCTATCTCTTGTATCTGGGCTAGAGTAGAGGGATAGAGGATTCTTAGGTATGGGGCATGAGAAATCAGAAATATAGAATGCAAAATATAAGATATGAAACTATTTCACGGGCGATATAGGATGTAGTCTCCAAGGACTATCTTGCAAAGAAATAATGGTTTTTGAACAAGATTTGTCATTCTATAGTATTATGTAAATGATTAGATGACATTAGAGGTTATGTGGTCAAAGTACGGACATGTCAAGATTTTATCAAAGAATTTATATATTCTATGATTAGAATCCTTGGCAAGGTAAAAGGTTGTGGGGAAGACATGATTGAAAATTATTTGGGATAAATGGATTTCAATATAATGAAAAAGGTGTAATGGATGAAAAATCTTCCAAAAATTCTAATGGTATAAAAAGATAACTCATTTTATGCATCACTCCTTTAAGCAAGTAGTCATATGGAACTTCTCAAAAAGACCATGAGTATAGTTTTTTCGATAGTATTTTTTTGTGGCTAATATTCGCCAATTGGCTAATTTTAGAAATTTGAGAATCAAAATTTGGCTAATAATTCAAGATTTAAGACAACCTAAATTGCCACATTTTTATAAATTTTTTATTTAGAAATATTTAAATCGCAAAATAATTTATTTTATAAAAAACTTGAGCTCAAAAATTTGCCACAATATTCAATACATGATTTGATTTGATTCACTAGAATTTTATAAGTTGTAGAAATTTAAATTAATTCTCCAATAATATATCATGATTATTAGTTACTGTAGGGATCTATCACCAACTTTTAGTTGTCATTATTGACTTAAAGTATAATCTAGTCACATGCATTATATTCTATGAGGTAAAAATATTAGTATTTGGTTTGTAATGCTTATGGGAGCTAAAATTTCTTCCAAATTGTTGATCTTAATATAAATCAATGGTCTTGAAGAACTTTTGGGCCCCATTAGTATTTAAATATATCAATACATTTGTCTCACACAATATAATGAGGTTATTAGATTATATTTTAAATAAATGGTAGAAACTAATTATTACTAAATCTATTCCTTAAACCCATCAAAGATTTCCACATTAAGCTTAATAATTTTCTATAAGAATTCTATTTTTTAAAATAAAAGTATTCACCATGCTGATTAATTAATTTCTTTTTATTGTTTGAGATTCACCAATATTTTCTACAAAAAAATTGTTATTCAAAAATAATCGCCAATAAGACTTCTTTTTTTCAAAAAAATTGAGAGATTCGCCAATAGAAATTATACTTTTTTTCAAGAAAATGAAAGATTCGCCAAGATTTTATATCTTTTTTAAGAGGGGGGTTTCTTAAAGTTATCCCTAGACTTTTTTCTACTTGACATATTTTTTATTTCTTTCCTACAATATTTTTGAAAAATAATGCTATTTTATCTTCTTTTGAGATTATTTTGAATGAAAATTATGTTTAAACTAATATTTTTCATTTCATCAACTAATTGTTTTCCTTTTTCTATAAAAAAAAATTAGTAATTTTTTACCATAATTAGTTTCTAATACTTTTTTTTCTATAATTCATTGGAATTACATATTATTTCATTGAGGGACCGTGAATTTGAGAACAAAATTTAAGAAAAATTTAATCATAAACAATTACACATTTAGACTTTATGAACTTCAATATCATTTGTAGTTGTAAATTTTTTAACAAAGCTCAGTACTATACTTTTCACATTGAGATGCATTTTGTGGTAGTTTGTATGCACATTTAAAGGTGAAGGTATTTCATGGAAATCTATTTCCTCCATTACTTTCTAGTCTAACTTTGACCATAATTTATTTTATGCAATAAATATTTTACAACATATTCTCATGTGAATGTGACTTAAAGCACAAATGCTATCAAAACCCCATTTTCACTCACCACATACAAACTAATATTCATTTCAATATCTCCCACTCACCTCCTTAGATCATGCTTCCAAATTAAAAAAATTTCAAGTCATCTATGTGGTTGTAGATTGAAACTTAAAAGTTATAAAATTAAATATTAAAACCTAAATCATATTGAGTGGCTCTTCGTAACCATTGGACCAAGCTAAATTAAAAATGCATTGACTCATGTATTATATTTTTATTAAAGTAGGGAAGGGCCCCAAACCTTTATATAGATCAAAATCAAACCATCAAAACAAATTGTTCTCTGACCAAATAGTAGAGTTATCCCTAAGTAACCAAAGTACAACATATAAAAGATGAAATAAACCTAACACACTAACTAATGAAGATCAAAGTTAAGAACATGGAATAGTCTCAATTTATTAATTTGAGATTTCTCGATCGAATGGAAATGAGACTTTTTCTTATGATTCAAAAATATCCAAGAAGAAGCATCCATATCCAGAGAAATGAAGGGAAATATGTTGAAATATTAATTAGAAGTAGCAAATGAGTCTAGGAAGTAAGGACAAGAATTGGCAAAATTTTATGTTACAAAATAACATCTAAACCTAAAAGAGATCCCTTCATAGTCTAGGATATGTCTCCATAGAAACTCATTGACATTAACTTAGATCCCAGTAGGAAGTGATTCCTAGACATTATATGTTTTTGAAGTAGGTTCAAGAATTAATTTTTAAGTGGAGAGTTAAAAGAATCATTAGTAGCTAAAGCAACTAGAAACACTTCCTATGAAGGGGACCTATTTGATTTTGAAATGCTAATAATGCGTTTGTAGTCAGGGTAACCATTAGTAAAGGATTATTTTTTAGGGGATCCATTGCTCCCATTCACCAAGAGAAGGAGATGAGAGTTTGAAATTGGGGAGCATGAGGATGAGAAGAATTCATGAGTTGGAGATTGAAATCATGTATTATGTTGTTGCATTATAAGAATTTCATTTATTTCTAAATGACATAAGAATTATGAGATTGTTGAGGAAGAATAAAATCCAAGACATAATCTGGCATCACAAGTTTTCAATTGTATTACATTCTTGCTTTGATGTTTTCATTACAAAAAAAAAAAATCTACCTAAGGAATTGACTATGGAGAACATGCCACATGTTTTTTAATAATGTTTTTGAAGCTTACTTTATTGTATATGGATCATAGATGTTGAGTTGAATAGATTACAAAAAATTAGAATAAAGAAATTGTTTAATTTTCATATGAGTTCATATAAATTACATGTACAAAAGTGAACCCAACAAATTTCCAAGTGAACATCTAATTCTATAACAATTTTTCAAAAAATAAGTTTATTTCTACAATAGTGAATTAATTTATGAAATCTATCATTGTTGGTTTAATTAAAAATTCTCTAATTACACTTTTCTTAAAATTACTTAGGATAATGCATTGCATATTAGTTTTCATATGACACACATAGGAGCCTGCACCTTTATTTGAACATAGTGTAAAGGAGAAATTCTACTTTAGGTGGTGATAGTGGTTATCACATTCTAGTTTATGTGTTGTCTCCATCTTTAGTGCACTTATCACATTATCATCCTTCACAAACTACACATACTTAATTTCATAATGGGGGATGATCCACCCATGGCGAACATGTGATTCCACCTTGTGTGGGTGATAACTTATCTCCTCCATATCATGATCTCTTATTGCCTTGCCTATATAACAAGGCACTTCTACATTGTATATCATTGAATTCTATTTGAATCATATCTCTTGAATATAGTTGGTTCATTATCATATCATTGATGAGAATATAGTTTGTTCTTGTCTATATCATCTCTCTTTTCTTTGTGCTATTCATTGGCCTAGATAGACCCTTGGTTCATTGCTATATGTAAAGTCTTACATGGTATTAGAGCACTCTAGATGTGAAGACTTCATTTGAATAGTAGAAAATTTGTCTTGATTCGATTGTGGATGCATGGTAAGACTATTTGAGCATCACCATTGCGTGTAAGAGGATATTTCAATAAATTTTGACTATAAATTTATCTATAATAGATAAAATTCAAATCTGAGGTAAAAGAAAAAATTAGCAGATTGAGTTGTATGACGTGAACTGCCCTTTTTGATTATGACCATTTAATTTATTTTTTCTACATTTACAGTTTAGATCACAAATTTTTTTAAAAATATTTTTTGTTGTTGAAGAAAATTTATGGCTTGGCCTTGGTCCTATTTATTTGTCATAGTGCATATTCTCTGGAAGAGCTTTCACAAAATCACAAAACCATATTAGCAACAATCTTAGTCACCAACACCACATAAAATCAAATCTGATAGCAATCATAAGTCTCCTGAATAAGCCTAGAAATGCATTCAAAATACTAATTGTATGCACCCTAAAATGGTCGCCTAGACTTTGGGCCCCATTTAGCAATTTGTCAAATCCCTGAATCAATATTTTCAAAAATCAACATTTTCAAAAATCAACATTTTTCAAATATATCAATTTCTTTGATCAAATCATAATCAATTCAATATTTCCTAAGGTTTGAGCCTTATTTAATTTAAAAGAGATAAAAAATAAAAATCTTATTTAATTAAGAGAACATGCTACCTTTTAATTAATTAAAAATCTCTTTTAATTAAATAATAAAATTATTTTATCCTAAGCCTTTATTTAATTAAAAGGAATTTTCTCCCCTTTTATTTAAATAAAAAATCTCCACTTTTCTTCTTATCCTATGTTGCACAAATAAAGCATTTAATTCTTATTTATTAAAATAAATAAATAAATAAATAAAATAAAAGTACTTTTTGTCTCACATGGACATAAATTAAATGCTCAACATAAAGTAAATGCTTCTAATTTTCTTATTGGAGGATATTTGTGCACAAGGATCAAGCTTCTTTTTTTCTCCATCATTGATTAAGTCTTTTGCCTCTTAATCTCCATGGTCCATTATTTTTCACTTCCTATAAAAGAAGAGCTCTCTTCCTCATTTGCACACACCATACATATTTGAATTATTATGCTACAAGTTTTCTAAGTCATTGAAGCTTTTGGAGATATTCTTGCATCAAGTTTTGAAGATTTGGAGCATCATTGGCATTCATCTTGCATCTACATCACATCCTAGCTTGCATCATAGTTGCATTATCATGGTATCATTTCCTTTCATATTTTAGATTAATCTCACATAGTTTAATTAGAGGGTTTGTAACTCTTTCATTTCCATTTTCATAGCTTAATTACATCTTCATTCTCATAAGATTAATTTGCATTCTCATATAGATTTGCATAGCATTGCATTCATTTGAAATCTCTCATTGTGTGGTTGACTAGCAAGGTCACTAGTTTATAGCTCTAGCTGAGAGCAATTTTACAAATCTTGCAACTCCATGCATAGAGAGCTATGGATCGATTTGTGAGGGTTCATTCTTGAGTTTTCTTGCATGTAAGGATTCATAGAAGTGTGAAAATATTTTAGCACATATTTTTGGTGTCCACCATGGGGCAACCCACTTTTTACATGCTGGTTTTGATTATTTTTGGAGCTAACCCTTGTGCAGATTTGTTTGGAGACAAAAAAACCCTAGATTTGAAAGATGTGATCATATCTCCCAAATGGCTTCGTTTTTTGGTTTGAAATTTTTTTTTTAGGTTGGTGACATATCAAAGAAGCTCTGAAAAAAAATTTAGAATTTTTGGAGGTAATTTGTATTTTTTATGATTTTTTCTTGATTTTTCATTAAAAAATCAATTTTTGGCGCAAATCAGCATATTTTTTAGAAATTTTTATATTTCTGGAAAGGTCTTGGAATTCTACAGGGGCTATATTCATTTTTTTTTAAATTTAGAAACCATATCATAGCTCATTTGGTCAATTTATAAAAACTAGTCTATTTTGGTAAAATAGGTCTCTAGGGCACAAATGAAGAGATTTTTCTAAACTTTTTATATTTTTGGAAATCTCTCTATTTTTTGATAGAGGTCTCTTTTCTACATTTTGGGTTTAGGGTCCGAATTCATATGGTAAAAATCAGATCTTGTTGACTAGGTCAAATGTAAAAAAAATAAAATTTTGTGATGGGTATGCACTTATTTTTCATTGTTTATTGCATGATATGAGTTATCATTTGGATTATTTTCTAGTTATCATTGCTCCTAACAATTAATTTTCAGATCTAACCCTAGGGTTTGCATAAGTTGGATATACATTGCATATCTTGTTTGCTTGTTTTCTTGTCTTGTTCATTTGAAGGTGCTCTTGCTTTTATGGAAAATGCTTAAAACAAAGCGTTGGACTTGAGGTACTTTGTTCTATCTCTACAAAATTAATTGAACCTCTCATGTGTTTGGCTTGAGTGTTTACATGCTTTCATAGAACATATTTCAATTGATGCTCTTAATGGGAAATGAAAGAACATAGATTTGTTTTTCCAAGTTTGTGTAAGTGAATGCTTGTGTTTAAACCTTAAGTAATTTTTAGTTTCAATATCAAATATCTCATTGAGTGATTGAAGGCATGGATTCATTCCTTATTTACATAGGGAGTTAAATGCACCACTTTGTGGACTCACTCTATGTTTACTTGGAAAGTTAAATATTCCATTGATGAAACCCTTTGTCATTTGTGAGTAGTATTGATAAGCAACTTTAGATTACTTGTGATTGATCTAGATTGCTATCTTGGGTTATTGGACTCGCTAATCCACCAGCTCCTCATTTTTTCCCCGTGGTTGCAAGATCAGTGCCACATTAAAGGGGAGGGGTCTACAAGAAAGAAGCGTTAATTGCTCCACTAGGCAACCCTTTTGTGCTTTTTGGAACTCACTTGTTTTCTAAGGTGTGGACTCACTTTGAGTTGATGTGAAGAGTTAAATGTTTCACTTTTGGACTCACTTTGAGTTGGTGTGAAGAGTTAAATGTTCCACTTTTGGACTCACTTTGAGTTTGTGTGAAGGGTTAAGTGTTCCACTTTTTTGGACTCACTTCACATTCTCTTGAAGGGTTAAATGTTCCACTTTTGGACTCACTTCACATTATCTTAAAGGGTTAAATGTTCCACTTTTGGACTCACTTCACATTTACTTGAAGAGTTAAGTGTTCCACCTTTAGTGCTCTAAATACTTTTGATAGTGAATTACTTAGTTTTAATTTCTAAAAGGCCTGCTTGAGGACACACCACCTCAAGGGATGACCTTAACTCCTGTGTTTCGGCGGAGTATAAATATCAGGAGGTGAATCCAAAGACACCTCTCTTGAGAATTGAGTTTGATATCACTCTTGGCTAAGCCTCAAAGAACTTTATACCTTTGAGAAGTGAAGGAGGAGATTTGGGTTACCGTCTCCCCCCGGTTGTGTGATTTTGAATTCTTCTCATCTACGAATTTGGGCCTCACGTACCTTGTGTATATCGAGGACTCCTTTTAGAAAGCCACGTATATCCTTGTAGACAGCTTGTTAAGGTGTTGTATTCTATGTGCCTGCTAAAACATTTTCAAGAACATACACAAGTAAAATCTTTAAGGAGTAGAATACTAAGTCACTATCTCTATTCATGTGCAAGGTTGCTTTGTCCCTTGCTCATTGCTTGAAGACTATTTGCTTGAACTCCCTGGTTTCTGTTCTATGTGCTTGATCATTATTGCGAAATCTTTTGAAAGATCTATTTGGAATATTGAAACTGAGTTCTGTCCTGCTGTAGTGAGTTCTTCTTAGAAGCTTGGTCTTCCTTGGTCAGTCCAGGTCAGATCCTAAGTGTTGTCATGTTGCTCAACATCTCAATGAACATTATGGTATCAATTGCACAAGATGACTCTTAGTCTTCTTCTTTCTTCTCCATTTCCCATGTTCTTCTAAAGTCTTCTATTCCCATGGGAAATTCTTCTTCTTCTTCTTGATTCTTTTCCTCTTACTATCTAGTCTACCTTATTCTATTTATCTATTCATTTCTTCCATGCTTGATTCCTCCTCTTCTATAACCATGAATCCTGACTATCTGATTTTGGAACCTTTATTAAGAATAGATGTTCTTGAGCTCATTGACATATTCGAAAAGTGTTGTTCCTCCAAAATTTTCATGAGTGATAAATTTATAGCAAAAATAAAAGAAAAGATGATTAAATCAGATGCCTTTGCTAGAATCATAAACATGATCACATCACAATCTTCTTCTTCCAAACATTCTTCATCATCTAAATCTTCTCATTCTTCTTCACCTTCCAAGCCTTATCATGACTCTTCCAGACATCATTCACATTCTTCATCTTCTAAGTCTTATTATGATTCTTCTAAACACTATTCACATTCTTCATCTTCCTAATCTTATCATGACTCTTCTAAACATCATTTGAATTCCTCATTATCCAAGTCCTCTTCCTACACTAAGTCTTCAATTTCTTCTTCTTCACGATCTCATTCTTCTTCTACTTCTTCAAAGAGTCTTACTTCTCTTCACAAGACATACCATAATGAGCAACATGATAGTCCTTATAATACCTCTTCCATGAAGAGTGACGCACCCACCTATGATGACTATGATGACTATGATGATGGACAATGTAGTGATACTTATGACACCTCTATTCCTAAGAGTCCTCCTAGTCATGTCCTTGTGCTTACTGGAAATGGGTCCTCATATTGGAAAGATCGTGATGGTGATCCATATGATTCAGATTTTGAAAAAAACTTTATGAGTTTTGTGAACAATACTTTGATTATAATCTAGCTACTACTGTTGAGGAATATAAAATGCACCGTGCTAATTTGAAATGTAAATATTATAAAAATCCTTCCTCTAAGAACATTCATGCTGAAAATAAAGATGACACTCTCAAGCAAGATCATGTTAATGTTGAACCCTTGTCTTGTGATGGTTCCCTTCCATCCCCTACTTTCTCCAATACTCATACATTTCCTAAAGCTTCTGAGTCTTCCAAATCTGTCACAAATCCTTCATCCAACAAAGATCTTAAGGCTTTCCATGCAGTTCCCTATAGTTATTCTCAAGGGCTACCTCTTAAAGAAACTCAAGCTAACCTTCACTTGGCTGAAAATACTTTCAATAATGTTAAACCTAAAGAGCCTAAGCCTTTATATGTTATAATGCCTACTTCAACTAATTCTTCACTATCTCTTCCAAAGTCTTCCATACAATTCCAACATGCTTCCTTGTCCTTAAAAGTGGCTCCATGTCAAGAGGACTCTAAAAATGATAAAGAAAAGAACATAAAGAAAGATCAAGATCAGGAACCCTCCATGTCATCCAATTCTTTTCATGATGTCTCTCCTCCATTTCATGGTTCTTTTGATCCTCTACACTCTTCCGCATTCATTCTACCACCTCTTAAGAAAGATCAAGCTACTACTTACACTATTGAGCTTATTGATAATCAAAATAACCTTACCACACCTACACTTTTCAAAGATGATACTTCCATTAAGGTTATTAAAAATGGTGTTGTTACTTCTAATGTAAAGCCTATTGAAAATCAAAAAAAATTTGATACGCTTATGCTATCCAAAGATCCTTATCAAGATCGAAGTCTTCCATCTTCTTGTTCTACCGCTCCATGTTCACTTCCGCTTTCTACTTTTCCTAAGTCTTCGCAAGCTTTGAATGATCCTATCAAAGAAACTGCTCCTATTCAAGATGTCCAAGATCCTATTGAAAATTCTAATGCTCACTCTAAAGATGTTGATATCCTTGGTTGTGATATAGATGCTGATGAACTTATTGATTATCCTTTTGCATCTTCCACATCTATCCTTGGACCTCCTCCACCAATACTAAGGGCTTCATGTCTTCCTTCCATCTTGGGTCCTTATGTCCCTTCACTTTCCTCTCCTAACTCTCCTAATTCATCATCCATCTTGGGTCCTTACATCCCTCCATCTCCTATCTTTCCTCAAGATCAACATAGATGCATACCCTTGAATCTTTTTCATCCACCCACCCATCTAAACCAGTCATATTCTCCTCCTTCCACAAATCCCAAGTCTTTTAGAAGTAACTTGAATGTTCAATACAAGAAAAAAAACCAATACAAGAATCCATCAAAAAAAGATCACCATGTCTCCTCTAATCGACATGGAAACATAAAGTCAAAAGAGATATCTAAGAAGAAAACTACAAGACAAGTATGGGTTCCAAAATCCATCATTTAAGATATTATCTCTAAATCATCCAAAGGAAATAAAAAGCCTAAAGCTATATGGATTCCAAAGTCTTTCTTAAAAGAGTCTAATATTGAACAAAAAGTAAAGTTGACATTCAAGCTTCCAAAGGCTTCCACTTCATTTTCTTCCAAAAATATTCTTCAATTCCATGTGCTTGAACTGCAACCTCTGCTAAACATTCACCATATTCCTTCTCGTATTCCTTCGTTCACATTTCCTCCATCCTCTCACCACCCTTCAAGGTGTGTGTTGATGTTGATCTTGCCTTCCTTTATATCTACTCTTTCACAATCCCTCCATTAATTATCCTTTTACCTTCTATCCTTTTCCTCATTTTCCTATTCCTCCTATCTTCCAACCTCACTCTCTTTACATAAAACCTTATCCTCCATTTTTTTCTTCCATCTTCCTTTCCCTATCAACATTTTTGAGCATATCATTTTGAATCCTTGGCATATCATGGTTTATCCTTTCAAGGAGCATTATATAAAAAGCTTGCCTTCTTCCAAAAAAATAAAATTTTAAAAAAATAGAAAAATTCAAAAAGAACAAAAAAAGAAAAAAAAGAAAAAAATTGAAAATGTACCATGGTGAAAACTTGGAAACAGGCACCTTGGTAGCAAAAGTAAAGAGAAATAAATTCATCCTATGGTGAAAACCACTCCCTTGTGGCGCCTTGGATAAGTACCATGATGAAAACCTAGAAATCAGGCATCATGCGTAGTTCTTCTACATATTGCATCCATTCCATCCTCTCTCTTTGATCTTGACAATGTTGACCTATACACGAACATTTGGCTATCTTGTGAGCTATCTTCCGATGATCTTGCTTTCATTCCTTTCATGTTTAGCCTTCATATTCATTTTCCTCCATTCATTCTAGCCTTTCGCTATCTTTTTCCCCCTTGGTCTTGATCTAATCAAAAGAGTAAACATGATGCTATGAAGCCTTTTGACATATCTACTCCTTTGGACTACATCCTCCCTTCTTTTGCAGTGCACTTTTGTGACTTATTCTATGCTAGCCTCTCATTTCTTGTCCAAATGTACTTTGCATGACAATTTTTCCCTAGCTTGGGTACTCTTGAAGAGTTTGTCATTGAGGATGTCTTCCCTTCACTCTCTTTCATTCTCATGTCTTCCATCTCTTCCACCAGCTTGCTTATCCATCTTGTCCTCCACCTTGCCACATTTTGGAACTGCACAATGTGATCTTACTTAAAGAGTTTGATGCCCATTCTGTTTGGGGGCATCCTTTGTACATATTTTATGATCTTGAAAAAATACCAAAAAATTTATTTATTGATCCTGAAAAAATACCAAAAAAATTGATATATGATGCTAAAAAAAATCTTTAAAAGCATAAAAAGTTCTGAAAAAATATAAAAAAATTCAAAAATTCAAAAATTTAAAAAAAATAAAATTGAAAATATGCCATGGTGAAAACTTGGAAATAGGCGCCTTGGTAGCAAAAAAAACAAAAAAACATTGCAATAAATCCAAGTGGTGAAAACCTGGAAATAGACACTACTTGAGGCCTTTGCACCCCTATTTGTTAGCATGCATCCTTAACACTGAACCTTTCTCCATCATGCCTTGACCTTATTTGACTTGGTCTGGAATTGGTCTTTATCTTTGTCTAAGGGGCATACCTATTAGCATTGGTCCTTTAGGTGCGTTTGTCTCTTGGGGCATTTCACAACAGGTGTTTTTCAATACCACCCCAAACTGTGTTTTTCAACACTACCCCTGCGTCGAGTGTTTCTTAACACTTATCAGATGTCTTACCCAATATTCTAAGTATGATGCAATATTTTTCATTTGCAGATGTGATGATCAGAGTCTAACTCTATGAACAACACACACGCACTTAAACAATCAACTCGCTTGAGATATGTTGACTTTATTTTTCTTTGTGTGCTGTCTATGAGGATTTCTTTGATGAGTGGTCTCTTGCTGAGAAGTTTTTGATGATGCATAGCTAGAAGACTGAGGGTATGAGAATATGTTTTATTTCTTTATCTAGTTGTGGGTATATTTTGCTGATCCTAACTGTCATAAGCATTTATGCTGGTCTTACTTGACACTATGGATTGACAAGGTATTATCCTTGACTGTTTTGTGAGTGCATGCTTCTAGTTATCCTTACTTTCATGTGTCTTGATACAAGCATAATCTCGCCATATCAAACTTAGGTGATCTCACTGCATTAGTCATCTTGACCTACATGTCTTTGATGCCTAGGTGAGATTTCCACATTTCTATCTGAAAAAGATCATATTCATATCCACATAGTTATGCTAGTGTGCATTGTATGATCTTGTGATGCTACCAATAATGCTCGATGATGATAATTAGATATCTATAGGCGTTGTGACTTTGCAAGTCAACCACTTTCATAGTAGCTTGCATTCTTAAGTTCATCATAGTTTAATTTTTGCATCTTGCATATGGAGAGAGCTCTCATTTTTATCATCTATGGACTAGTTGGTCAACTGTGCTCATTTTCTGATTCTTCTTGATCATATCTTTCATTTTTGGTCTTTCATGTCACATTATTTTCTATCCATTTTTGGACTCGAAATCAAAATCTGAGTTGTGTTTCCAAGCTTTCTTATTCTTCTACGTAGTTGACTGACCTTTTGATGCATAATTCTTTGATCTTTGATGGAATTTCTTCCTTTCCATGTCTTTCAAACTTCTAGTCTTTCATTCACCCCTTTTGCTTCCTCTCTCTGAGGTTTGACTTAATCTTTATCCTATATCTTTCCCAGTCAAACCTAGTCAACCTGGGGCATATCTTCACTGTTTGATGGTTATCTTATCATGCTCCCTTATCTTCAGTTGTGATTTCATTTTGATTTGCTCAATCTTTATCAATCTGCTATTCCTCTTTACCTGATTTCAATTTCGACTCCGAGGGGGCAGTATTTATGGGATTCTCATCCCTGATTTCCTTGATTTTCTTGATTCAGACATCTTTTTATGAATTTTTTCTCAAGCTTGAGATTCTTATCTCTTAATTTGGATATGATCCCAAATCAACCTCATGTCCAGAATCTTTTATTTATGTTTGTCCGGATGTGATCCCGAATCGACTTCACATCTGAGTTGTTTTGTGATCCCAGATCGATCTCACATTTTGATTCTTTTTTGACTACATGTGTTCCCAGATCAATCACACATTCGTCAAAGAGGGGCAAATGTATGCACCCTAAAATGGTCCCCTAGACTTTGGGCTCATTTAGCAATTTGTCAAATCCCTAAATCAATATTTTTAAAAATCAACATTTTTCAAATATATCAATTTCTTTGATCAAATCATAATCAATTTAATATTTCCTAAGGTTTGAGTCTTATTTAATTTAAAAGAAATAAAAAATAAAAATCTTATTTAATTAAGAGAACATGCTCCCTTTTAATTAATTAAAAATCTCTTTTAATTAAATAATAAAATCATTTTATCCTAAGCCTTTATTTAATTAAAAGGAATTTTCTCCCCTTTTATTTAAATAAAAAATCTCCACTTTTCTTCTTATCCTATGTTGCACAAATAAAACATTTAATTCTTATTTATAAAGAAAAATAAAATAAAAAATAAAAGAAAAGTACTTTTTGTCTCACATGGACATAAATTAAATGCTCAACATAAAGTAAATGCTTCTAATTTTCTTATTGGAGGATATTTGTGCACAAGGATCAAGCTTCTTTTTTTCTCCATCATTGATTAAGTCTTTTGCCTCTTAATCTCCATGGTCCATTATTTTTCACTTCTTATAAAAGAAGAGCTCTCTTCCTCATTTGCACACACCATACATACTTGAATTATTATGCTAGAGATTTTCTAAGTCATTGAAGCTTTTGGAGATATTCTTGCATCAAGTTTTGAAGATTTGGAGCATCAGTGACATTCATCTTGCATCTACATCACATCCTAGTTTGCATCATAGTTGCATTATCATGGTATCATTTCCTTTCATATTTTAGATTAATCTCACATAGTTTAATTAGAGGGTTTGTAACTCTTTCATTTCCATTTTCATAGCTTAATTGCATCTTCATTCTCATAAGATTAATTTGCATTCTCATATAGATTTGCATAGCATTGCATTCATTTGAAATCTCTCATTGTGTGGTTGACTAGCAAGGTCACTAGTTTATAGCTCTAGCTGAGAGCAATTTTACAAATCTTGCAACTCCATGCATAAAGAGTTATGGATCGATTTGTGAGGGCTCATTCTTGAGTTTTTTTGCATGTAAGGATTCATAGAAGTGTGACAACATTTTAGCACACACTAATAACTACAAACGCATCGCACTTGCTGACCAAAGACAAAGCCCCACATGGTCATTTCAATGCACCAAAATGAGTTCTGACCTTTATACAGTTAAAGCACCCACATTTATTTTAATGTGGGACTATTAACTAGTCAGGTCACCAATGAATGAGGCACAATCTACCTCACCACACAACGAAGTGGAGCTATGTGGAAACCAACAAACATGCCATGTGGTAGATCATAGTTTGCCACAACAACCTCTCTGCCACATCAACAATTTGACACATCACCCCTATAATTTCCATGTCATCATACGATTAGAGCACAATTAGCAGTCGATGGTGACATCATCCTTTTTCAAATAATTTTGATGACCATTTGACTGTTATTTTCCACGGTTAAAATTAATGGCTAGATGACTGTAAGTGTTAGAGTAAATTATTAATTTTATTAATTAACTTTACTCCCTTCTTAAGATGGAAACTCTTTTGCCTTAGTTGTTTATATTTAAACACACATGCACGAGTTGTTTTAAACTCATGCACTAGTTGTTTTGAATATAAACTTGCATGCATTAGTCTTCTAATAATTTAACTAATTATTAGATGCACTAGGGTTTGCCTTTCAAAGCTTTTGATCTCCATTATAAGGATGATCCATTGTACATTTAATTCATTCATTATTTGAAGATATTTTGTTCTTCATATTTTTGAGTCAAACCCTTGCCCTCTTCTTGTCTCTACTTCCTTGTAAAAGGTTTTTGTATATAGGTGATCTTCAAGTTTTGTGGCTTTGTATTGCTCAAATACTACATGGTATCAGAGCCTAATATGCTATAGCTTCTTCGCATTTGAAGGATTTAAATTAGGGCCTATTTTTTGTTTTTTTATTGAAATTAGGGGGTCTCTAAATTTTGGTGCACTTTGAGCTCAAACGGACCTCACCATTGAGCTCACAGTGCCCAAAAACCCCTATTTTGATACAAGGCACATCCAATTTGGACAACTTTGCATTTTGGGGCCTTTTTTGGGTACCATAAGCTTGACACGCTTCACGAGGTAGAAATTGTACAGATCTACATGCTTTTTGAGGCAAAATTTGTACAAATTTGACATGCAAAATCAATAAAAAATTTTGTTGTCTGGCACACAAATCAAGACCCAAAAAAATGGCATGCAAATCGAGATAAAAATCTAAAAGCTTGACATGAATCTCAAGGCACGCATGCAATTTTGAATTTATTTTTTTTTAAATCTTTCTGGGTGGCGACAGCCATTTGGCCATCAAATTTAAGCCCGTCATTTGATAACGTCAGCATGCATCATCATTATTTACACCATTTTTGGGTTCTCTAGTGCACCAGTTCGTATTTTGCTCATAACTTGAGCATACGATGTCGAAATCAGGCAAACAAGATATCACCAGAAAGCTGGTTCCAAGCCCGATGCTCTCATGGTGGTTAATCTATTGTTTTTTTGTCATCTAGCTTGCATTTTTTTCTTTCAAAGTCAGATTCTCTTTCTTGCATTCCAGGGGGGCTAATTTGCTCAAATTAACTCTATTTTTTGATTCGGAAGAATCACTAGAAAGCTCTTCTTGAGCACCATCCAGATTTCTACCTATTTTGATAAAAAAAATTTCAAAGTAGACAAGATTCAGATCTAAATATTTTTTTCTCTTCTCTTGATAAAGCATATCATTCTAGGCTTAGGGGTTCGATATTTGAATTGTGGGGGGGTGTTATTTTCTTATTTCTATCAGTTAAACTAGATATTTATCAAAACAAAAATGTCTTCTAAAAAATATTTCTAAAACATCTTCTTGTCTAGAACTTCTGATCCCACATAATTATCACACATGGAAAACCCTAATGACACAGCTTCTCCATTCAAAAGGGCTCTGGTCTTGTCTAGATGTAGTGCAACCAGTATTATAGAGGCCCTTTGAGATCATCCAGCATCGAAACAAGATGGATGAGGCTATGGGGTTGATTTATTTATAAGTATCAGACAACTTGTAGTTTCATCTTGATGGTTGCACTACCCCTCTACAGATGTGGGCTAAATTTGAGACATTATTCGGTACCATCAATGAGTTCAGAGCACTTTAGATTGAGGTAGAGCTTACCTCTCTTGTACCTAATTCTTTTCCCTCTATTGAGGACTTTCTGATGAAGTTCAAACAATAGAGATCTTTGTTACACAGATGTGGAAAGCAAAAGACTGATAAAGAATGCATTTATCTGATTCTGTCTAAGCTTCGGGGAAACTTTCAGATCTTCTCTTCTACCTTTTGTTCTACCATGAACGCTTTGGGATGTACATTCACCATGCCCACTTTTGAAGTGTTCTGTGATCATTTGAGTAGACAGTAGGCCAAGCTTACTTAGTTGGACCCTCTAACAGGATCAAAGAACCAAGCATTGGTTTCCCAACCATCCAAAGAAAAGTAGAAGCAGAAGTCGAAGCAGATATCAGATTCCTCTTCTTAGAACTCTATTGGCCCAGCATCTTCTTCTAAGAAGGAGAAACAAAAGACTGAGAGACCTACATATTCCTATTGTCAGAAGGGACCTCATGATGAGTCACATTATTTTCATAAGAGATTTGATGGCTATGAGAAACAAATTGCAGATTTGCAAGCTCTTCTTCAGAAGAGCACTATTTCCTCTCCATCCTCTTCTACCTCACAGGGGTCTGCTTTTCAATCTTCTTCCAAATCTTTGACATCTGGATAGGATTTTGGATAGGGTCATGCATTACAGGCATCCATTGCATCCCCTTCATAGGTCCTTTGGATACTAGATTCAGGTGCTTCTCACCATATGTCATCTTCTCAAGGGGTCTTCTCTACTGTTGAGGCTTCTCCCATTCCTCATATTCTCATGGGGAATAACACTATCCTAATAGTCTGTGGGAAAGGTTCAGTAGGCATTCAAGATGGAACATTCAATGATGTATTGTATGTTCCATCTCTGTCTGTAAACCTTCTCTCAATTTATCAGATTACACATAGTGGATCAGGGAAGATAGTTGAGTTCACTGCAGATTCAGTCTTCATTCAGGATAGTGCGACAGGAGGCATTGTTGCTACAGGGACAGTTGATCATTCCACCTATCTCTACACCTTCTCACACTTTTGTCCACCATCTCCATTATCGGAGCACAACTCTCCTCTTTTGTGAGAGCCTCATGTGGTGTAGTCAAGTTGCTTGAACTTTTGTATTGTTCTTGAGATCACTACTATGACTGCCACACCACATCATGTTGAGGTATTTTCTCTTCAACAGGATTCTTCTTTAGCACTACCTGACCCTCCAGCTCCATTCATTGAGCCACCAGGTGCACTTGTTGAAGATTCTATAAAGGGCGTTCATCTCCTCTTTCATGACAGTGTCAACACACATAGGTCACACCACCTACATTGGGGATTCCCTTTTAGGATCATCATGTTTTCTCCTTTGAGCATCAGTTAGGCCTTCCAGTTTCACCTCTCATTTAGGGGTTTCCTTGTTCTATGCCTTTGTTTTTTTTGGATTGGAGTTGCATTGGTTTGACCATTTCCACAAGGGTTCCATCATTTTGGGGGGCTTTGGTGTCTCATCCCTCTCTCATGGGGGGGCTGGTTGTACTTATGGTTTTGAGAGAGTCTCTTGAGCCATTTCTTTTTCTGCATTTTTCTATCTCTTTTTGGAGTAGGTTTTTTTTCCCATTGGGTTTTCTCTATTTCTCCATTTTACAGAGATTTGGTTGTGCTGGGTACCTCATCAGGCCATGTTGTTGGGACCCATTTTTTTGCTTCCTGCACTATAGTTTCCTTTGCTTTCTTCTTGCATTGTTTGTAGCTGCATTGTTGCTCATCTTAAGGGGAGGTGTTAGAGTAAAGTATTAATTTTATTAATTAACTTTACTCCCTTCTTAAGATGTCAACTCTTTTGCTTTAGTTGTTTATATTTAAATACACATGCATGAGTTGTTTTAAACTCATGCACTCATTATTTTAAATATAAACTTGCATGCATTAGTCTTCTAATAATTTAACTAATTATTACATGCACTAGGGTTTTCCTTTCAAGTATTTTTCTCTCCTTTATAAGGATGATCCATTGTACATTTAATTCATTCATTATTTGAGGATATTTTGTTCTTCATATTTTTGAGTCAAACCCTTGCTCTCTTCTTCTCTCTACTTCCTTGTAACAGGTTTTTGTATGTAGGTGATCTTCGGGTTTTGTAGATTTGTATTGTTTAAATACTATAGTAAGACTATCTAAGCTTAAATTTGATAACTAAATGGCTATCATAGAAAGCCAATTACCCCTAGAACTGATGTTTAAATTAGCGTCAAATTTAAACGCTAAAAATTTGTTAAGTTATCTCATTTTCTGACTTAGCACTACTTCTTTCAGTTCTCTACTATATAGATTTGTTGACTCAGTTGGATGATGTTAGGAGACATTGAACTAGCATTCGGTTATCTGTCATGCAATGGATTTGGTTGGGTGAATGCAACTACAGAAGAGCTACCATTGGCTTGGCGGTGGTGGCTTGGCTAGGGAGGTTTCTATTTAGCGGTAACAGTCGTAGGTAGCAGCGCCATGATGAGTGAGGGTTGTGCCTAGTGGGAGAAGAGCGGTGGATGTTTTTGATAGAAAAAGCAGCAAAAAGGCTGCTGGCCCAAGGAACAGAAAGACAAGAGGCACATTAATAGCATATTAATGGCACTAGTCATAAGCATTTCAAAAGCAGTTTAATAGCAGAAAGATCAAGGACTAATCTACCTCTATCAAAAACAAACATAACAATACTTATCAAAATGATTAAACTAGGATATCTAAAGTGAATAGTAGTAATTAAAGTAACAGCTATAAGCCACGCAAGGCTATACCAAGGACTAGGCAAAATAACCTTAAAGAATTAACCCAAGACGGAGAACTTAGGGCCAAGCCCAAACAAAAATAAAAACCTCATGAGCAACAGAAACTAATTCTTTCCACCCAGATGTTTGGACATCACGGTCCTAGCCCACTCCTCCTACAGGAAGAGGAATAGATCCTTGTTGTCATCATCCGCCTCTAGTTTGTTGCCTGCTAGTTTTTCCTACACAGTGCAGAGGGTCATAGCCGAAGCATGCATGACCTTAAGTGAAAATTTGTTAGTCATCAAAATGTGATGCTTGAGTTCCTGCATGTCTTGCTTGATGTCAGCGATCTCCTTGTCCAATCTTGAAAACCTCATCTTGAGGGTGCCCTCAAGCCTGTCATTGTCATCTAGAACCCCGGGGTTGTGTTCAGTAGTGGGGGGTTTGGTCTGGTGAACATGAGGGTTAGCCATAGGTGGGGTAGGGCTACGGGGGGTCTCCATGGTTTGCTAAGGGTTGAGAGGGGGGGTGTTACCAGTCCTATTCAGACTCATGTGGTCATTAGAGGACCCCTTCATAGACTCAGTGGAATGGAAGTCATTTTCTGACAAGGACATATCTTTAAAGGTCATTTCCAAGAGTTTGGTTTTACACTATTCCTTCACAATTCTGTTAGACCAACGGTGACCAAGGCCACTTAAGTCAACCTCCAGCTTGACCTAGCTCTCCAAAAACCTTCATTTTTTGGGCTTTCATTCAGTCTCAAGAGTACTGTCAGACTCCTTCTGATCTTTAGTCTCTAAGGATTCAAAGACATGGGACTCCTCATGTTCCTCCCTCCTATTGAAAGGATTTTTCACACGTGTTTTGTAAGTTCTACCATCATTAGGGACAAGGTCTGCCTCCTGGATAACTTGGATAGAATGGGAGGTGGATTGAGTGGGAATGTCAATTTTCGATGGGGATTCCTCCTATGCTATCTCTTGGATGATGTGGGTGCTTTTAGTCCCACATTTGTCACATCAAAAGAAACTAAACTATTAATTTTGAAAATTGCGCCAACTAAAATTAAAGTACTTATCTAAGTACGTTGATTGTGAAGCCATTTATTTTGGTGAGGTTTGTAGGTTCGCTTATTTCACTTATAGTTATATAGACAAAAAAATAGAGGTCTCGGACAAACCCTAAAACAATTTTTTTTAGAAAAAATATCGTCTAAAATATACTATGAAGAAAATTGTATAATTAAAAATATTTTTTTCCAAAATCGTATTATAATTGTACAAATCAGGTCATGTGTGGATGTTATGGGTGCGTTTAGTCCCACATTTGTCATGTCAAAAGAAACTAAACTCTTAATTTTGAAAATTGCGCCAACTAAAATTAAAGTACTTGTCTAAGTACGCTGATGGTGAAGCCATTTATTTTGGTGAGGTTTGCAGGTTCGCTTATTTCACTTATAGTTATATAGATGAAAAATAAAGGTCTCGGACAAACCCTAAAACAAATTTTTTTAGAAAAAATATCGTCTAAAATATAATATGAAGAAAATTGTATAATTAAAAATATTTTTTTCCAAAATCATATTATAATTGTACAAATCAGGTCGTGTAATCTGATTTGAAAAAAAGTTGCCTCAAATTTGCAAAAAATATTACTCGTTGGATCTAAATACAAGCCCTCCAATGAACAAAGCAAGATCTCTCCAATTAGGCTACACAATAGCAGTCAGAGACAAACATCATACCTGATTTAATTTAATTTCCTTTATATAAACTTAATCATATCAATCCTAACATTAATATCTAAGCTAACTATTTATTTAAATTTCATACCTGATTTAATTTAATTTCCTTTATATAAACTTAATCATATCAATCCTAGCATTAATATCTAAGCTAACTATTTACTTAAATATCTTTAATGTAAATAGACATTAAGGGATGGAGTTTAATGCCATATGCATGTTAAGAGACACTCTTAAATTTTACCTTAAATTTGTCAATAATTTATTTGTCAAAATATTAATTTAATAATAAGCATCATAATTTGAAAATGAGCTACTCATAAAATTTATATATTGACACAATCAAATTTAATTTAATTTATTTAATTCATTATACTGTCTACATATAATTCTCATTTTATTCTATTTTACAACAAACTGTCACATAAGAAAACAAGTGTGACATACAAGCTAGTACTTGCCATAATTAATTATAATTTTAACTATAAATAAATCTAAATATAATTTTATTAAATTTATTATAAATATTAAATTTATTTTAATTAATAGTTATTTAATAAAAATGAAATCAAAAAAATTAACTAAATTCAGGATTATATAACTGAAGAACAAATAGATTCAAAAAATGTATGCATATATTTCATAGTTTGTTATTTACATTATTAATATATTTAATATTTATATTATATAAAAATAAAATATAATTTAATTTATGATAATAAACATAATAAAAATATCAATAAATAATATTATTATATTTTTCATACAGAGAAATTTCATGAGCCTTTGCAATTGTGCCTAGAATAATGCAATATGGCTAAAAAAGTGGAAATAAAACTGTTCACATTTCACATTCCTAAATTCTCTTGTATAAGATCTCATTTGATCTAGCCAATCAAATGATAGAGAAATCATTTTTATAAATTATAAACTCAAAAATATTACATTTAAACTTTACAAAATCTAAATTTATGACAAAATGCAAAATATAATAAATTCTTATTGGCAAAAAGAGTTTCATTTAATCACTAGTTAACACTAAAAAACCAAAAAATGATACAATAGTACTTAGCATAAGGGCAAGTACTAAAAATGTTTTCTCTATAACTTTATAATAATAATATTTCCTCAATATAGATTTTATTTATGATAATTTAGACATATGCTTTAATTAAAGTTTTATATTGTTATTTTAATATTATGAATCCAAATCCATAACAAATTCTTAATTTAGCTGATAGGCTATTTGTGGGAGCTTTACTCCTTGAAAAAAAAAAAATTTGCCGGAAAATTGTCAGCCCTTAGCAAAGATTCTAAAAGTAGAAATAGAAGTTGCCTTGTTATTCCCCTATTTTTATTCCTATTTTTTTGAGACCTTATAGAAATAATTTATTAATCTATTTACTTTCTTATTTCTATCTTAATCAATTTTTTAAAACCAAATTTTAAAAAATAAATAATAAACAATATTTCAAATTTTAAAATAATATGAATTCTTTTTAAATTATTGCATATTGTTGCAATAAATTTAACCATAATAAATCTAGCCTTTATTAAAAAGCATAGAGGCAAGGCATGAAACATACTCTTACAATAAATTTAACCATTGTAAATTTAGCCTTTATTAAAATGAAAGGGTTTAATAATTATGAATTAATTCTTCACATTAGTTAATCTTGTAAAAATTAGTAATTGCATTGCATGTAAAAAAAAAAACCCTTAGTTTCTATAGTAACTCCATCTGTCATTGCATTGTATAGAAAAAAAAGATAGCCAAACCCTTAAATTTCTAATGTGCATATTGAAAACATTATTCATTTGAGAATGTTAAATGAATGAGCAATTGGAAATGGCAAAGAGGTTGAGCAAATCCAAAATACCAACCCATCTTTTCGACTGAATATAAGTTCCATGGAATCAACATGCAGTTATAATGTTTGATTGTCCATAGTCATACTGTTCATGTTAGTAAACAGATGGTGAAGAGGAACAATGCCTGCAGTAGTTGATTATATTGTCCATTTCTCTTTTGTAAAATGTAACTAAAAATTCTTCTTTTTTTTAAAGCTTCTAAGCATAAGAAATGTTTTAGATTATTTTCTTTTTATAAAATTATATAATTTCATAAAATTCAATAAATGAAAAGAGTTGGAAGATGTTATTTTTAATTAATATATAATCATTTTTTATTGTTTGAATGAGTCTTTTATCTAAATATTTTTTATTTGATAATAGATTTAATTTTTAAATATAGTTATTTTATATAAGATTTTTTCAATTATTTTGATAGCTATTATTTTGATTTGACAATTTAAAGTCCATTTGCTAAAAAATAAATAAAAGTCTGCAAAATACTCTAATAAATCTATAAATCATCAAAAATAGAATCACCAAAAACATTTCCCCTATTTTGTTCGGAAACTTCGCTCATTGATTCTTGTACAGCCATTGAAGTTTATGTTGCTCACTCTACTGCAATGCCTCTTCACAATAAATATTTTATTGTACCTTTCCTCCATTTCAATATTATATGTCATTTATCCTATTGGAAAATATGGCAATCGCCTCTCATTTCGTGGCTTTTCTTGTTTCCAAGTCACCTTTCTTTTCATTCTACGATCTCTGGATTATGTAGCTTATATTGTTTTATATATAGAAGTAAATGAATGTGAAGTATATTTCTATGAGGCTGTTTTTCAAGTTTTCCATTTATTAGCTTCATATAAAATGTCTAAAATTTACATTTGTTAATAATTAAAATTTGCAAATAATAATCTAGAAAGTTGTTACATCTAACAGAAAATTCATGGAGTTATAGTGAATCTTGTTTTTAATATCAGCCATTTATATAAACATCTATTGACTTCAACTTGCATTGAGTTAAGAGTTTGTCCATTTTTTCATTTTTTGTGTTTCTGGCATTTAAGTATTCTACCTTATATGACACATGAATGAAATTTCTTCATAGATTAGAAAATTCTTGTTCATGTCTCAAGTTAGTTTATAGAATATTGATTGTATGAGGAATTAACTTTTGTTGGAGGGTTCAGACCTGTGAGACAGCCTAGCGAAGGCACAATGCTTGCGAAGCTACCAACCAGCGAAGGCCACCATAGACATTTTAGGAACCCGATACGGGCCCACTTGTGCCTGAAACCTCTTCGGCTTAGAGCCAAGGACTGAGGAGCATCCAAGCTGCCAAATTCACCTGGGGCACGATCCCAGCTTCATCCCTTATGATGTTGGAGCCTTGCACAAGGCAAGACTTGATCCCTAGTGGGCTCGTTGTGAGCCATTCAACTTCACCAGTAGACCAAGGGCCCATTAACGAGGAATTAACTTTTATAAATGTTGCTTTTTAATAATTAAAAATTGGTGTCATTTTAATTTTTCTTCTTTAATCGTCAATGGTAACCCAATTTAGCTCCGTCGAACCCTTAATTATTTGTTTATATTTCAGAAGAAATTGAACATTATTTTGGGAGATCCAATTTGTATTATCTTCATAGTTCAATAGGGAAATGAGTGGAAAATAAAAATTAGTTCACAAAAGACTAAGAACAAGTTCCGGATTGCACTATTCAATGGTTCTTTCTAGATAATTTATTTTAAAAAGTCCAAATTCAGTGTGAAAATAAGAAGAAAAGTTTGTGCGCATGTCAGGAACACATGGGCAAGAAACATGTTTGACTAACATTGAATGGTACTGTATCTTTATCAAATTATCAGCTATTGGTTCATAAAGAATTCTGAAATTTCTATTTATTATAAATTATTGATAATTTTTATGGTGTTGCATTTTTTTATCAAGATTCTTTTATTAGAGAACAATTGATTTTTTTAATTATATGTCGAATTTTTTTATCAAGATTTTTATGATGAATTATACAAATACAAATCAATCTAGATATCATCAATTTAATTTTTTAAAGTATGAAACACATATAACAAAAGAAATATAATAGAAAAGAAGATTGTTATACTTCTAATTTCTATTTTTTATGCACTGATCTTCTTTAGACCTTAAACTCTTTCATTTTTTTTCCCAAATTCTCAACCTGCTCAGTACATATATACATCTATTATTAAATGGGAAATCCAAATTTCATTGTCAAATTTATATATCTTATTTATATATTATAATATTAATAACCAATTTTTTTAAATATTAAAATATATATTTATTTTTAAATAGACCGTAGCCAATAATTTCATTAATTTAGCTGATACGCTATTTGTGGAAGCTTTGCTCCCTCAAAAACAATTTTTTTGCTGGAAAATACTATAACAAATCTATAAATAATGGAAAATAGAAACACCAAATTTTTATTCATAGTATCCTAAATATTTATATTCACTTTATCTCTCTTTCTTGTACAGAAAATTTTCAAAGAAATAGAGTTATCATACATAATAATTTCTAATTTTCTTATATTGCAAACCATCTCACTTTGAGAAAATTTTTATTTCCTATCAGCTCACTATTGCATGCACAAAAACATGCGACTGCTAGTTAATTTAATTAAACTACAATGGAAACATACCAACAAGATAATAAGACACATATTTGCAAAATAACTCGTTCAACGCAAATGCACATGGACCTCCGGAGAGAAGTTTAAATTAGGTATATAGTCATGAGGCGGATCGGGATGTTTGCCTCTCCAGTATTGATGAACAAAAAAATTAATCCATCCATGGGGAAACCACGGTGGGCTATCCGTATTTCGTTGACTTACAAGTACATATGCAAAAACAATTCACTGGGCGTTTGAAAGCGCTTTCTCCTCATTCAACCTGCAAAGAACCCGCCACCTTCAGTGCTGGCTGCCAACTAATAATATTAAGATAAGAAATTAGTGCATTCCATGACTCTTGATAGGAGAGATATACATTTATTTTTGTGCAGCACGACAGATTGCATCAAATGGCAGCGAAGAAGGTAAGGTAGGATGGACGCGTTGGAAGCGAGGTCAAGCAAAGAAAGAGAGGAAGGCGGACTTTGTTTTTTAATATTCTATATCGATGGTTTATAGGGTTTATTGGATTCAGTAATATAAGATTATGTTGTTTTTTTATAAGAGGTGTACAGATCTTAGTTTCTGAATTTTCAATTTGTGACTTTTCTTTAAGAATAGAAACTTTCTTATTCGGTATCGACTGAACTAATAAAACTATCAAATAAAATATTGAAGACAATGAACTTCATCGGAGGTTCGTGTTTACTCATTTTTATAGAAAACAATCAACTTCCTCGGAGGTTAGTGTTTACTCATTTTAATAAATTATGGTCAAGTCAATGGAAGTAGCTGTAATTTGCCGCGTTAAGATAATTAAGAGTACCTAATTGATTAACATGGATGAGCTCAGATATTTGTGATTACGTTGACCTTAATGTATGGACTCTATAAAATAACTTAGAACCGATTGTATGGCCATTAACATTCTTTGTTCTTCTTTATGTTTGAGAAGTAATGGCTTCTAAGTTTCTCCTTGTGATTCTGCTAGCATTTCTCTTTCCCTGTCAATTTACAGTCGATGTCCAGAACAGTAATGTTAAATCTGCCTGCGAATTAGCTGCCAATAGGACATACTGTGAGCGTAGCCTGAATCAAAGTCGAGTATCATCTCGAGACGGGCCTAAAAATTTGAGTGAAATTATTATGAAATATAGCTTACGTCAAGCTAAACTTGTTCAAGGAGCTATTTATGTTAAGTCCTCGGGCGGCAGTTTGAGGCAGAGCCCAGCTGTAGAGGATTGCAGTTTCCTCTACGAGCTAACTGTCGATTATCTAATGGCAAGTCTGTCAAAGCTGGCAAACTCGACAACTTCGAGTGTTGGATGGAAAAGCGCGGTGGATATTCAGAGTTATCTGAGTGCAGCCTTCACTAATCAGGCCACCTGTCTTGAAGGACTGAAAGAGGCAAATGTAAAGTCCCACCAGCTTTCCTTCACCAATGGTATATCTAACGCATCTGATTCCGTAAGCAGTAGTCTGGCTTTGATGAAGAAATTTTTTATTGCTGGGAAGGCTCCTGTGAGGCGTTCCCGCACCGTCAACAATCGACGGCTGTTATCTGACGATGATTTTCTCTCTCAATATGGATCGGTCGATGATGGAGTTCCGTCGTGGTTGTCTCGGGCTGACAGAAGGCGGCTTCTTCAAAGCTCAGATGGTGACGGCGTTTTAGTGAGCGATTTCCTTACTGTAGCGCAGGACGGCAGCGGTAATTATACCACCATTACTAATGCAGTCAATGCTGCTCCAAATAAAAGCGCAGACAGATACGTGATCTATGTTACGGCTGGTGAATGCAACGAAAATGTGGATATTCCCAAGAACAAATACAATATTATGCTCATTGGAGATGGCGTAGATGTGACTGTGATTACTGGGAACAGAAGCGTTGTTGATGGATGGACTACGTTTAATTCTGCAACTGTGTGTAAGCTTCTAACCTCTTACTGTTTTCTTTTCTCAATTGTATGTTTATAACTAGGATCCTATGGTGCTGTTTTAACTTCATCAAAGACATTGTTGCTTTAGGATTCTAATAAAAATAGAACTAGAGTACAGTCATGATTTTGATACATATCTAACTTAGGTTGTTTGATTGTAGTGATTAGAATTTTTTCAACATTCTGAGTTAATCTTATAGTTTTAAGGAAAAAGACTGTTCGGATAGATTTGTTTTCTAGAAGCATAATTTTATTTTTTTCCAGAGTTATGAATGAGTAAGGTGGAAAAACGGGACCTCATTCTTAATATAAGAATTTAACAATAACATCCAGAAAAGATATAAATTTTGGTGGCGAAACTAACAACACCATATATAAATCATTACATAATGTCGTATCGACATATTTTTTTCTATATATTTTAGATTAAGCTCTTTTTGTCTGCTATTCCTAATCGTAAGTCTAGAACTAGGGTTAACACCTGAACCCTTTGGTGTTCCTAAGAATTCTCTAAACACGTTGTTGTTTTAGAATTCTAATAAAATAGAATTGGAATATTCTAATTGTCTAACATATACTAGTTTAAGTCATTTGATTGTAGTAGTTGAGTCTTTTATATTTTATGAGTATTATTAGTAATAATTGATTTTTTAAAAAAATTATTTAAAAAATATAGAAATGTGTTTATTAATGATGTATTTTTAAGAAATAGTTTTTGGTGTAGATTTTTTTTTTTTAAGAGGAGTAAATTAATTGAAAGTGGATTACCTCATTTTTAATATAGGCATAAAAAATAACATTACAATAAAATTTGAATCTTGATAACAAGAATAATTTTACATTTAAAACATCACACTATGTCAATTATGAAATTTTCTTAAATTAATGCTATATATTAACTTATAATTTTCTATTATTTTATATAAATTTTATGTTGATGATTTTTTAATGTAAAAACGTTCATATTACTATTTATAAAACAGTATTACAAATATTTAGAAAATAACAAATTTAAAATAATCACATCTTAAAGAAAAAGAATAAAAAACACGATTGTGTCATAGACACATTATTGATGAATGAGATAGACAATAGAAAAAATGGAATGTTTGACAATTTTTTTATAAAATTATTTCTTAGACTTTTCTATAAACACTGCATCAAATATTCAACATTACTCATAATTGCCCTTGTCATCATCATTCAACTTCTGCCTAACTTATACTCATGTTTTATTAGTGTTGACGTAAACATTTTTCAATAACCATTCATTAATGTCAGCCAAATCTCCAATAGTCAAAAAAACAAAATCTAAACAGTGAAAAGATCTTCCATAATGTCTACGCATCTAGACAAAGCGTAACGTTGAAATTATGTAAGCTGATCGCAACCATTTTCATTTACTTTATTCTTTTAATTCCGTAGTGGTTTCGGTACCAGTCTTTCTTGCGTGTTCCGTAATTCTCTAAATTGCAATTGAGATTCGTTAGAAACTGACTAACATGTTGTCTTCACTATAGTAAGTCTTACTTGGATCTGGCTTTGACTGTTGGGTTGGCTTGATGCAGCTGCAGTTGGGCAAGGTTTTCTTGCACGCGATATCACAATCGAGAACACAACAGGAGCAGTGAAGCATCAGGCAGTGGCTCTTCGAGTGGGGTCTGATCTATCAGCTTTTTACCACTGCAGTTTTAAAGGCTACCAAGACACTCTTTACACTCATTCTCTCCGTCAGTTCTTCAGAGAATGCGACATCTACGGCACTGTGGATTTCATCTTCGGCAACGCCGCAGCAGTGTTTCAAAGCTGCAATCTGTATGCAAGGAAACCCATGGACGGGCAGCAGAATCTTTATACTGCTCAAGGTAGAACGGATCCAAACCAAAATACTGGAACATCAATTCAAAACTGTAATGTTACAGCTGCGCCGGATCTTGTCCCTGTCATCAGCTCTTTCCCCACATACCTGGGTAGGCCATGGAAGCAGTATTCTCGAACTGTTTACATGCAGTCTTATTTGGACAGTGTAATCCAGCCAGCTGGGTGGTTACCATGGTCTGGAGATTTTGCCTTGAGCATGTTGTATTACGGTGAATATGCCAACAGCGGACCCGGGGCAGATACTTCTCAGAGAGTCAGTTGGGCCGGTTATCATGTGATGAGCATTGCTGATGCTCAAAATTTCACTGCGACTTCATTCATCTCCGGTGACACATGGTTGTCGTCAGCTGCTGTACCTTTTGATGCAGGCTTGCTTTAAGGGCAAACTACAACAGCTATTTCCCTTCACAACACAACAGCTCTAAAATTTATTCTTGTAAAAATGTTAAGGAAAAAGAGTAATATAATTGACAACAATAGCCACATGTCTTCCCATCGAGTATTTAGCTTTTGAGGCAATAACTCTAAGGGCCCGTTTGGTTGCACCTCATAATCGGATTATGCCGCCCATAACCCGGTTATGGGGTGCAATTCCCTGTTTGAGAATGCTTTTACAAAATGAGAATGTGAATTTGCGTGACCCCATTTCGCTGAAAACGTGGATTTCGGAATTCCACCTCAGGAGGTGGAATGACTTTCGAATCCACGGTTTTGTTGACAACTAAACAAGATTTAATCTTTCCGTCGGGTCCGGGCAACTCCACGTTTTTGGACTTCAGATCATTTTTAATCTTTCCGTCGGGTCCGCAAATAACCATGTTTTGATGCAGCCATTTCCACGGTTTGGAAACAGCGATTGCCATGCATTCGTGTTTGTCTGTGTGTTCGGCTTTGTGCTGCAGTGTTCGACGCTAGGGTTTGCAATGTTTCAGCACCAGGTATGAAAATATCCATCTCCGTTCTTGCAGAAAATTGACGCTAGGGTTTGCGAACATTTTTGTTAGTTGTTAGGGTTTGTGAACATTTTATTTACCCTCCATCCTTATCCGCGACTTGAGCCCACGCCTTACATTTTGGACACAAGCGTTCAATGTGGCTGATGTAAACTTTGTAATGATCTGCATTATTGAGTACTATGTGGTATCAGTCTATTGGGTACATTTGTCTCGAGCTTCAGAAAATGGAAAACAAGTCTGATAACGTTTTCTTCAGGACTTGTATTCTGACTTTCTAAATTTTTTTGATGAAATGAGATTACACACTCCATAGAATGAATGATTATAATTGGGAATCAAGTGAGAACACATTCATTCCTGTAAACAGTTGATGTTTGTTTTGTTTTGGGCAGACTTCTTACAACTTGTTTACCAAAATAACATTCAGTATCCTAAACTGTTAATCTCTGCTTCAATGAAATCAATTATCAAATATTTATTTTAACTAATCAAATTTCAATTAATTATAAATCATCAAAACATATAACCTACTCATTGAATTAGCAGTTTTGTTTCCATTGAACTGGTGATGAAGATTCGTGTACATGAGCGAGAACCCACAATGTGGTCAGGTGTTAAACTCTTGACTCCAATCATATTAGTATAGATGGAGTGAAAGGCGAGGTTTTATAATGGCCTCCAACGGAATTGATTTGGGCATTGTGAGCCCAAGCCCTTCTGTCATATCAATTTCAGCTCCCTGTGGAGCAAACCACTAGAAGCTCTTAAGCAGCCAGCCCAATGTATGGCTCACCACAATCAAAGCCAAAGACATGCCAGGGCAAATTCTTCTCCCTGAACCAAACGGAATCAATTCAAAGTCGCGTCCTTTCACTTCAATCATTTTGCTACAGTTCAGAAAATGTTTGGGAATGAATTCCGTGGGGCGGTCCCATACAATGACTGTCAGGTATACAATGACTATCTCCTGAATTGATGCCTAACTCCTCTAAGCCATTGTTAGTTTGTTTTGAACAAAGGGCATAAAATCCTTTGATTGTCCTCTGCTTCAACTGCATGCAAGGCATAATTTTTTTTTGTAATGCATTGTTATTGTGTTTTCCACCCCTGCACAAATATTAGATTTATACTGAGATATCTCAATAATCCTATCCCATGTTTAACTATATATATATATATATATATATATATATATATATATATATATATATATATATATATATATATATATATATATATATATATATATATATATATATATATATATATATATATATATATATATATATATATATATATATATATATATATATATATATATATTCGTTCAACAGGTAAACAAACTAACAATGGCTTAGATGAGCTAGGCATCAATGTTTGCTAAAATATCAGATGTTGTCAGGTACCATCAAACAGAGTCAGTCATTTCCTGGGCAAATATTAATTGCTTTAAAATATCAAGAGAGACCATAGAAGAAATTAGTAAAATGAGAATTCCAGTTTTAAATTTCTAAGGTGTGATTTTTTATCAAGTTGGCAAACAAAAAGACACAGATTCTTGGATTTTCCTGAGTCATACATCATAAGCTAGTAAGCTCTCCAAATATCCAATCATACATCATTTCAATTCAAAATAAGCTCTCTGAAACAGCAAGATGAAGAACATCTATGAATTATTCTTAAAATTTGATAGACAAATTACTGTTATACAAAAATAGAAAGAAAGAAATCTTAAAATTTGATAGACAAATGACTATTATACAGAATAAACCAGACAAGTATTCTACTTGTCTCCAATGAGCTTTAGGTATAAGATGTACTAAAAGACTGGTAAAAAGTGCACTGACAATACAGGAAAACATGCCAAAATAGATAGCCAAAAGAGACTATCAATATGAAGGATGTCCTGAAGATAGTCTCAAAGTATCATCTTTAGGGTGACATGGGTTGTGGTAAGCCAATTGAATTATCCTAGCAAGAAGGATATTACTATATGATCTATTTTAAAAGCAATAAAAAACACAATCTATAGAAACATAATAATAATCTATGCCTCCAAATCTGTAATGAATACAAGGCAGTTCTATGTCTGTGTCAAGCCCGGAATAAGATGAATTTGATGTGCATGGAATACTAATCTTCTATAAATCCTCAAAGAAAGCACAACAGGTACATGGTTCCCATAAAATTAGTGAGAATATTTGCTGCATCTGCATTTGAAAGATGAAACTTCTCAACCAAGTAAGATTCTCTGTAATTAAAATAAGTTTCTCCAGTAGCAAGGACCTTGATGATGCTCACTATCTCATAGATGATCATTGATGTTGAGACTTGTATGAGATCCTACAAAGGAAAATAATTAGAATTTTTTTTCAGAATTTGTTGAATTTTTTAAAATGGGGTTTAACTCCAAAAACGTGGAGTTGCCCGGACCCGACCACCAGATTAAATTGGATTTATTTGAGCACATAACCGTGGATTTATTCAAATGAGGACATGCCTTCATTCAGAAATGATGGGCGCTGTGATATGTCCTCATTTTCACAGGGATAGTCACAAATGAGGACAGCCACTGTATAGAAAACATGATAATGTACAGTCACTATAAGGACAGTCACAAATAAGGCCATCTTACAGTGACTATACATTATCATGTTGTCTTTATAGTGACTGTCCTTATTTGTGATTGTCCTTGTCACAAATGAGGACATCTCACAGTGACTACCCCTTGTGTAATTGTCACTTGAATGTATTGCCTATTATCAAGAAGAAAAGCATTTGCATGGTTCAATACCAATACATTCAAGTAGCAATTACACAAGGGACAGTCACTGTGAGTTGTCCTCATTTAGTGCGTCTGATTACATTATGTCCTCTCTAACATAGTATTGGATGATCGTACATTACTATCTATTCCTTCCTAGGGACATAGATTAACTTGACACAAAATATGCATTGTCTTTTCTATTCCTTCCTAGGGACATAGATTAACTTGACACAAAATATGATCATACATTACTATCTATTCCTTCCTTGTATTTTCTCTATATAACAAAGTACAAATCATTGCATAGGAGAACCTCATCTATAACTTCAATATGCTCTTAAAGCCTTATTTCCTTGATTAGGATATATCAAACTACTTTATGCTATTCTATGTTTTGCTTGATAGGAAAATCATGAAGTCTTACATATAAGATGATTTTCCTTAATAAACTCTCAATGCTACAATCTTTATCCACCACATCTAGGACATCGGTACGTATGTATACATGTATGTATGTATGTATGCCTGTATGTATACATGTATGTATATATGTATGCTTGTATGTATATATGTATGATAGCAATTTAGATTAGATGATCATGCACAGTGCTTGCATCTACATAGCTAGTCCTCGTTGTATCTATATAGGTATGTACTCTTGCATTGTTCTTTATGGGCTTATGATCCTAACCAGTTGGTAGTCCTTGCTGTATTCCATTTACTATTGCTTGCTCCCATACTTCATTTCTTGATATACAATCATGTCTGACAACATTTATGTTGTCCACGTTTCAGGCCACCGATGGATCCTGATGATAGTATACAAGCGTATGCACAAATACTTAGGAATACCACATACACCCGGATTATCTCTTGTCTCTATGCCTTGGTTGTTGTGCTCAAACTACTACAAGTTGAAGAAGGTAGCAACAGAGGGAAAAGAATCCGAAAAGGCAATTCATTTTATAGAGAGATTGTTCACTCTACTCAAGTTGATTGTCATGATCAGATTCGGATGAGTTGGGTTGCCTTCTCTAAACTAGCTATGATATTAAGGCAGAGAGGAACATTGAAGGATAGCAGACACTTGACAATAGATGAACAACTAGTGATGTTCCTCCACACTCTTGGGCACAATCTTCGGAACCGCAAGATTGCCCATAACTTTGGGCACTCCGGAGAGACTGTCAGTAGGTACTTTCACAAGGTATTGACGAGCATCTTAGCACTTCATGGAGATTACTTCAAACCGCCTGGACCGGGCACTCCTCCTGAAATTACTGGGAACCCCCGTATGGTTCTGTACTTCAAGGTGCATTGTTTGGTCTTTTGATTATGTTGTTTGGTACAGTGTTCCCCACCATATCAGAGGCTGATTTTGCATTTTCCCATACACCATATTTGATAGGACTGTGTTGGAGCTATAGATGGAACACACATCCTAGTCACTGTCGAGATTGAGAAGCAGAGTAAATATCGTGATAGAAAAGGGAACCTGTCGCAAAATGTGCTCGCTGCAGTTTCCTTTAACTACATGTTCCAGTACGTTCTTGCCGATTGGGAAGGGTCTGCTGCCGATAGTCGTGTTCTAGGTTCAGCTCTGACTAGAGCAGAACCACTTGAGGTCCCCCCCGGTAAGCCAAATCATAGTTTAATGTACTAAAGGGCACACTATGTATTCAGTCCTAACACTCTGCTAATGCTCTGCAGGAAAATATTATCTAGTGGACACGGGATATCCGAATGCCCCTGGATTTCTCGCTCCTTACCGATCTACACGGTACCACTTGAAGGAATTTTCAAGAGAAAACCCAATACAAAATGCCAGGGAGTTGTTCAACAACCGACACGCCTCTCTCAGAAATGCAGTAGAACGCACCTTCGGTATTGTGAAGTGGCATTTTCCAATCCTAAGACATGCAACAACTTATGATATCATGACACAATCCTATATTGTTTTGGCGTGTTGCATACTTCACAATTACATCACGGAAGTGGATGGCATACTTGAGGTGGAAGTGGAAGAGGAGGATGATCATGATTGTGGTGGGGTCGATGTGCCAATGTTACAGACATATGGCTTCTCTCAGCAGGATAGACATGAGTGGTCATAGTTCCGGGATGACCTAGCGAGTAGGATGTGGGAAGACTATAGACATAGAGAATAGCTGTACTTTCTTGTTGGTTAATGATTGTGCAGTATAGTGGTTTCCTTTGATATTTGATGTATGGTTGTATGGTTTCCTTTTGATGACATATGCAGAGATATTGATGTATGGTTGTATGTTTTCCTTTTGATGGATACTTGATTCTGACAATGCCTTGTATACATGATTCTGATTTTCCTTTCGATGTATGGTTGTATGTTTTCCTTTTGATGTATGGTTGTATGGTTTCCTTATACTATGCCTTGTATACATGATTCTGATTTTCCTTTGGATGTATGGTTGTATGGTTTCCTTTTGATGCATGTTGTTTGGTTTCCTTATGCTATGCCTTGTATACATGATGCCTTGTATGTATTTATCTCCTGACATTGATAGCCATGTGCAGACTACTACATGGCAATGACTGAGCTACTCATGAGCATTGATGGCAGTGCTCAAGACCCGATTATGTTGGAAGAGCCTTCGTCTAGTAAGAAAATGATCTAGACCAAACGTATGGAAAGGGTTTTCCTCGATTTCCTCATTGACCAAGTCCACCTTGGCAGAAAATGTGAAGGTGGCTTCAAAAAAGAAGCATGGGCTGCCGTTGAAAGGCAGTTCAATGCGGAGTTGACTATGAACCTAAGCAAAGGCCAATTCAAGAACAAGCTGAAAACTTGGAAGCAAGGATTCAAGCTTGTGAGAGATTTGAGGAGCAAAAGTGGCTTCGATTGGAACGAAGTAACGCAGACTGTGGAGGCAGCGGATTCGGTCTGGGACAAACTTTTTGAGGTAAATTTATCTTTTCATGACTTTTATATCCGCTCTCTTAGCTATGCAAATCTGGTTTTTGTTGTGCATGTTGTTCCGATAGTCCAATGCACATTTTTTGGTGTTTGTGTAGTCTCGAGAGTACAGATCAGCTAGGATGTTCAAAAGAACATCTTTCCCATACTACAATGACCTTGCCATAATTGTTGGCAATGACATCGCTGATGGGACTGCCACAACAACTGCTGGCGAGGCCGAGGAAGGGCACTCTAACCACCCTGCACAGTTAGATGATGATGATGATGATGATGCTAGTGTTGATGTTGATGGGCCCAAGTGTGGCACATCTTTTGAGACTCAGCGTGATCTGGATGATGAGACTGCAACTCCCCGATCATGTCCGAGCACGGGATCATCGCAGAGGAGGGTAAGGAAGAGGAAGGCAAGTTTGGTATCTTCCTTAGATATGATTTGTGAGACAATGCAGACCTTAACAAAGAGCCTTAAAGTGCCTCAGGTTGTCAAAGTTGACCATTCTCAGGAACAGGCCGTGTTAGGTGGAGCATGGAAAACTTTGAAAGCCATGCCTCAGGTGAGCAGTAGCGATGCGATCACATTCTACCAGATCTTGATGGAGAAGCCAGCCATCCTCAATGGGTTTCTGTCCATGGAAACCGATGAGGACCGATTGATGTTGATAGATAGAATTTGTCGATCCGCAGATCCATGAGGAATGGTCAAAGATGTGATGTCATCAATTCCTACTTGTCAATACTTTCATTTGAAGACAAATATTTGAAGACTGAACAACAAAATACCAATCTCTATTTGAAGACTGAACAATACACAATACACAATACAAAAATATTATGCATTACTGTTAGGCATGACCCCACGGTATTAAAAAATTTAAATGCTGTTGCCTTTCTAATCATAATCTGAGTCAATTTTCATGAAAAAAAGTTTGAATTTCTTAGGCATAAATATACATAGATGCTTATATTGAATACTCTGCTTCAGTACCATGAACTAGTGACCCCGCGTGGTCTAAACTCTAGTATATATTGCATCCTTAATAACCTTGCTTGGAAACTTGGCTGTAACTATTTTATTTGGGATCTCAACTGTTATTATTTACTGCATAATATTTGCTACCATATGCTTGTAAATTTTCATCTGTTGAGATAAAATGGCAGGAGCTCTGCCACACATAGTAATATTTGTTGAGATCTATTGCTACTAGCATAGATGATGTAGTGATATTGCTATCAGGATTCAACTGTGTAGTTTTTGAGTCCAACTCATTGACCCATGTTTCATGAGTTGGAAGAGTTGGACTCAAAAACTACACAGTTGAATCCTGATAGCAATATCACAATTTGACTTCTTGTGGAAAATATCTCCTACTTATCAATAGATGATGTAACCAAAAAGTTACAACTTCAGTGAACTGATCACATCCGGTGCCATATGTAATCGACTCTTTTCACCCAATAATTTCCTTGCACTTGCCTTGAATATGTTTTCTTGACTGAAACATGATTTATCCATCTATGTTTTCATTTCTGCTCTTACCTAGCCTTCTAACTATCCTTCTACATATGAACATTCATATACTCTCACTGCCTCTTTATTACTAGTACCTCAAATCGTTGCCTATCATTTTGCTCCCATTGTGTATTATTATAACAATCCTTGGCTTCTTAATCAAAAAGGTTGTGGAACATATCCCAGTAAAGCAGAAATAATCTGCCAGTCTGCCATTCATGAATAAGGATGATGTCCGGCTGAGTGCCTATCACCTGCATCAATTCCAGGTATGCTCGACTGAAAAAAAAAATAATCCTCTAGCTCATCATATGAACCCTCATAGACACATTGCCCTTTGAAAAGGTGGTTGGCCAGTTCAATAAGTATTAGTGGCATTCCAGAAACTAGACCACAATATTCCCAACCTCCATTATGCTATGATGAGTATGTATCAGAAAGAGTCAGATCATTTATCTATTCCTTCTTAATGCATTCATAGAAAGGAAGCATTACCTCCACCTTGTGTCCTCTGTTTAGACGTGCTCTTGCAAGACCAGTAACAACATCACCCAACCCACCAAACTTTGCTATGGGTGCAATTTCAGCTATAACATGTATAAGGTGCATGTGATCAGAATCAGGTTTAACATTGATTCTGAGATTTGAAACTGATTGGCACAAAGAAATTCTTTCTTCCAAAATAGGTTTTCATCATCTGCAGATGGCCAACTAACATCCTCACATTTGAGATGAACAACTGATTCACCAGGACTAGGAGAAGTTGCCTTCGTCACAGGAAGTTTTCCCAAATGAGTAACTGCATCCTTTTCAACTTGTTTTGACGCAGCTATATTACTAATTTCTTCTCCAAATAATGATTAAATATCTGCCAACCTTGACAGAAGCTTTCTCTTTTGACCTTACACTTCTGCAATCTTTCATTCTGAAGATTCGTTAAAGAAACTTCCATTGGATGTATGAGAAACACCAGTCTTCGGGACATTTTATTCACACGTGATTTTAAGGAGCTTGGAGTCACAGGTCTACCTGCCACCCATATCTGCTTCTGAACTTTCAGGTGCCAATATTTTAACTTTTCTCTTAAAGCATCATGAAATCTTCCTTGTTTGGGTTGATAGTCAACAAACTAATTTTCTTGAATGTGAGCCAGGAAATCATTTGATTAGGAGTGCAATATACAGCCATGCAAGATCTAAAATCTGAGCACTAGACCTTAAGAGGATCTTCTTAAGCCTTAAGATAACCCTACTCTCTTTCAATAAGACTCCTCTTAATAACTGTGGCTGACACTTTCATCTTAGGGTAAAAGTACAATCGGGTGTCACCCTTTTGGCTAACCCGACTAACTCGGCCGAGTCCTACTCGGCCAAAGAAGGGGAGGTGCCACGGGGCACCGAGTGGCACCTACGTGGCCGCGGAGACTCGGCTGAGTCCTACTCGGCCGAGTAGGACTCGGCCGAGTCTACGAGGCACTACTAATAGCCCGCTCAATGGTTTTAGCCCCTCATTTGAACAGTGAGGGGCTAAGGAAAACGGCTAAAGAGTGATAGTGCAACTCGGCCGAGTAAGAGGTAGATTTTTTTATTTTTTTTTAATTTTTTTTTGTTTGTGTTTTTTAGTTATTTTTTATGTATATATGTTGTTTAAATATTTTTTAATTATTTTTTTAATATTCATATGTAAAAAAAAGTCTTTTCTTAATATGTATTGTATTTACTTTTAAAAATGTACAAAATTAACAAATAAAACTTAAACATAGAAAACATATATAATTTAAGTAAAATGTAAACTGGAACGTTTAAAAACATGAAATAGTCCACCTACCCTTGAGACATTTAATAAGACCATTAAAACCTAATAGGATGGATGTAATTATAAGATCCAATATTTAACTTAATAATATCAAAATTAAAACATAATGGACTATCTACTCTTACTGACCTAATAGGAACACTTTCAAGACTTAACATCCACTAAATATGACCTATTAGGACCCTTAAGACCTAATAGGACCACTTAAGACCTAATAGAACTTAATAGGTCAAAATAGTTCACCCTTACTTGGCTCAATAAGACCTAATTAAAACCTTTAAGACCTAATGTGACCCTTAAGACCCAATAGGACCCAAGTGACAAGGACAAGTGCAACCGCTACCTAGGTTAAATGACTAAACAGTGTAGTAAGCAACTTACCTTATGCATTCAATAATCATCATTGTTCGAGTTATATTTTTTTCATGCCATTAGATCAAGTTATATATTAAAACAACTTTTCTTTATAGCATGCACTTTTATTTTATTTCATTGTTGACTCCTGATAAATTAATCCTTAAGTTTTAAGTTGTCATGTTTTTTAATATTGAACAAAGTAGTTTAATAATGACTAGATGCTATATCAATAAATGGAAAGAAACAAAATAGACTAGCATAACCAAAACACATAATAGTCACAAAAATGTTGAAATAAAGTATCATTATCCATTGTAACACTCTTTGATTTAGCCCAAATATTTAGTATATATCTTTGAAATTGCATTACTTTCTTTTTGATATTTTAGAGTTGGACCATGATATTGGCATTCATCTTTATAAGACCTATAGTTGTGAGACAGGAAAGGCAATATGAAGAAAGATGTCATAGTAAATCCTAAGAATTATATAGTTATCTGATAACAATTATTAGATAACATTTGCATACTAATGTGTTTTAACTTATCACACTTTGTAATACAAAATTAATCATTTAATTATTATCAAGCCACAAGAAAACTATACCATCAATATCATATAACTTTCTATAAAGCCAAGGTAGCCAACTAAATTGATTTGAAATAGTATTGTTTGTTTGAACACTTTTCTATCATTGAACTCTTAACACTTTTCTTTTGTATTGATTTATTATTGTTAGTAGATTGAGTAATTAAACATTTTTGTCTAGTGCCAATATTATTTAATCAATTCAATTAGTTCTCTTTAATCTTAGTCATGGTCTAGATTGTCATATTTCCTTATTCTATTTGTCATGGCCCGTGGATGATCAAACTCCCCTATGCATTTTTTTTAGTCTAAATAAGTATAGTGCTGGATATTATCAAAACTATTATTTTCATCCTTTGCTAAGAAAATTCCTATTTATCAAAATGAATAAAGCCCTAACTCTTATTATATCTATGATACCTTAATTATAAGGTCATCTTTATTTTTAGTTGCCTAAAGTTACCAAACTAAGGTTTTGATACTATCTAAAACTTAGGATAAAGTATTTTCCTATGAAAGTTCCATAACACATTGTGGTAATCATCACACAGTCAAACATTACAAAGTCCCTCTAAGAGAAGGTTAATACCCAATAGGACCCTTAAGACAAGCTCATAAGACCCTTAAGATGAGCTCATTTAAGACCAGGTTAAGAACCATAAGACGATCTCATAAGACCCTTAAGACGAGCTCATAAGACCCATAAGACCAGGTTACTTTCAACCTAATTAAGACTCTTAAGACTCTTAAGACCCATGAACCCCTTTCCAAATTATTATACATTTTCACCATTTCTTTTAGTATTTAATTTCAATATAATGTTTTTCCCTCTCTAGTTATGGAAATTTGTACAAATTAATTTTTGTCATGTGTGTAAAGTAAATATGTACATGTAAATATGCATTCAAATTAGTAAATATGCGTGCACATGAATTAGTTCTACTACCATGATTGAATACATGTGTAAATGCCTTCAAGTTTAAATTATGTTTTTAAATATTTAAAAATATTACACATGTGCATATGTAAATGCATGAATTTAAATGTTTAATTTAATATAATTTAATTTATATTATGTAAAAATGCATTTGAAAATTAGTTCATGTGTGTTTGTTTGAAGTTTTTAAAATATTTTCATGTTTACTTGAAGTATTGTACAACACATGTACAAATTGAAAGTTAGATATTTTTAATTTATTTAAATTAATTTGTAGATATATATATATATATATATATATATATTTATCAATTGATTTTCTAACATTTGGATGTATGTGTATGTGCACATGTGCCTACTTGCAGCGAGCATTTTTTATCTATATCTAGATCTAGATATATATTACCTTTGTGTGCATATCACTCATGGCTTCTAGTGGTTCAGATCAGAGTGTCCATGATAGTCATGGATCACGAGCTCCCTCAGACCATAATAGTACCCAGGCCCCACATGCTAGAGATAGTCGTAGAGATGAGACTATCTCTAGGATGCAGGCTGCTCTGACTGCATTAGAGCGAACACTGTAGAATAGTACTACTCTCCCTAATAGGGAGAAATTGATAGCTATACGCACTGAGCTCATGAGTATGATTCAAAAGGCTAAAACATACAATCCATATGATGATGTATCGATTGATGTTTTTAATCATAGCCTATCTAGCACTATCATAGGGACAGTAGGTTGGAGGACAGTTGATTCAAATGTCTCAGTCACTCAGGTGAAGAACATGTTTGGCACCCATTACATCAATAAGAGGGTGGTTCGAGCATATAGGGTCACTTTTTGTACAGATGACATAGTGGCCCCTTTTATATATCCTAGATGGTTAGCAGCACATCATATGTGGCCCCAAAAGGATGAGGTGCCACTATATTTTTGCAAACAATTGTTTGCAGAGTTTCATTTGGGCTATGATGTTGACTACACAGATCTACCTCCACATGTTGGTCAGGGTTGGGGGAGATATCAGGATAAGTGTAGACGATCTGATATACCACAGCCCCCTAGTAAGAGGGCATTGGTGGGTCAAAACCTTTTGGTTCTTCCAAAAGGTTTGGAGGCCTACACTGGAGCTGGGCAGGTTGCAGCTGAGGACACACGTTTAGATATGTATTCTAGCATTGCCACCATTGCGACTCAGGTTGAGCAGTTTTCATCTGATCGTGTGGGTAGGTACATGCTTCGATCACATACGAGTGTAGGTGTATCACCATCTAGTCCATTTTATGACCCATACATCAGATTTGATCTTCCTCCTCCAGATGAGATAGGACGACTACCTGAGGATCACGTGCGTGAGATTAGTGGTATGTTAGTGAGTGATCTCTTGGCTGCTTACCAGAGGATTTCTACATTGCATGGGATTAAGCCACGTGATTTACCTACTTTCAATGGAGGAGGACAGTGTCGTAGATCCTCCACAGGCAGCAGTCGAGGTCAGAGCTCAGATGCAGAGGCAGGTTCCTCTAGACAGAGTGTGGATGATCTTACACCACCTCCACAGCATACACAGGCTCCCACACAGCATACACAGGCTCCCACACAGCAGACACAGGCTACGACCTCACGAGTTCATAGTAGATTCTCAGATTTGCTTATGGACGACGCCATTGATCCTGATGCAATGTCCTTGCACTCTTCTGAGTTATCCGACCTTGGACGTGCATTACAGCAGGTACAAGAATCTAGATTTAATTTCAATTTATATAGATATACATGTGTACATATAGTTCTATATTTAAATTTAAATGTATTTAAATGTGGTACAGGACATTGCGACAGGTGCTGCATATGGAGATTTAGAGGAGCCTGCTGATCTGATTCATCATGATACAGAGGTACACTTGAAATAAATTAAAAATTAAAATTTTATAAAATTTATTTACATTTCAAGTTCTTATATATATATATATATATATATATATATATATATATATATATATATATATATATATATATATATATATATATATATCTATGTATGTAACATTATATTTACATTTACAGACTCAGGTCCAGTAGGACGAGGATCCACACAGACCCGCACATCTAGCACGTGATGGTGATCATCAACGTAGTTGATGTGTTCATTGATACATGTTTGGATTTTGTGATATATATGTATAGACACTTAAACATTGATGTACATGTTTGATTTTTGAGATATATATATATGTGTGTGTGTGTGTACATTTACATTGATATGTAGGTGCATGTTTTGTATATTGATCTATTTGTACATTGACACATGTTTGGATTTTGCACTATATAGACATTTAAACATTGATGTACATGTTTGATTTTTGATATATATATATATATATATATATATATATATATATATATATATATATATATATATATATATATATATATATATATATATATATATATATATATATATATATATATATATATATATATATATATATATATATATATTGATCTATTTGTACATTGATACATGTTTCCAGATTTTGTAATTGAAGCCAAAAATTAATTGATCTTTAAAATTAATATTTAATTTATGTTCAATCTTTCATCAATCTAATTAATCAATCTTACTAAAAAATCTTTTTATATCAATTGTAAGTTTAAATCAATCTTTAAAATCTAACTTTATAATTAATCTTTAATTTCAATATTCAATCTTTTTAATCAATCTTAGAAATTCAATCTATAGGTAAACCCCTTAAGCCATATTATGCACCCTTAAGCCTTATCTAGATCAATTAATTGAAAATTAATTAATCAATCTTACTAAAAAATCTTTAATGAGTTGAAAGTTTAAATCAATCTTTAAAATCTTTAATGAATTGAGAGTTTTTAAATCAATCTTTAAAATCTAACTTTAAAATTAATCTTTAATTTCAATGTTCAATCTTTAATATGACCTAGCATGGCCTAATATGAGCTCACTTTATAATCTTTTTATATCAATTGAAAGTTTAAATCAATCTTTAAAATCTAACTTTATAATTAATCTTTAATTTCAATGTTCAATCTTTTTAATCAATCTTAGAAATTCAATCTATAGGTAAACCCCTTAAGCCCTATTATGCACCCTTAAGCCTTATCTAGATCAATTAATTGAAAATTAATTAATCAATCTTACTAAAAACTCTTTAATGAGTTGAAAGTTTAAATCAATCTTTAAAATCTTTAATGAATTGAGAGGTTTTAAATCAATCTTTAAAATCTAACTTTAAAATTAATCTTTAATTTCAATGTTCAATCTTTAATATGACCTAGCATGGCCTAATATGAGCTCACTTTATAATCTTTTTATATCAATTGAAAATTTAAATCAATCTTTAAAATCTAACTTTATAATTAATCTTTAATTTCAATGTTCAATCTTTTTAATCAATCTTAGAAATTCAATCTATAGGTAAACCCCTTAAGCCCTATTATGCACCCTTAAGCCTTATCTAGATCAATTAATTGAAAATTAATTAATCAATCTTACTAAAAAATCTTTAATGAGTTGAAAGTTTAAATCAATCTTTAAAATCTTTAATGAATTGAGAGTTTTTAAATCAATCTTTAAAATCTAACTTTAAAATTAATCTTTAATTTCAATGTTCAATCTTTAATCAACATTAATCTTCTATGCCCTTAAGTACCTCTCATGACCCCTTAAGACCGAAAATGATCTAACATGACCCCTTAACCCCTAGCATGACCCCTTCAGCCCTTAAGTACCCAACATGACCCCTTAAGACCTAAAATGACCTAACATGACCTTAAGACCTAATTTGACCTCACATGACCTAATAAGACCCCTTAAGACCTAACATGACCTAAAAGACCCCTTAAGCCCTTAAGCCCTAACCCCTTAAGCCATGACCCCTTAGGCCCTTAAGCCCTAAAATGATCTAACATGACCCCTTAAGAACCTAATCCCTTAAGCCCTTAAGACCTAAAATGATCCCTTAAGACCTAATAAGACCTAACATGACCTAAAAGACCCCTTAAGCCCTTAAGCCCTTGAGCCCTAACTCCTTAAGCCATGACCCCTTAAGCCCTTAAGCCCTTAAGACCTAACATGACCTAATATGACCTAATAAGACCTAATATGAACTAACATGAACTAACATGACCTAAAAGATCCCTTAAGACCTAATATAACCTAACATGGCATAAAAGACCCCTTAAGACCTAATATGACCTCACATGACCTAAAAGACCCCTTAAGACCTAACATGACCTCACATGACCTAATGAGACCCCTTAAGACCTAACATGACCTAATATGACCTAATAAGACCTAATATGACCTAACATGACCTAACATGACCTAATAAGACCTAACATGAACTAACATGACCTAAAAGATCCCTTAAGACCTAATATGACCTAACATGACCTAAAAGACCCCTTAAGACCTAATATGACCTCACATGACCTAAAAGACCCCTTAAGACCTAACTTGACCTCACATGACCTAATAAGACCCCTTAAGACCTAACATGACCTAAAAGACCCCTTAAGACCTAAAATGATCACTTAAGACCTAATTTTACCTCACATGAGCCCTTAAGGACCAAACATGACCTAATATGACCTAACATGACCTAATAAGACCTAATATGACCTAATATGAGCTAACATGACCTAATAAGTCCTAATATGAACTAATAAGACCTAACATGACCCCTTAAGACCTAAAATGATCTAACATGACCCCTTAAGACCTAAAATGAGACCTAAAATGATCTAACATGACCCCTTAAAACCTAAAATAAGACCTAACATGACCTAACATGACCCCTTAAGACCTAAAATGATCCTGTTTAAGACCTAATTTGACCTCACATGACCCCTTAAAGACCAAACATGACCTAATATGACCTAATAAGACCTAGCATGACCTAACATGACCTCACATGACCCCTTAAGCCCTTAAGGACCGAACATGACCCTTAAGCCATGACCCCTTAAGCCCTTAAGCCCCAACCCCTTAAGCCATGACCCCTTAAGCCCTTAACCCCTTAAGCCATGACCCCTCAAGACCTTATAAGACCTAAAAGACCTAATATGACCTAACATGTCCTAACATGACCTAAAAGACCCCTTAAGACCTAATATGACCTCACATGACCTAAAAGACCCCTTAAGACCTAACATGACCTCACATGACCTAATAAGACCCCTTAAGACCTAACATGACCTAAAAGACCCCTTAAGACCTAAAATGATCACTTAAGACCTAATTTTACCTCACATGAGCCCTTAAGGACCAAACATGACCTAATATGACCTAACATGACCTAATAAGACCTAATATGACCTAATATGAGCTAACATGACCTAATAAGTCCTACTATGAACTAATAAGACCTAACATGACCCCTTAAGACCTAAAATGATCTAACATGACCCCTTAAGACCTAAAATGAGACCTAAAATGATCTAACATGACCCCTTAAGACCTAAAATAAGACCTAACATGACCTAACATGACCCCTTAAGACCTAAAATGATCGCTTAAGACCTAATTTGACCTCACATGACCCCTTAAAGACCAAACATGACCTAATATGACCTAATAAGACCTAGCATGACCTCACATGACCCCTTAAGCCCTTAAGGACCGAACATGACCCTTAAGCCCTTAAGCCCTAACCCCTTAAGCCATGACCCCTTAAGCCCTTAACCCCTTAAGCCATGACCCCTCAAGACCTTATAAGACCTAAAAGACCTAATATGACCTAACATGTCCTAACATGACCTAAAAGACCCCTTAAGACCTAATATGACCTCACATGACCTAAAAGACCCCTTAAGACCTAACATGACCTCACATGACCTAATAAGACCCCTTAAGACCTAACATGACCTAAAAGACCCCTTAAGACCTAAAATGATCACTTAAGACCTAATTTTACCTCACATGAGCCCTTAAGGACCAAACATGACCTAATATGACCTAACATGACCTAATAAGACCTAATATGACCTAATATGAGCTAACATGACCTAATAAGTCCTACTATGAACTAATAAGACCTAAGATGACCCCTTAAGACCTAAAATGATCTAACATGACCCCTTAAGACCTAAAATGAGACCTAAAATGATCTAACATGACCCCTTAAGACCTAAAATAATACCTAACATGACCTAACATGACCCCTTAAGACCTAAAATGATCCCTTTTAAGACCTAATTTGACCTCACATGACCCCTTAAAGACCAAACATGACCTAATAAGACCTAATAAGACCTAGCATGACCTAACATGACCTCACATGACCCCTTAAGCCCTTAAGGACCGAACATGACCCTTAAGCCATGACCCCTTAAGCCCTTAAGCCCCAACCCCTTAAGCCATGACCCCTTAAGCCCTTAACCCCTTAAGCCATGACCCCTCAAGACCTTATATGACCTCACATGACCTAACATAACCTCACATGACCCTTAGGCCCTTAAGAACCGAACATGACCCCTTAAGCCCTTAAAAGCCATAACCCCTTAAGCTGTGACCCCTTAAGCTCTTAAGCCCTAACCCCTTAAGCCATGACCCCTTAATCCATGAGCCCTTAAGCCCTTAACCCATTTGGCCCTTAAGCCATGACCCCTTAAGCCCTTAAGCCATGACTTATCTAATCAATTTAAACAAAAAATAGAAATATAGACCTATCTAATATTTATCTAATCAATCTAATCTGATAAATTGAAATTAAAATTCAAGTAGAAAGTAAATTGAAAGTTCTATCCAATCAATTAAAATTCAATTTACCTATCTAATCAATCTAATCAATAAATAGAAATTTATCTAGACTAGAAAGGTATGCAATTCAAGAAATCAATCTATTCTAATCAATTGAAAAAAGAATCAATCTAATTTCAATTCAAATATAGACCTACATTTAATCAATCTAAACAAAAAATAGAAATATAGACCTATCTAATATTTATCTAATCAATCTAATGAATAAATTGAAATTAAAATTCAAGTAGAAAGTAAATTGAAAGTTCTAGTTCTAAGAGAGAGAGAGAGAGAGGGGGGAAGGGGAAGGGGAAGGGGAAGGGGAAGGGGAGAGAGAGAGAGAGAGAGAGAGAGAGAGAGAGAGAGAGAGAGAGAGAGAGAGAGAGAGAGAGAGAGAGAGAGAGAGATAACTTTCATCAATTAAAATTCAATTAAAATTCAATTCAGGTTTAATCTTGATCCATAAATTCAATCTAATCATAAATTTCAAATCAAATTTAAAGTCTACATAGAAGTTTCAAATAGGATTTAAATTAAGTATGTAAAAATTAAAATCCTTAAACCTAAAGCTCCTAATACATGTAGTCTGGATCCTCTCTATCCTTTATTATCTCCAAAAGTTTTTCATGCTCTTCAATAGGCAACTTCCACTTTTGGTTTTTACTTGACCCTTTTTTTGACACAGTTTCAAACTGCAATTTCGTCGCTATAACCAAGTGACTATAATGTAGAACTCTCTCTCCACGCATGTATTCAACAAATTTAATTCTATTTTTTTCAATCTTATCTTGTTGATAATAGGTGCCTTCAATAACAACTGAACCAGTCGGATATTTTTGTCCATTACCATCAACAACTTCTTCAAGCAACTTGTGTTTTTCCTTGGTGCATCTTAGTAGATAATAATCTACACCTTCTATATTCTCAGGATCTGCAACCACAGCAAAAATATCACCTACACAATTTATATTTATGTGTACAAGTAAATGTTAAATTTAAACCTCAAGTTCATGTATAATATATATATATATATATATATATATATATATATATATATATATATATATATATCATGTAAATATACCTAGAAATAAAAAATACGCACCTGTAACAACTAAATCAGAAACACGTTCATAGTCAGCTGAATATATAGGATCATGGATGTCTATGACATTGTCATCATCTTCATAAGGAGGCATTCTAATTAACACTTTATGATCCCATATTGAAACATATCCATTTGCAATATTAACACATTGACTCATTGTGTTGTTGTTAAGACAATCTTCACAAAAGCATGATTTATCTCTTAGTTGAATCAGTGGAGGCTTGTGTTGTCCTGTAGTCATCACTTGATGCAAACTTCTAATTCCAACAATTGATTGACAATTGTAGGGATTCGATCGATCGATATCTGGATTGGATGGATTGATATATAGATCTCAGTTTGAAATCATGAAAAATGTGAAATGCATTATATATATATATATATATATATATATATATATATATATATATATATATATATATATATATATATATATATATATATATATATATATATATATATATATATATATATATATATATATATATATATATATATATATATATATATATATATACAACAAGTTAAACACACATACATGACATACCTATATATGTAGTTTCATGAATTTGAGTTTGAAAAATAAAAGTAAATTAAATAAATACCTATCACTTCCCAAAAGTAACGTTTGTTGTATTTTGTGTCTCAAGTAGCGAAATGATTTTGACACCATTCAACAATCTTCTTTGAATTCTCTATCATGTTACCTAGAGAGATATATTTTTAACAATTTAGTTATATATATACATGTGTACATGTAATGTAAAGTTTTAAATAGTCTAGTCAAGTAAACAAGTTGAATATCAAATGTATGTACACATACCTTGAAGTTCATGTTGTCGGAGTGCACGCTTCACACATGCTCCTGCTCCATCATGTTCTCCTTTTCCATGTCCACTTTCAAAGAAGTTCCAAACAAACTTAACATTGTGTCTAGCATGTTGCATGGCTAACCAATTAAAAGCTTTTGCAGACTTAAATTGACCTACAATTCAAATAAATACAAAAATGTATTTAAATGTGACACATAAATATATCTAGAAATGCTCAAAAAAAAAATTAAAATAAAATTTATAATGCATGTACGTACTTACCTGCACACCCATCAGACCAGATCCAATGTTGTGAAGCATTTATCCCACGACTTGCAAGATTGTTGAAAAACATGTTGAAACAATGAGCCACATAGCTCCTATCATGAACCTTGTCATCACTAATATAAAAATGAACCTCCTTGATGATAATGCATTCATTTTGATCTATACCAGATTCTATCCCATCCAAATCGTATTGTGCATGTCTATAGGTCACATGCACAAATATTGCAACTTGATCAGAATGATAATATTGACTTTGGAGCTCCTTTTGAGGGGAAAATATATAGTTCTCCGCAAAATCTACAACTGAAAGAATACAACCAAGTGGGAAACAATTTTTGGAATCACGAAACTATTTAGCTTGCTATCGTGCACCATGACAATATTGGATATGTGGATAAATCATAGATCGAAATCTGTCCATGAACTGAAGGTACGGTAATTCACTCTCTTTTAATATAATTTTTTTTTATTCACCTCCTGTCTTCGTTTGGTATATCTCATATTCAAATCTCTTCCACTGGACTGGTGTTGTAACATCAATATTATCAAATTGTAAAGGAAATTGCTGCAAATTTCCACAATTATTGCATTCATTTTTTATACACTGGACATTAAATTCATCTGAATCTTCTGATTTATCACATAAAATGGACTTTACAAATTCTGTTGTACTTCCAGTAACCATACCTAGATTAAGTATTGTCGTAACCTTTTTATATGATTGCAAGTATAAGTGAAACTCAACATGATTTCGACAACAACATGTTTCATGAACCTTATTTATGCATACGAAGCAAGGGCGCAACATCTCAAACATTCTCTGACATATTTTCACATCTGAAAATTTATGTTTGAATGCTTCAAACAATTCACTTTGTGTAGTATCGACAAAATGTTTTGGATGTGAAATCTTCATACCGGTCTCTTCATCGTCCATTTGTATAGTGTCCCTTCTATTGGAAGAAACACGAGAGTGGTTGGTCCAAAAATCAATGACCCGTCTTCTTACATCTTCAGAAATTCTATCTTTACAGGGAAGTCTACAAATATGTACCCAATTCTTTTCAATATTCATATCCAACATATTTCTCTTCCTAATATATCTCTGTATAATTTTTTGAGATACGTTGAGTAAATCAGAAATTGCTCGAACTTGATTTCTATGTGTCAATTTCTTACTAGTTATCATAGTCATCAAGGCTCTTCTAGCTGCATTTGAATCTGGTCCTTTATGATCTACCTTGTTAACAACATTCAGTGCATCTTGTAAATTTTGAATTATTGTCTCTTTTACTTTACCTCCTCCAACTTTCCTATTATCAATACCCAACAATTCCAAAACTGGAGTCATTTCTTTTTTCTTGAATAACTTTGCAAACAATTGTGTTTTTCCCACCAAAGATTTACTCTCAAAATAATCCATCCACATATTTTTGAGATGCAATTTAATAGTGCTTTCAGGTACCAAGTGTTCCGGTTCAATTTGACTAATAAGTGATTCCTCATTCATGTCCATCAAATTCTGCATTGTAGGAAAAAAATGTATACTTCGACTACTACCAATATCCTCCCCTAGTTGAGTTGCACCTTCTACAGCGATAGGTTCTTCTTCAACATCTATTGGTTGCTCTTGGAAACATTTTGTATGACCTTTCATTTGGTCTCCCTTTTACGATCATACTTCCTTGTTCTAGTCTTTTTATTTCCCATTGCTCAAATATTTAAGCAAGATTTTTTTTATTGTTTTACTACTTCGTCATTGAAAAACTTGTCTTCAAACTCTTTCGAAATCAAAATTTCTTTGAAACTTCTCCAAAAGAATGACTCCTTGCTTCAAAATATCCTTATATCCTAAAATAAGAATGTAAATTCGCAATTGATATATATATTTTTAAAAATATTATGCACATATATACCCTTCGGTTTGAAAGGACCGGTAGCTCACGCGACCGGTCGCGAGGGGCCGACGACTTGAGGGAACTCGGCTGAGTCCCACTCGGTCGAGTACCACTCAGCCGAGTCCCACTCGGCCGAGTCATCCTAAGTGGCAAGCCAACTTGGCAGCCAAAACTTAAAAAATACAAATAATACACAATTTGCACTTGTGGTGTTTTTTTCTCTTCTGCAAATTAAAAATTTGAAAAAACTAAAACTACCCTTTTGTAGATCTCGGAATTACAATTCTAAAAATATAAATTTTATATAATTTCAATTGGAAAATGTTAAACAAATTTGTAAAAAACCACATGTAGGTATATAAAGCTTTGAGAAGTTGTCGATTCGATAAATTAAAAAAAATAGTAAATCAATTAAAAAAAAAAAAAAAATTATATGAGGCACTAGAGAAGAGAATCTTCTTCAAGAATATATAATTTATTTGAATTTTAGAAAAATTTTGATAGCTGAAAAGTGGCGGGAGATAAAAACTACTGATTTCGTGTAAGTTGTACTTTGAATACTTATAACGGGCAAATTATAGATCAAAAAAACTTCTTTCCTTTTTGTTGCACTAGGTATACATGTCATCTAAAACATATTTTGAAATTGGAAGAAAAAAGAATGTCTTACTTATAATTATTTGACGGGAGGTAAACCCCCTGATTTGCTGTATTTTTAGGACATGAAAAATAGACTTTAAAAATTAAAAAAATATATTAATTTATGTCCAAAATAATTTTAAAAAATTATAGGCATAAAATTCATCCTATTTCACACATTTCATCAGTTTACATCATCTTCAAATTCTAAATAGAAATGTGACTTTTATGCCCTTGAAGTTTTTTCATTTTGGTGTTGTTAGCCTCTTCCTTTGTAAAAGGGTGACAGCTTATTGTGCTGTTACCCCTTAAGAATATGTTACTGCTGTTCATGTGTATGTTACTGTTGTTCATGAATATGTTACTGCTGTTCATGAATATGATTGCTGAATATGATACCGAATATGATACTACTGTTCATGAATATGATTGTTGAATATGCTACTGAATATTCAGTATCATATTTAGTATCATAAGTAGTATCATATTCAGTATTATAAGCTGAATATGATACTGCTTATGATACTGAATATTCAATATCATAAGCAGTATCATATTCAGTATCACAAGCAGTATCATATTTAGTATCATATTAAGTATCATAAGTTGAATATGATACTGAATATGATATTGCTGTTCAACTCCATTATTAAGATGACAGGAATATGAAGATGATAACCCGATTATGACCTTACAAAATATAGTTTTATGAGAAATGGAAGCATTGGATATTTATGTTAGAGCCACTAGTAAGTACCTATCGGTATTTTTATTGTGTTAATTCTTTGGATCCATGCCAAGATTATTGTGTGTTGCTAGTGGTTATGTTGGCTTTCACAGAGTGTGTTTGTCATTTTATATAGTGCTCGTTTTCCTCTCCATTATTTTGTGTTGGTAGTGATTATGTTGGCTTTCATAGAGTGTGCTTGTCATTTTATATTTCATTTTATGTAGTGCTCATTTTCCTCTCCATTATTTTGTGTTGCTAGTGATTATGTTGGCTTTCACAGAGTGTTCTTGTCAATTTATACTTAATTTTATACAGTGTTTGTCTTTCTCTCCATTTTTTTATTCTTCTCTCCAGTTTTACAAAACCTTGTTTCTCTCATCTTTTGAATTTCGAGTGCTTTTAGACATATTAGCTTGCATTTGTTTTTAAGTGGAATACACGAAGGAGTACCGCATGATGAATGCTTCATTTAATGTATTGTTAAGATGTAGTCTCTTAACTATCCATTTCTAGTTCTTCAGACATGATTTTATAGATGTGTTTTGGTAGACGATTGTATTGTTCATGATTTTGTATGTATTAACCATCTTGTTATTATTGTCGCATTACGAAATTAAGTTAAATTATTCTACTTTGTTTGATGCTCTATATCATCTTCAATTTTTTTTCATTTTTTATTCATTTTAAAAAACCATGTGATAGGTACAGAAATAGAAAAGGATAGTTTTGAGACTACACATGATAAAGTGAGACTACACATATGCTGACATTAAATATGTTTGAAATAGCTTCTGGATTTGATTTTGTAGATATTTTACGGTCACACTCTATCATCCTTCGTGGGGATGGAAGAGATAAAAATATCTGAAAGAAAAGTCCATTTTGATCTATTGCAATCATTTTGGTCTCAAACTATCTCTTGCAATCCCGATGATGAATCACAGAGTGTGATCCAAAACTATCTACACAATCGAACCAAGAAGGTATTTCAAATATCAATGCAAAAAATATCCACATATGTTGATAAAAAAATGAGCTATTTGATGATTGTTTACTGTACATGTTTGTAAACAGTCAAAATTTTTGATGGTACTCCTTGGTGTATTCCATTTAAAAATGAACAGGTTTTAGTTTTTGTATCATGTTTACTTTGGAGATGCAGGATTGATCATCGAATGTGGGGCATAAGGGCGCAGACGGTGGATCTACTTGTGCTTTTTTATTTAACGGTGTGTTTTCACACCACCACCCAGTTCATGGATATTGTTATATCTGATGCTATAGTTGTGTCATTATATTTTTTGCATAACTTTATTAATTTGTACCCATATAATATATTCATGTTGTTATAGTGAACAAAATTAATATGAATGAACAAATTTTTGCTTGATACAGTGCTGATGGCTACGAGGAATGCTCCTATGTGTGACTGCGGTGATGGATTGCGTTGTGTGTTGAGGAAGTCACAGACAGAGGAGAATCCAGGCTGTAAATTTTGGGGATGTAAGAACTTCTATAAGGTTGTTAAATGCACAATATTTAAATATTTACAAATAATAAATATTAGTCATTATAGCGAGACTAACTTATTTGTATTGTAGGATGGAGCTGGATGTGGTTACTTCCAATGGGTCAATGACACCCCGTCGTTGTCTACATCATCAGTACATTGTACACACAGACCTGTTGTAGATGACGAGTGCAAGAATTGTAAAAGACTAGAGAAAACTATGGCAAAAGCGGAGGCTACATCCAAAGCCGAAATCTTGTTTTTACGATGTCTTCTTTGTGCAACAATCATTCTATTTAGTTTGATCATCTTACTTCTTAGTTTGATAATTTTTTGGAGATAGATATATATGTGGACTAGATAACTTATTTATATTTTGATGTGATATGAGCAATGTGTTAGTAGTTTGGAATCTTTGAAATGAAATAAATGTGAATAAAAAATAAATATGTTTAGTATGATAATTAAAGATGATATTTATAATGATTGATTTATATTTGATGTATTTTAATAATTTGTTCTGTGATTAATTCAAACAAGTAAGCCATTTAAGGGTAAATACATTTTTTGTCACAATATTCGCATTGTTCCTTCTCTTCACGTACTTCTGACTCTCTACAAGAATACTATCCCTTCTCATGTTAAAAGTTGCAACGACTAGCTCTGTAGGTCTTCCACAATCACTATTGGGAGTAGTTTGAAAAGACAAACAAGGCATATGAGGTAAAATAAAAGGTCCTCATTATCCTATACCACTTGTGTGTGTCATACCAAGTCTTGCTAGGAAAGTAATGAGGTTGCAAGTGTTGGCATTAAGCAGAATTGCCACTAGTGACAACACTTATTTGCATTCTGGGTGCAAACCGAGCAGACAGTGCAAACCGAGCAGACAGTGCAAACCGAGCAGACAGTGCAAACCGAGCAGACAGTGCAAACCGAGCAGACAATGCAAACCAAGCAGACAGTGCAAACCGAGCAGACAGTGCAAACCGAGCAGACAGTGCAAACCGACCAGACAGTGCAAACCGAGCAGACAGTGCAAACCGAGCAGACAGTGCAAACCGAGCAAGTTAGTACAAACCGATCAGGACAATGTAAATCGAGTAACATCTTGTCTACCGAGTCACCAATGCTTACCGAGTTCAATACCTACCGAGTGATCAGTATGAACCGTGCCTTCACTTCTACCGAGTGCATGATGATGCCGAGTAATGCAGTGGACGCCGAGTATCAGAAAGTCACCGAGTCAGTTTGAAGGAACCGAGTAACCATATTTGGGCCGACTTAGTAGCACTCATGTTTATTTGTCAAGCCGACTGTATAATTGTAATTGTAATTAATTGTTTGAGACCTGTATATAAACAATGTTGTAGAAATAAAAGAAACACACAAGTAATGAAATATATGAAGTAGAATATATGTGTGAAAGAGTAAGAAAGGCAGAAATAAGCGAATTACAGAAGGCTTCAGAAGTTTAAGGTACAGCAAAGACAAATTCATCACAGAAGGTGATCAGTACATCAGCGAATCTCATTCAGCAATCCAGTTGCCAAGCAGAGATCTACTGTTTCATTCTAACAGGTGAATCAGTACTAAATCCTTTAACCGGGTAGACTTAATAGTCTTTGTATAAATCTCTTTACCGAGTGCATACTTCACTGTATGTTTGTAAATCCTTTAACAAGGTGGATTTAGCAATCCTTATTGCTCCTAACAGGGCAGATCATCAGAAGTGATCAAATTGTAAGCCTTAACCGGCCAACTTTATTCTGCAGTATTAAAGCTTTGTGGGTTTCATCCCCACCCCAGTTTTACTTTCTTTTGGAAGGTTTCTAGGTAACCAAATCTATGTGTCATTATTGTGAATGCTTTTAAGTTTCATGCTTTCTGTATGCAAAGGTTAAAAAGTAAAATACATGTTAAAATTGAAAGAGAATTTGGAGTTACTGATTCACCCCTCCCCTCTCAGTAACTTGGTTAATTCCTGAATATTTCCAACAATTGGTATCAGAGCAGCATTGGTTCTCAAGACAAAGCTTAACTAGCTTGAGCAAAGATCCAGGACAATGGAGGTATTCAAACTGAACAAGGTGATTGAAAATGAAAAGCTAGATCTGGAAATGGCCATAGCTAAACTCAAAGAAGCAAAAGAACATCTTTCCCAATCTCTAAGAAGAAGGAAGGAACTTGCAAATCAGATGAATGATCAGAATTACATTGAAGAAAAGATTGAAGATCTTCTTCCCTCAAACAACTCAGATGAAGAAAACAATGCTATCAAAGAACTCCTAGAAAAGAATGGGTCTCTGCAGGAAGAAATGAGAAAATTGAAAAGAGAACAAGAACTACACTCTACAAGATTCTGTGAGATCTTGGAACAGAGAAACAAGTTGAAAGATGAATTAGATGGAAGAAAAATTGAAGTCCAAAACAAAACCCTTCAGCTAGAAAATCTAATTGATCAGATCTCTCATACAAATGAAGAAATTCTAAATCTAAGATCAGAAATAGAAAACACAAGAGAAGAACTAAGATCTGAAAAGGAAATCAATCTAAGATTGATGGATGACCTAAACGCTGAAAAACAAATCAATGAAGGAATGCTGAAAAGTCAAGAAGACTTGAATCAGCTGTATGAACGAAATCTTCATAGGCAAAAAGGAAAAGCAGGACTTGGATACAAAGAAGAAGGAGAATCTTCTAAGCAAGGTACTAAAAGAAATCAAAAACCTACTTGTAATCATTGTGGTAAAATAGGACATACTTCAAATAAATGTTGGAACAATGAAAAAGCAGAATTCAATGGAAAATGTTATAGCTGCAATCAACCTGGTCATAAAGCAAATGAATGCAGGGAAAAACCTAGATTCAGAGGTAATTGTCACAAATGCAACAAACAAGGTCACAAGGCATCCGAGTGCAGATCCAAGACATTTAATCCAGCAGAACAAATTGTGAAAGCAATGTTTGGATGGGACTACAACACCTGGTGTAGATGTCATTACTGTGGAGAATATGGACACATTGGCATGAATTGCATAAAACATCATCTAAGGAAAAGAGATACTACCGTAAGATGTTTCAAATGCACTAAACTCGGTCACATAGCCAGAAACTGTATGAATGCTAGTGAAATTGAAGAAAGAAAGAAGAATGAAGCAACTAAGGTCAGGAAACAGGTAAGACAAAAATGGATTCCTAAAGCTACCGAGCAATCCAGTCCAAGTAATGGAATGGATGGCTCTACCAACTCCGATTAAATTTCCAAGGAAGCACTGGAACTGTACTCTCATAGATCAATCTCAAGCAGTTCCGGAACTGAAATTAAAAGAAAAGTCTAAATCAGCATGCAAGATGCAGTGAAATCATAGGGAGGTCGGTATAGTCTTCACCGAGCAAGGTCGGTACCTGTCTTTACCGAGCGAGGTCGGAGCATTATGAATTCTCGAGTTCACCGAGTTGCGAAGTCTTTTCCGAACAATTAATTCTTAGTGGGTGACAGTCTGTTAGAATTCCTACCCTAATTTGAAATGAGCATTAATGATAGAATTGTAAACAAAAAGCAAGTAATCGAACTCATTCTTCACCGCAAATCTTTAAGCACTTTGAGAGCAGAAAATTTCAAGAGCATCCCGGCGATTTAATACTCTTGCGAAAGGAATTTTCTGTGAGCTACCATGGCATCATCCAGCACTTCAGTGAAGAAAGGATCTGATATGATAATTCAAGGGGAGTGGAAAGCACCAGATTTTAAGATCGTGCCCGCAGTTGCAGCCGCCCTAGATCCGAACGGAGCTCAATCTCAGATTCCTCCTAAGGTACTGCTTATCAACGATATCCGTAATCATTTTAACTGTTCTATTTAAGAAATGGGAAACCTAGAACTAGACATTGTGCGTGAGGAACTATGTGTGGATGGTACTTTGAAACCCGAGCACAAACATCTGGAAGATAAGGGTTTAGTCCACATTGCTCATCTTCCTCGAAACTTTCGAGATAAATGGGTTAGGTACATTCTCAGCCGAGTACATGATGGCAAGATTTGGCTTGAGCAACCTATTGAGATCACAAAGAAAATGATTCATCAAGTTATCGGTCTTCCCATGTTGAACAAAGCTAAAACTACCAAAACCCTAGGTCGGACGGAACTAGAGAAGAAAACCCTAGCCGAATGGGATGGTAGAGGCATGAAGGTTAGCAGCATTACCGACGCCGAACTGAAGTTTGGTACACATATCATTGCACACAAGATTTACAGTTCTAGTCGACAGAATAGTGTCTCATGCGAAGCTGTTGACCTAGCATACAAAGTGGTCAAAAACAACTTGACATTTGACCTAGCAGACTTATTGCTGAAATAGTTCAACAAGAACATGGAAAGCATCAAAACTTCCAAAAACAATCCATGTAAGTTTGGATCCTTGTTAGTCTGTTTATTCTTCTATGTTCAGAAATTCTTCCCTTCAAAAGGAAAAGTTGTATGGAGAAAAGATGTGCCAGTACTTTATGAAATTAATGAATACATCGCAGAAATGGGTGAAAACTTTGAAAGCATCATGGATAATTATTTTGAGTCTTTCAAAGAGAAAATGAATGACGGATTCTGGATTCCACAGAAGTTGGTGGAAGATTACAAAGATGACATCTGCTTTATGGTAGATTGTGATAATGTGTATATTCAAGCAGTTAAACCGAGAACTGTGTATGTAAAACCTCTTCCTTATGAGGTAAACATTGATGAAACCAAGAACATTATTGAAGCACTTCTAAATCAGCCTGTCAATCCCAAAGCTCCATATTTTGGAACATATGATGAAGCTAAGATGAGAATTGAACTAAGCATAAAGCTTCCACAGGCGGTAAACAAAGGAAAGAAAAGAATAGCTAAAATGCAAATGATAACCGAGGATAAAGAAGAAATAGGTGAAAAAGAAGAAGAAAAGGATGAGAAAACAGAGGAACCAGAACCTGCAAAGAAGAAAGGAAAAGTTTTTATCACTAAGGCATCTGTGCCTCCCACTGCTGTGTTTACAAGGAGAAATACAAAAGGCAAGGCAGACAAGGCAGAAAAGGCAGATAAAGACATAGTATTCAAAAGGCCTCCTCTAACCCTTCAAGAAAAGCTCAAACTCTTCAGAGATGGATCAGGATCTGGAGTAAGTAACATAAAATCCCTAAGATATGAAACCAGATCGGAAGCAGAACAGAAGGAAATAGAAGATGCTGTTGTGGAGAAGATGGGACAGTGGAAATACTCTCCTGAAGAAATTACCCCACAGGTTCCAGCAGTTCTGTTAAATCCAATAAGAATGAGATGGAGCAATGCAAGGCAAACTGTAATAGACATATTTGATCAAAACCTGAGATAGTTGATGCCGAGCTTGAACAATGATGAAGTAAAGAAGGCACTAAAAGAGAATGAAAATAAGATGACATTAAAGTTCAATACTTGTTTGATTTTGATCAACAATATTGAATCGGTTGTGAAGGCTGCAAAAGCCACATGGAAGAACATATACCACCTTCACCAACTGAGCATTGAAACTGTAATAATAAAGGATATTGAAGATGACAGCGATGAGCAAGAAGTAGACACCGAGGTAGATGATACTGTAAGGATAGCAGAAGAAGTCATTGCATCCCTTCCTACCTCTCCAGTGAAAGTCTCTTCATCCAGCCCAGAGACACCTTCAAGCATGGTTGTGACAACTTCCACTTTTGTCCAATCATCCCTAGCAACATCAGAGGCAGCTACCATTTCTTCTACCGAGCTGCAGTCTCCTGTACCAGTAAGTTTTCCAGCTTTTGAATCATCAAGTGTAAATATTTTAAGTTCTCCAGTAGAAAGTATACCAGTGTCAATAGCCAGCCCTACTTTATCTACTGTCACTACTACAAGAGCATTAAGTACAGATAAGCCTAAGGCTCTACCGAGTATAAAATTTTTGGGTAAAAATATAGTTGAGGATATAGACCTAGACGAAGAGATAGAGATTCCTACACTAGATTTTGCAAATCTCTCAGCAGACCAGATGCAGAATATAGGTGAGATCCTCCAAAGGAAAGCAAAGCAAAAGAAGCTTAAGGAGGAGAGAGACAAAGAGTATCAAATCATCAAGGATGCTAAGGACATCTTGTCTGATGCATTAGGCATTAAAGTAGACTCCTCCCAGCATGTTTTGTTACAATTGGCAGAAGCAGTTGAGAAATACAATGAGGACTCATCCGGGACAGAAAAGTTAGTTGAAAAAGCCGAGAAGAGATTCAACAATAAAGTGCTTGAGCACATTGCTCAGCACATAGCTATTAACCAAGTGGAATTATCTTCAGTTTTGTCTAACATACAGTCTATTTATTCGAATGCTACCTCTCTTTTGGCCAGACTATGCAATTTTGCCGAGTTCACAAAGGATGTCAAAGATAAAATGAATAAAATGGATGAGGATATGAAGATTAGCATACAGAAGCTGCAACTTGAACCAAGTTCAAGCTCTGCTCATCACATGAAAATTTCACATCTATCCAATATGCAATCTGATCTATTGAAAGAAGACTCAAGGATCCGGTCCACACTGCTAGACATCCAACACATGATCCTTCCCATCATGAATACAATGTATAAGCACATTGAACATTCCAGAACATTGATTCATGACAATCAGTTCTCCATAGTAGATCACATGATTGAACTCTCTGCAGAAGTCCAAATTGCTATACAAACATGTAAGATACTGCAAGAAAGTTGGGACAGAACCCTGGCACTAATAATGAAGGTACATTCTGATTTCTTATCAAATTTTGGATTCTCTCTGTAAATAACTTGTATATGCACCTTTGGCATTATCGTCAAAAAGGGGGAGATATGTATAGAAGGAGAGATATGTATACTGTATAGATTTGTATAAGAAACAGTTAGCACATTGAAAGGGGGAGACAATGTATAAAGCCCTATAACAAAGACAAATTTTGAAAAATCAAAAGAAAACTCAGCATGATTCGTGTATATAAATTTTGGCCAATAAGTGTTTTTGTCACTAATGCCAAAGGGGGAGATTGTTGGCATTAAGCAGAATTGCCACTAGTGACAACACTTATTTGCATTCTGGGTGCAAACCAAGCAGACAGTGCAAACCGAGCAGACAGTGCAAACCGAGCAGACAGTGCAAACCGAGCAGACAGTGCAAACCGAGCAGACAGTGCAAACTGAGCAGACAGTGCAAACCGAGCAGACAGTGGAAACCGAGCAAGTTAGTACAAACCGATCAGGACAATGTAAACCGAGTAACATCTTGTCTACCGAGTCACCAATGCTTACCGAGTTCAATACCTACCGAGTGATCAGTATGAACCGTGCCTTCACTTCTACCGAGTGCATGACGATGCTGAGTAATGCAATGGACGCCGAGTATCAGAAAGTCACCGAGTCAGTTTGAAGGAACCGAGTAACCATATTTGGGCCGACTTAGTAGCACTCATGTTTATTTGTCAAGCCGACTGTATAATTGTAATTGTAATTAATTGTTTGAGACCTGTATATAAACAATGTTGTAGAAATAAAAGAAACACACAAGTAATGAAATATATGAAGTAGAATATATGTGTGAAAGAGTAAGAAAGGCAGAAATAAGCGAATTACAGAAGGCTTCAGAAGTTTAAGGTACAGCAAAGACAAATTCATCACAGAAGGTGATCAGTACATCAGCGAATCTCATTCAGCAATCCAGTTGCCAAGCAGAGATCTACTGTTTCATTCTAACAGGTGAATCAGTACTAAATCCTTTAACCGGGTAGACTTAACAGTCTTTGTATAAATCTCTTTACGGAGTGCATACTTCACTGTATGTTTGTAAATCCTTTAACAAGGTGGATTTAGCAATCCTTATTGCTCCTAACAAGGCAGATCATCAGAAGTGATCAAATTGTAAGCCTTAACCGGCCAACTTTATTCTGCAGTATTAAAGCTTTGTGGGTTTCATCCCCACCCCAGTTTTACTTTCTTTTGGAAGGTTTCTGGGTAACCAAATCTATGTGTCATTATTGTGAATGCTTTTAAGTTTCATGCTTTCTATATGCAAAGGTTAAAAAGTAAAATACATGTTAAAATTGAAAGAGAATTTGGAGTTACTGATTCACCCCTCCCCTCTCAGTAACTTGGTTAATTCCTGAATATTTCCAACAGCAAGTTCTTGAAAGAAATTATCGGAGTGGGTATGATGCACGACCCTTTCATAGTAAAATTATCTAGATTTATAATGTGGCATTTATAATTTTTACCTTGCCACAACCTTTTACCTTTCCTACAAGTTTTTATATATTTTTCACAAACATTACTATACTTTGGCCACATAAGGGCTTGAAGCTCCATAATCGTAAATCCCAAAAATACCTTGTGGGTTTCAAAGTTTATTTTCTCCATACATTTATCCTATTATATGTCTTCCTTAGTAATATTATAATGTTTGAACATTACAAAGTACACCAACCCCACCTGTGAAGACTACCAAGAGCATCGGTTGACGTTGGACATTGTATTGGTTCTCAAATCAATAGATTGGAAAGCACTAAAAGTATGCCAAGCTTTATTTTATAACTCTCCAATTGATTTAGCCAACTGATAGAATTTTTTATATTACTGAGCAATGCAATCTTATTACTTTCATTGTATTGATATCTTATGATGGATTAAATACACAAATTCAAGTTCAATTAACTTTAAAATTTAAAATTGAAATAAATATAATAAATTAACAAAATATAATAAATATAATTAAATATAATAATAAATAATAAATATAATTATTTATAAATAAATATAATTAACATAGGTCAATAAAATATAATAAATATATCAAAACTGACTAATCATAAATTAATTTAAAAAAATAAAAAATAAAAAATCGGTGTCATATTCCAATTCTAATTTGAAATGAACAACCAAACGAAGAAGATGGAGACCCAAACTCAAATTCTAATTCAAAGTGTAGAACCAAACAGAGAATATGGAGACTTGCATTCTAATCCCAATTCGAAAATGTTCAACCAAACAGAGAATGAGAATTTCATAAATTCGAATTCCTATTTTCAATTTGACAACCAAACGGAGAATGTGGATTTACAAATCCATCTTCCAGAGCAACCAAACAGTCCCAAAAAAGCATAACCGGGGTTTGTATAACCAGGGTATAGATAACCATGATTTGCATTATTTTTCAATTCCCCAACCAAACGGGCCCTAAGGGAAATTCAAAAACACATTGGAACTTTAACTTCTTATTATGGAAATAAAATCTTATTCTTTAATACCTTGTAGCTCACCATTTAATGTATCAATTGGCCTTGTTAGGTGTATTTGAAATGGCTCTTGGATTTGATCTGAGTATTAATTTTTATTAGACTGTAGCATTATTATGGTGGTAAAGATAAAGTGTGATTGTAAAGGCTATTGAATTTTATCTCTAACGACTCTTTAATTTGATCTTTAATCTGAATGTTAATTATTATTATATTATAATATTATTATGGTGATAAAGATAAACGGTAATTGCAAAGAATCTTGAATCTTATCTCTATCTTAAAAATAACATCCAATAAGAGATCCACCAGTGGAAACAAAGGTCAAAGAACAACACTCAAGTCAATAAAAAAATCATCACTTAAAGTGACATAAAATTTCTTGAACAAAGAATATGTAGCAAAGGAGAGAAACCATGACCAAGTTAACAATAAAAGGCATAAATGTCCATAAATGAGAAGACTTTATTAAAAACAAACTAACCTATAAGGTAGAGGATCATCATGTTCCTATCATTCCTAAATATTGTTGTTTTTCACTCATAAAATTAAGTTTCTTTATTTTTAATTTTAATTTTTAAAATTATAGTATGTTTCAATTTTTATTATTTATACGAAAATCTATTTTAATATAGAAATTGTTCATTGTTTTCATAATAATTGGTTTAATAATGTTTAAACTATGATTTTTAATTTTTGTTAAGCTCTTTTATTATATTTTTAATAAATCATATGAATTGTGTAGTTCAATTTTATATTGTATAAATCATCTTTCTTAATAATTTCATTGTAAATGAACTTTGAAAGTCTAGGAGAAACTTTACACCTGTTGTCATGTTTCATATTTTACTTGAAGGCATTAATAGATAAAACTCATGTCGCAAACTTATGTCATGTGCGTAATATTGTAAAATCTGACCAAAATTATGATGTCAAAAAACGTAGAAAAGACCTATTGGAAGGCTTACATAAACATCATGGGATGATGTCAACATGATAAAAAATGAATGATATAAAGACTCTCTCAACCAATAATAGAATGCTCAATTTGCATATACCATTGATATCAATGATAGGAAAGCATAGAAATAACCATAATACACACTAATGTTCATTATTAATGCATTGAAGCTTTTAAAAATTACCCAACGATATATTCAGAACACTCGAGTATCCTCTTTGGAAAATAATGATTGGTTTTTTACGAGGGAGACACGACAACTATCATATGTCATAATAGAGACTAATAAAACATGCTCAAGAGTAAAATTACAATGCAATAGATCAATCAATGCCTAAGGACACAACGTACTAAATAAGCACAAGGGTTACACAAGTACAACAAATACTATATAGAATAAATCTCACTAAAAATATTTTTCTCAAAAATTTATACATCTTTTCCAAGTGTATTTAATATCTCCTCCAAGGTTACACATGAGACACCTTTCATCTCAAATTCCACATCTTCTCCAAGTATGTCTAACAACTCCTCAAGTGTTGCAGAAAAAATTGCTCCTCTACTATATAAATCATCAACCAGATGTCTACATATGACACACCTTTCTATAACAATTCCATATCTCATTTGAGTGTGTTTAAAGCCTCCACATGTGTTGTACAAATCATCAACAAAACATGAATACATGAAAGTGAACTTACAAGAAATCATGTTCTCGCCGTGCTCCTTGAAGTGACATATAATTCCAAGCCCTCTCTTTTCTTTAGGGACATCAATAGGATGTTTTTCTTGTAATAAATCATCTTGAGAAATAACTTGACTTTAGAGTGTAAAAATACCTCCTATATTGTAGTCAAATCCTTAATCTTTTCTAGTCGAAAAAGAATGTAAAAATAAATTGATGTATCCTACCGAATAAAATACAGATAGAAGAGGATGCATAATAACATAAAGAATAACATAAAGCATGTACATCATTTAGAATACATAATAACATGTGTAAAAAAAATTTACTCTAAATTTATCATAAACATAATCTAAATAGTAATCAATCTAGAGCTAATGTCATATAATTAGTCTATCTTTAAATATATTAAGGAGATGTCTTAAGGGGACATATATAAATACATGTACATAAAAAATACATAAAAGAATACTTATTCAAGAACATATATACAAATTTCATGTACAAGAACATACTAGATTGAACTATGAAAGAATACATGTAACAACACATCCATAAAAGCATTTCAAACCAAATAGGTAATAATTATATTATAGATCAAAGTGCTATTGTCCAAGCATGCATAATTGAACCAATCATGCATAATTATATATCAAAGCATGTCCAATATCCATTGTAACATCATTTATGAGTTTTAAGATAAAAAATACTTGAGTTCAATTGTGAAAGTATGAAAGCTACAAAAACAAGTTTACGCTTGAGCTCCTAATACATATAGTCTAGATCCTCTCTATCTTTTATTATCTCCAAAAAAAAATCATGTTCTTCAATAGGAAACCTCCACTTTTGGTTGCCATGTCCTCTTTTTGGCAATGTCTCAAATTGTAACTTTGTCACTATAACCAAATGACTGTAATGTAGAACTATTTTTTCAAGCATGTATTCAACAAATTGAACACCATTTCCATCTATCTTTATTTTCTATTAATATGTGCCTTTAATGACAACTGAACCAGTTGGATATGATTGTCCATCACCATCTACAATTACTTCTCGCAACTTATATTTTTCTTTCATGCATCTTAGAAGATAATAATCTACACATTCTGTATTATCAGGATTTGCAACCATAGCCAAAATATCACCTACATGTACAAACCATGCAATTTATAAATTTTAATAAAAAGATATTGTTAGAGTAAAGTATTAATTATATTAATTAACTTTACTCCCTTCTTAAGATGTCAACTCTTTTGCGTTAGTTGTTTATATTTAAACACACATGCACTAGTTGATTTAAACTTATGCACTAGTTGTTTTAAATATAAACTTGCATGCATTAGTCTTGTAATAATTTAACTAATTATTACATGCACTAGGGTTTTCCTTTCAAGGCTTTCGATCTAATTTATAAGGATGATCCATTGTACATTTAATTCATTTATTATTTGAGGATATTTTCTTCTTCATATTTTTGAGTCAAACATTTGCCCTCTTCTTGTCTCTACCTCCTTGTAATAGGTTTTTTGTGTGCAGGTGATCTTCGGGTTTTGTAGATTTGTATTGTTCAAATCCTATAGATATAAATAATTTGATCACCACTTGTGATAAATTAAAATTAATAACAAAAATATACATATATGTGCACACACCTGTAACAACTAAATCAGAAACACACTTAAACTCAGATGAATACATATGATCATGAATGTTTATGTCAATGCAATCATCTTCATAAGGAGATATTATGATCAACTCCTTCATATCCCATCGTGAAACATATCCATTTGTAATATTCTCACATTGGCTCATTGGATTGTCCTCAACACAGTCAACACAAAAATATGATTTTTCTTTTCTTTGAATCAATGGTGGCCTGTGTTGTCATGTAGTCATCACTTGATGTAAACTTCTGATGCCACCAATTCTTTGACAATTGTACGGATTGGATTGGTCTATATCTATTACAAATATGAACAAAATTTGAAATTTGCAAACATTTTTAGATCAACAATTACATGATAAAAGTGAAAATCACATATGAATAAAATTTTTGTAAATAAGAATTTGAACAAAATAAATTTTACCTTTCAGTTCACAAAAATTACATTTGTTGTATTGGGTGTCTAGACTAGCAAAATAAACTTGGCACCATTCGACAATTTTCTTCACATTCTTTATCATGATACATGTACAACATGTAAATTTAAATGAACTAAATTAGTTTAAAGAAAATGGATCTAGAAGCTTCTTTCAAGACATTATATCACCTTCAAACACTATTTTTGTACCTACAAGTTCATGTTAGCGAAGTGCACATTTTACACATGCTCCTGCTCCATTGTGCTCCCCTTTTCCATGGCCACTTTCAAAGAAGTTCCACACAAACTTAACATTGCATCTAACATGTTGCATGGCTAACCAATTAAAATATTTTACAAATTTAAATTGTCCTACTCAATAATGTTGTGTACACACATGTACATATATGTAAGATCATTTAAAAATATGGTCCATCATGTAGACAAATTTAATAACTTAAAAACATGAGAATGAAAATGAATTGAAATACACACGTACTTATCTGCACAACCATTAGACCAAATCCAGTGTTGTGAAGTCTTTATCCCGTGATTCATAAGATCTTCAAAAAACATTGCAAAATAATGAGCTACATAGCTCCTATCATGAACTCTATCATCACTAATATAGAAATGAACCTCCTTGAGGATAATGTGTTTATTTTGATCAATACTTTCTATCCCATCCAAATCAAATTGTGTGTGTCTATAGATCACTTGCACAAATATCGTAACTTGTTCAGAATGATAATATTGACCTTGAAGCTCCAATTGAAGGGAAAATGTATAGTTCTCAGAGTAATCTACAATTGAAAGAATACAACTAGGTGGAAAATAATTTTTGGAATCACGAAACTATTTAGCTTTCCATCGTGTACAATGACAATGTTGGATATGTGGATATATCATAGTACAAAATCTGGTCATAAACTCAACGTAGGGAAATTCACTCTCCTTCAATGCAAATTTTTTGGATTCATCTCTTGTCTTAGTTCGGTATGTCTCATATTCAAATCTCTTCCACAAAATTGGTGTTGAAACATCAATATTCTCAATTTGCAGTGGAAATTCATGCAAATATCCACAGTCATCTCATGTGTTTTTCATACATTATACTTTGAACTCATCTAAATCTTCTGATTTATGACATAAAATAGACTTCAAAAATTATATCGTACTTCCAGGGGTAACTGGATATCTGGATTAAGTACTATCATACCTTTTTTATTTGATTGCAAGTATAGATGAAATTCAACATGATTATGAAAACAACAATTTTTGTGTAGCTTATTTATGCGTACAATGAAAGGACACAACCTCTCAAATATTCTCTGATATATTTTCACATCTAAAAACTCTTGCTTGAATGCTTGAAATAGTTCACTTTGTGTTATATCTATAAAATATTTTGGATGTTCATATTTCAAACATGTCTCTTCATCTTGAATCATCTGTATAGTATCCATTCTATTGGAAGAAACACGGGAGCAAGTAGTCCAATATTCAATGGCCTATCTTTTTACATCTTTAGAAAAATTTTCTTTTTGAGGAAGTCTACAAATATTTATCAAATTCTTTTCAATGTTTTCATCTAACATATTTCTCCTCCTAATATATTTTTGAATAGTTCTTCTAGATACTTACATTAAATGAGAAATTGCACAAAAAAATTTTCTCCATGTCAACTTCCTACTAGATATTGTAGTTATCAACGCTCTATGTGCAACACTTAAATTGGCTCCTTGAGTTGTATTCTTCATGTTGGTTAATGCATCTTCAAAATTTTCAACTATTACTCGATTAACATTATCCGCAAAGTTTTTCCTGTTATCAACACCCAATAACTCCAAAACAAGAGTCATCTCTCTTTTCCTAAATAACCTTGCAAATAATTATGCTAATCCGAACATGCTTTTATTTTCAAAATATTCATCCCAATTTTTTTTGCAATGCAATTTAATTGTTCTTTTTAGATACCATGTTTTCAGATGAAACTTGACTTTAAAGTGTGTCTTCATTCATCTCCATCAAATTTGCCATGTCAAATGATATGTTTCCACATTGAGAACTACCAATTTGTTCTCCTACTTGAATTGCATCTTCTTGAATATCAATAGCTTCTATCTATAATTCAACATGTTGATCTTCATTACGTTTTGTATGACCTTTTAATTTTTCATCTCTTATTCGATCATATTTTCTTATTTTGTTCCTTTTATTCCCCATTGAATTGAAAGCTTCAATTTGAACTTGCATACAAAATACCATATACCCAATAAAAAACTATAAATAATATTTATAAGTTCAAAAATGAAAAAATAAAATAATATAATTCTTTAATCTAAAAAACTAAATAAAACAATGCTTGAATTTAAAAAAACCAAATAAAATAATATTTCAATTTAAAAAATAAAATAAAGAAAAAATAATATATAAAAATATCTTGCAAAAAAAAAATACCTTCTTGATGAAATTGTCCTTCGTAATTCCCTTTCAAATGAGAAAAAATAATAAAAAACTTTCAACAAATGATTTTATTTAAAAATTACTTATTATTTCACATGTACGAACAATTTGATTTTCATTTTTTAACTCAAAAAATTTCCTTTTTATATGAGGTTTAAGCTTTCTGTCGCTAAGGCGACCATGTTCGGTCAGGCCTAGTTTTAATTGAACCTGGTTCAATCAAAATTGCCTATGTGTCATCTGTGACAACCAAACAAGCAAAAATTGAACATTTTCAGAACTTCTCAGTTCTGCAACTTATTTCTCCATAAATACTCTTTTGTAGGGATCGAATTCAAGATTATGAGCATATAAATTTTAGAATATTGATTACAGATAATATATTATAATTGTAAAATTCTATAAGTAGGTAGTTTAACATTTGAGAAGACACCACTTCAAAAAAAAGAAGAAAAAAGTATTTATCATAACAAAAAAATTTAAAATTTATATTTAATACTAGAGGAGAAAGTCCTCTTCAAGAAAATGTAATTTGTTTTCTAAATGAATTAGATTTGGAAGGGAAAATTTAATGGGAGACAAAAATCTATGAATTTCGGATAAGTTCGACTTTGAGTAGTCATAATGGAAAAAATATACACCAAAAACCAATCTTCTTTTCTCATGCACTAGCTATACATGTCATCTATAACATATTTTGAAATCAGAGGAAAAAAAAATTATTTTCATCTACTTTTTTGGCGGGAACTAAACCCCACATTTTCAGCATTTTTTAGAAATTAAAAAAAGGACTTCAAAAATTAAAAAAAAACTATATCAAATCATATTCAAAAAAATTGAAAGAAACTATAGACATAAATTTAATCCAATTTTACACATTTCATTAGTTTACATCATCTCCAAATTCTAAACACAAATGTGACTTTTGTGTCATTAAAGTTGAACAGTTTGTGTGTTGTTGACCTTTTCCTTTGTAAAAATGTGACATAGGTTTGTGCTTTTACCTTGTAGAAAACAATAAACAATCTCTTTCATAAGAGAACAATAATAGAGTATTAAAATTTCAACATAAATATAGGGAAAGGAAGGGCATGGGCACAACAAATCACAACCTCTTAAAACCTCACACCCAACAATCACCAACAACATTCCCACAAAGATCGACCAAACACCTATGCCAATATGAGAATGTGTGAGGGTAAGGAGAGCCTAGAATAGATACAGGAGGAAAAAGAGGACTAAACTAATCAAATATGTCCCTCTTAAAAAATTTAACCTGAACCACCTCCACCAACTCTACAATAAGGAATTCACAAACCCAAGGAGAGTTACATCTCTAAAACCAAAAAGAAAAAGAAAAGACCCTAAAACATACAATTTCAAAAACCTTAGTATCAACTTTATAACCCCCAAAAAACCTCTACTCCAAAACTCAAAAACCAAAAAAGGCATGAATCCAAAGAGAAAACTTAAACCACGAGGGATTTCTCACTAGTAACACTTCCCACTTGCCAAGAAATTGAAAAGACACCACTCCCCTATCTAGAAAAAGGAATAAGCCTTGAAGTAGACCAACATATCCTAGGAAGAATAAAACCCACCTTAAAAGGCATGCAACCACCCAAAGAAGGATGAATAGTGACGACTACAACACAAGGACATAGACAAATCTTGTGCCAAAATAGGGAAGACAAGGTACTATCACACTAGTGGGTTACACATTTTTGCCAACTTTCACACTTAAATGAATATTCTAAAAAACAAAAAAATTACAATTGGACACCTATTTCTGCTAAACCATTAGGAATTTTAAGATTATTTAAACTAGAATTTTTAACATTTTGTATGTAGATTCTAAATATTTTTTGAAATTTTTCGGAGTTGATTGGTATCAACTTTTCTATCTCCTTCAAAAACTAGTTCTTAACATAAAATAGCATTTTTAAGGAGTGTCATTCACTTAATGCTTCATAATTTTGTTTCTAAAAGGTATTAAAAAGTTATTCTTTTGAATTTAGATTTGTGACACTAATATCTAGTGATTGTAATTTGTTTGATCTTATTATGTTGAATATTTTATATTTTATTTAGTTTTAAAGTGACATTATCTATAATTTAGACATGTCCTTTGCAAAATCCAATGCTTAGGTTAAGGAGCCTAGATAAACCATTTCTTTATAAACCTTCTAGTGAGTGTTTATCGTCTTATCTAGTTGCTAGAGAAAATAAAGGTAATGGGAGACTTTTTAAAACCCATATATTTTAAGGTTATGGGTTCCTGGTAAAACCCATGGTTGGCTATTATTTAGGTTATGGAAGCCTTTGAAATTTAAGTTGTTTAAGTTGTAAGGCTTCGGGATATTAAAAATTTAGCCTTTTCTTTTTATGATTTTATCATTCTAGGTTGTTGTTGATGTACGATTGGGTTTCTATTATTCTAAATTATTACACCTTACTGAGTTGTTTGTTGGTGTTAAACTCTAGATCTCTCTCAAAATTTATTTATATAAGGGTTTTAGGGCCCCTTCCAAACCTATCCATAACTTTTTTTGTGCACTTAAAAATTCAATAATTATTTTTTGTTAGAAAGAAGATATCAATACCTTGTGGCTAGATATTTTTAAATTTTTTTACTTTGTTTACTATTTTTCCATAAGCATTGAACATAGAAGTTGATATATGGTGACAAAATTATGTTGAATAAAACTAAAAATACAAAGTCATAGTAAACTTAATATATATTAAAATCAAAATCATTAGAAAGATTTATTTGAGTAGTACCATCCTGCATTTGGTTTTATCGATTAAATTCATTTGATCCCCAAAAAATATAATGTCAAAAGTGATATTTTGTCAACATTTTGATAGGTACAAAAGAGACTCCATTGCAAGTATGATTGAGTTGTAGAGAGGTTATATCAATGAGAGTTTGATCTAAGAGGCTTTGATCTAACCATTTTTAATTAATTCCTTTAAATGGGACCTTTCAAGGATAAAATCATCACATTTACTTTAAAATGTGTGATTTAAACAAAAATAAAGATATTCAAAAATGTGTAGCACACTATTATGGGGTTTCCCACCATAAAAAAGGTATGTCTCAGAATACCCTCCCCTCAAAAATAAAATCCTTCAAACTTGGATAAAAAATGACTCAAATATAACAATGTCAAAGGAACAACAATTGATAGAAATAAGAACTATAGAGGGCACAAAGAGAATGCCCACAAAAAAACTTTCGAGAAAACCCATTGGCGAGTACCAGATCTACACTAGAAACCCCCGTAGAAAAAGAAGGAGCCCATTCATCATCTTTATGTGCATCCTCTACCTTTGTATTTCCTTCTCTTGAAAACCCTCCTCCATCTTCTTTCTCGCTTATCTCTTGATCCTCCTTTATGAGAGTTTGGTTTAGAATTATATTAGTCAATACAAATTATGATTAAAGTTATAATATAATTAATAATTATAAAATTATATTATAAGATCAATTATTGTACTTACAAACTTTAAATTATTATTTATAATATTTGTCCTAATTAATTATTAGTTATTTGAAATAACTATTAGTTATAGTTATAATGTAATTAATTAAATGATTAATAGCTTTTTTAAAAAATAAGGTGGTGATGCCACTTAATATATTATATATTTTATTAAAATTGGTTCAAAGAGCTCCTAGAGAAAAGAACCAGAAAAGAGAAACTCTTATCCTTGCTCATAAATACAAAGTGAAGGAGCCTTGCTCAAAACTACATGATAAGAAGAGAAGACCCTAATATAGATATCCTTACCTGCTAGCCGTGAGCTACATACAAAATCAAATGAGACCTAGAGACTTCCCAAGAAGATACATCAAGGCCCTAAGCCAATTATAATATGTACAAGACGTATGTAAATAACAACCAAATGATGAGAAGGTGCAAGGGAAAAGTCCATGGCCCGAGAAGAGTGTAGTTGGAAAAACCACCCACATAACCATATTGAAGGGGCCATTAGATTGAAGGATCAAAATGTTGTAGTATTGCTAAAAAAAACTTGTAGAGGATGAGCCAAGATGTCTTGCTACAGAGACTCTACAACAGAGGAATTAACTAAATGACACACCTCATAATCCAGAAGGTCCAAAAAAGAATAAACCCCGTGATGAACCTCATTAACACACTCAAAACTCATAAATTTGCCATGTTGATGTAGTGCAAGTTTGACTTGTCTGAAAGTATGGCACTCAAGAGCCCTATTAATGCTCTCATACAGAGAATAAACCACATGGTCATTTAGAAGACCATGATGATGGAACAGATTACCAACTAATGCAACACCACCCCATAAATCATACCTTTGTAATGCTTTCCACAACTTATTAGAACCCAAGAATTCAGTTTTGACAAACCTACTTAATATTAATTCCAAATGAAAGGGGGGCTGCAGAAGATCAAACACATTAGACAAAAAGATTGACATAAGATGAGATGGAAAAATAATTCATTTTCCATGAGGAACCAAGATTTCATCTCTAATAATTCTCCTTCGATTCTGCACAAGCTCACCATATGATTAGAGCACAAAGCCATCCTAACTATGCGGTTAGCCAAAAAACTAGATAGAAAAATAACTACACTACCATAATAAAGAAAATCAAGCCACATATGAAAGTACTACGTAACTTGCACTGTATAAATACTGAAAGTCAAAGAAAGGGAAAAACCTCAGTACCACCCTGCTAAGAAAATATAATAACATATGGTGAGAGGACAAATCACACATGTCATAATTAAAACATGACACTACATATGCCTGCATGATCTCATCAAAATCCAAGAAAACTACTGAAAGATGAAAGGATAATGATGACACAACTAAGCATTGGATGAAAGATATTACAAGCGATGTAAAAACTTCCTACCATATAAATTAAGAAAGAAAAAATCCTCTTGGTAATAATTACTACCCCAATGGCATATGAACCTTAAATATTTTATTCTACCCCAATGACACATCCTACATAATATAAATTAAGGTAGTTAATGCATTTATCAAATTGAAATACAGGTGGACTACTAGTTTGATGGAAGTAGGAAGAGTTAGAGTTAGACCCATGTTAATGCAGGCCCTAGGGTGAGAGGACGAGCTATCACATTTAATTGTATCATTTGCACCGCATAAATTTTCAAATTTGTGTTGTGATATCTTACAAGAAGGGACAAAAGGCTAGGTTGAAGAAAGAAAAATAAAGCTAAATAGGGTATATAGAATAAGTAATGCCTTCTAGATGAAATTTTAAGTCTCATGCTTGCACATAGCTAGTTTGACTATAGATAATCCAGGATCTATATATTATATCCCCACCTAGGCATGATTAGGGTAAAAAAAGTGTAGGCCACACATCATCTACCAAGGCCCTTAAAAGATTCAACTACCCATTCCTTCAATTTTGAGTCATTACAAGCCCACTTAAACAAAATCTTGTTTTGATAGTAAACCTCTTAGAGAAAATAAAATTATGATTTCTCTTTGCAATATGATATTACATCAATGATTTTATCAAGCAGTTCAAATGAAATGATTTTAACTTGGTACCTTGAGATGTGAAGGCTATAGTTTGCTACATTGCCAAGGTTGGACTGAAGGCATTGATATTTGTTGGGTTTCTTATATGTCTAGGGATAACTTCAATAGGTTTGGCATCAGCATTTGCAATAGAAATCATGGGCTCAAATGTAGAGCATGAAACCCCTTCTTTGGCTTTAGTTGGTTTAAAGGGCTTCCACACTTCTCTACTTTCTTTTACTTTCTTTTTGGCCTAATTTTAAGTGCAAAGTGGGCTCAAGGCAATGTTGACAAAGATGTAGGAGATACCTCTAATTTTTCTAGTGCTAAAACTTTGTCTAACGTAGACTCTAGCAACACCAAGAAAGAATAAAGTTACATTACAGAGTATTCTCCAATACGCAAGATAGATAATAAATTTGCTAAAAATAAATACTTATATATATTTATTTACAATTTAAAATATGAAATTTTAGTAAAAAATTTAAAATATATTTCTAATCATAATTTAGAAGTTAATTCCTAGAAAATTCAAATCTCAAGTTTTTTACTTCACCATTTTGTGAACTATGACAACCTTCACACTGTCCAATTATTGAGCATTACTTTTGATTATGATGAATAACTACTGAATTCTAAGATTATTGAATATCGTTCACCGGAGGTTGGTTTACCATTTCATTCAAACGCTTAAATTTAGTGGGGTTGTTGAGACGTTACCAATGCTTAAAACCAGTGGGCAGTGCCCACAGTTTTTAGCCTATTGACTAATTAATCTTTGGCATTTCTGTACTTTGTACTTTTTCTTAATAATTAAGACGTTAACCACGTTATCTTACGGTCACTTCCAATGCATTTAGACCATTTGCCCTGATTGTAATTAATTGACTTGAGGCAATTCTGAAATCACCCGCACGAGATTCATCGTCATGTGCTGGATGTTTCCAACTTGCAGGGAGGACGAAACTTCATAATCCACATCGCCCATCTGCCCTCTCAATCAAACTGTTAAGCCACGCTGACTCTTTCTATGCGCGACATATCTTTCGTTGATTTCGAATTGGGAACCCTTAAAGAAATAAAGGGACACATCAAAATGCGTGTTATCTATTCAATCCACGATTAAGCACGTTAGACGCTAGCTGATGCCTGATGATATTAAAATTTACAATGAAATTCATCACAGCAGAAAAAACTCTTCTCTACAGCTTGACTAAAATCTAAGCATAGTTATTTTAAGGAAATAAAATGTTATATAGGTTTAAATAATCATAAACAAGTGATTGTAAATTATGTTCAGAGTAATTAGTGCTCTGGGTTGATAGTGAAATAAATACGGATAATTAACTAAGGGAAATTTTATAATTAATGATATTCATTAATGTTTAAAAATTAAAATCATCAGGTTGATGATTGTTTTAAATGTAACATCATTTTAAAAAAATTTGTAATTTGATTTGAAGTATTCTGGGATCAAATTAGACGAGTGTTGATTTTATCATGTATGAGATATATCTAATATCATAAAATAATAAATTGGTAGAATATGTATGGGGCAATTTGAGTTCACATTCTTGACATCTAAATTTGTTAACATATAATTTCAGATTTTATTAGTTTAAAACATGATTATATTTTCTTAGTAAAATTTCAAGTAACCAGATTAATAACAAGTATTGGATACAACATTTGCATACAAAAAAATAATTATAGAATGTTAAGGTCTATCTAATTCTTTATTAGTATTTTAAAAAATTAAAATATATTACAATAAGTTTCTCCTAAATATCACATCTGAATTGATTGCACATTAACTCAATAAACTAATACTAAAACTTTCTAATTTACATATAGATATTCAAATTTGAAATTCATTAATACCACTCCAAACACTTTAAAATAAATCCTAATAAACGTAAATAAATAAAAAATAAATCTCAACGATTTTAACACAAAAATATACTACTTATCGAAGTGGGCAACCAATAAATTGCAATTAGAATGCATATACAAATTAACCATTAAATTTAGCGATTGAATGGGAAGGAGGAAGAGTTTCTAGCACGGCGGCGGCTTAAGAGATAGACGGTCTTGTTTATATATGGATTGATTAAGGAAAACACCAATCTATTAAAACCCCATTTACTCTATACAATGGCCCACATAGAATATAATATGCAGTTGGGCATGTTGACATATTGCATTTGGCTTAAGTTTGTTAATCATGCTAAAGTCAATGGACGCAGCTGCAATCTCGTCTCCGTGCGAAGGTATATCTGAGAAACGATCATTATATCTTCTCTACAAATAACAGAGATCAGAGTGTATAGCCATCAACATTCTCCATTCAATTTGTTATTTTGGAAAAATAATGGCTTCTACGTTGTGTCTTTTGGTTCTGCTACTGTTTGTCCCTTCATATGAATCAAAAAATGATAATCAAACCAATGATGTTCAATCTGCCTGCCAAGACGCTTCCAATCGGAAATACTGCGAGTGGAGCTTGTCTCAAGGTGGAGGAGCGTCAAACAATGGCTCTAAAGATCTGACTGAATTTGCAATAAGATTTAGCTTACGTCAAGCTAAACTTGTTCAGAACTCCATTGCCAGTATCTCGACCGGTAATTGGCGGTCGATGCAGGCCCAAGCTGTAGCGGATTGCATTTTCCTTTACAGTCTCACGGCGGATTACTTGAATTCGAGTTTGGTAAAATTGACAAACTCGACAAACACGACAGTGGAATGGAAGAGCGCCGTGTATATTCAGAGTTTCCTGAGTGCAGCCCTCACCAATCTGGCCACCTGTCTGGATGGCCTCAGCCAAGCAAATGTAAACCTCGGCTGGTTGTCCTTTGCCAAATACATAGCTAATGCTTCAGATTCCGTAGGCACTACTCTTGCTTTGAATAAGAAATACTTTATTGCGGGGAAGGGTCCTGCGAAGCGCAATGGCAACAATCGACGGCTGTTATCCAACGATGATTTTTTGTCACAATATGGATCGCTCGATGATGGGTTCCCATCATGGTTGTCCCGCGCGGACAGAAGGAGGCTTCTGCAAAGCTCGGGTGGGGATGGCGTTTTAATCGGTTCCTACGTAACGGTGGCGCAGGACGGTAGCGGGGATTACACCAATATTTCCGCTGCTGTCAACGGTGCTCCTGACAAAAGCCCAGACAGATACGTCATCTTTGTTACCGCTGGTATATACTACGAAAACGTGGACATTCCCAAGAACAAATATAACCTTATGCTGATCGGAGATGGAATAGATCTCACTGTGATTACTGGGAATAGAAGCGTTGCGTATAATTGGACTACATTCAACTCTGCAACATTCAGTAAGCTTATAACAACCGATTTCAATTTGTTTTGTTTGTGATTATTTTCGGATGGTATTCTTATTTTTAATTATAAATGTTAATTTTTGTGAAGGAGACTTTAAAAGGATCTGATCGTGTAAGTTGATCTGGATTTGTGCAGGTGTAGTTGGGGTAGGTTTTCTTGCTCGGGATATCACGTTCGAGAACACGGCGGGAGCTGTGAACCACCAAGCAGTGGCTCTACGAGTTGGATCTGATCAATCGGCCTTTTACCGTTGCAGTTTCAAGGGCTACCAAGACACTCTTTACGCTCACTCTCTCCGTCAATTCTACAGAGAATGCGACATCTACGGCACTGTCGATTTCATCTTCGGCAACGCCGCAGCAGTTTTTCAGGGCTGCAATCTATTCGCAAGGAAACCCATGGACGGGCAGCAGAACCTTTATACTGCTCAAGGTAGAACAGATCCAAATCAGAATACCGGAACATCAATCCAAAACTGTAATGTTACTGCTGCGCCTGAGCTTTTTCCTGTTATCAGCTCTTTCCCCACATACCTGGGTAGGCCGTGGAAGCTGTACTCTCGTACTGTTTACATGCAGTCTTATTTGGACGGTTTAATCCAGCCAGCTGGGTGGTTAGAATGGTCTGGAGACTTGGGCTTGAGCACATTATATTATGGTGAATTTAATAACAGCGGACCTGGGGCAGATACTTCACAGAGAGTCACATGGCCTGGTTATCATGTGATGAGCATCTTCGATTCTCAAAATTTCACCGTGAGTTCCTTCATGGCCGGCGACACATGGATACCAAATGATGCAGTGCCCTATGATGCAGGCTTACTTTAAGCCTAAATAACATCCTCCAACAGATTGACGCTCTTAAAATTTGTTCTTTCCAAGTAATAGCTATACTATTTTACTTCTTTCAAACGGCTCTTCTCTACTCTGAGAAGTTGGGGTTATTGATTAGGTTTAAATATATTTAAAATAAACACGATACATTTTCATGTGCGTCCATGTGTTTATGTTGAGGTGGATCTGCATTTACTATCACCCAAAAAATATCGATATCTTGGTTTTAGGTTTTGACCTCTAATCCTAATATCTTTTTTTATTACTTTGATTTTGAGCTCTCTCAATAAGTCAAAAACATAGTAATTTAAATAATAATTTTTACTAATTCTAAGAGAGTCACTGTATTTGAAAATTTCCAATCCTTAAATTTAAAGGTTTTCTATTTATACCTTCTAATTTAAAATACTTATGTATTCTTATAATATCATTTTTCACTTCCTTCATCAACAATATTTCTACTATTTTTCTCAAAATGTGAACTATCAAAAGTTAGGGAAAGAAAAATATAAAAAGGAAAGGAAAATGAAAAGACTATTGTATTTATGTTAAAATAAAAACTTCTAATAAAACCTCAAGGCTTTGTGTTACATGCACTTCACAAAAACAAAATTAAGATTATATTTCTTCACAAAGTGTGTAACTGAAATACCTTCATAGGATTAGTTTATCAATATATCAATTTAATTATGTAAAATACAACAATTAAGAAGCTATTGAATGAAAATAAGGACAATAAACATCCTATGACTCTCTAATCAAAGATGTTAATGGAGAGCTCTCAGCAAGCTTCCATTAGAGACAACTCTAAAATGAGAATTAATGCTAAATAATGAGTAATTTTGCCTATCTTTGCTCAATTATTCTTAAGTTATGCTTTCAAATTGATTTCACTATAATAAAGATGCAATTCTAAAATGCTCTTGGGAACCTTTTCTCCTGATTTTTGTCTTCTATTTATAGATTTATCCAAGCTTGGGGGGTGGAGTTAGTTTAATCATGATTGAGTTTGGGTTAAGTTCATTGTTTCAAATGTTGAGACAATTTAAATATTTTTCCCTCAAAGCTTGGGACAATGGGACAAAATGAGTTGTCAAGAAGCATTTTCAAAGTGAGTGATTGAGATTCAATTTGACATTGATCCATGTGAGCTTAATTTTCAATTCCTATTGGTTGTGGTAATTCTATCCCATGTTGTAGGTGAAAATTTTAGGAGTTAATTAATTGATTTATTTAATTTCTTTAGCCATGTGTGCCCCTTGAATGAGTTGGATTTAATTTAATTCAACTATACAATTGATTTGATTAAATGGACAATTAAATAATTTTCTTTGATTTAATTAATCCTTTTTGGCTTTGATTTTAATTAACTTTTGATTTTGCTATGATTGCTCACTTAGATTAGCCTGACCATTTTTAGGTGTCTACAATTGCCCCTCTTTGAATCAATGGGTGAAGCGCATTGGTTCAAAGAATAAATGATGTCTAATTATATGATTCCTGATTTGATCTTGATGATGTAGATTCCCTAAAGAAATATTGATTGATTGATGATGTTGATGCTCATTAGAATGATGGATCCTCGATATGCTGTTCGATTTAAAAAACATACCTCGATTTTGATGCCCCACTAATGATTTTGAAAATTTTCACACTTGATTATCCTGAAACAAATTCGAATTGAATCAATGATGATATGACTACATGCCCCCTCGGAAATGAAATGTAATGTATTTTGGTGAAAGATATATGTATTTGATCATTTTTCCAATACTTTTGGGTTCACTTCGATTTCATTTCTGACAATGATGTGACTATTTGACTGATAAGAATGGCTCTAATTTGGCTAATTTTGTAGTGAAATTTGATCTCGGGTCATTTTTTCTATTAAATAGCCCCTTTTAGGTCAAATGGCTATATATAGGGGTAAAAAGTTAATTTTACTATTCATTTTCACCTTTCACTTTTTATTTTTCTTCTCTACCTCCTTCGCACCTTCCATGATGGTTATCCCGATTCACAACCACATATTCAAGCATGGTCATTGGTATCCATGTCCACAAGACTATGGACCTCCGATGAGTACCCTATTCTAATAAATTTTTCAATTTACTCCATTTTTTTTTGAAAAATTTATATTGAGAGGAAGCACTCACCAAAAAATGGTATCAAGTTTTAAAAGAACGTTAGGGTGAAAATTATGGTGAGGAAGGTTCTTCAAACCAAGTGTAATTTGACTCTAATGGGAATATGATTTTCCATTTAAACATAAGTAAAAGACTAGCTACCACCACCTTGGCCCATAAAAGGGTGGTTATTTCAAGTGATGACGAGTGAGCCTATGTGCCCTCCAATGAAATTGTTTCAAATTCCATGGACCCCAGTTCATACAAAAAAGAAAAAGGATAGGTTAGGTTTTTGGCCTCTAAGAAATCTAACAATAAGAGGGGCTTTTATAGGGTCCTTTCTATTGATGATAAATGAAAATCCTTTGTCTCAAAAAAAGCTAAAACAATCACTTGATTCTTCCCTTGTCTTTCCTATTCATCCATTACAAGGTGGGAAGAATAATGGGGACGTGGGTATCCATGTTTAGATTCATATTGAGATGGGTAAAGACACCCTAATTGAGAAGGGTTCCTTTTTTCTATAAATCCCAAACATTGGTAGGTATATATTAAGAATCCAATTGATAGCAAGAATGTTGTTTATTCATGGATATTGGAAGAAATCAATAGTTTAAAGGATCAAACCTCCCTTTCTAGCATGAAGATGGATGGTATCATGGAAAGAACTGAAACCTTTGATTAGGGTATCAGTGATCTTAAGGCCATTCATGGGAAATGGATAAGAAAAATTGAGGACACCTTAAACAATCTCGAAGATAAAATAAGAGAAGTAGTTTCTATTAGTAAAACAATCAGGGATAATTATACAAAAGGTATGATGAAACTCAATGAAAAAGAGGAGGCTCTTCAAGGCTTGACTAAAGGATCTCTTGCATCATCTTTAGTTTGCATTAAGTTGGCAAGGACTAGTCACCAAAAATAATCTAGATCTATTGGGAATGCGATTACAGATTTGAGCAAGATGGACAAGGTTCTATTCTCGAGCTAGCGACCACATTCAGAAGTAAGGTTAAAGGAATCACTCTTCAGGATAGCATTGTCAACAAGCTCAAGAGTATTAATGAGGATTTTATTTGTAAAAATAAATAGTTAGTTAAATCTTTATAGGTTTTGTAGGGTGGTGTTCCCTTGTTTTTGTTTGCAAGCGTTTGTGTTGGATTTTTTTTGCACCTGGGTGTTGATCTTCTTCTTTTTCTTTGTTGTTATTTTCATGACTTAGGTTTCTAGTACCTATTGAAGTAGCTTACCTTTAAAAATAATAATTGAAATTCATTATAAAACTTCTTTCATAGCTTCTTAAGTAATGCTTCAGATTGTATTCAATCTATCATAAATTCCCTTTTGTAAGTTGAAATATGTTAGCATGGGTAGTTGGGCCCACATCACCTAAAGGTATAAAGTATATCACTGTGCATTGAGTTTATAGTCAATCCTTGATAATTAATGAATTGAGAAGGTGCATACTTATAAGTAAATTGTTGAATCATTTCATTGATAAAAAAATAATTAAGAGTGTAGAGACACAAAATATTTGAATCAATGGTCATCAAGATATGGGAGAAGGAAATGATAATTTGTATAGTTTAATGCCATCTATAGCTTCTTAGATACTTAAACCTTGACCTTTTCTAAATTAAGTACAAGGAAATTGAAGGTTCTTTTCAAGGCTTTGATTTGACTCTAGATGAGCTTCTATTGAATTGTGACTATAACAAAAATCAAAATTTCACTGATCATTATGCTATACCATCCAAATCAGAAAATTCTTCTGCAGATAGCTATATTATCAACTTGTAATTTGATAGACTATTTTGGGAATTTGTAATTGTGAATCCATATGCAAATGAGTGGTAACAAGAGGAAGATAATCACTAAATTGAAATTATTTGAACTATTAAAAAAACTATGAAAAATGTGTAAACAATTCACTGGGTTATGCAGGGTATGAGTAGGAGGTTATCACAGATAGAATTGGTCAATGAAAGGCTTTAACATTAAATAAGAGAAATGGGAGCTGGTATAGAATAGTTAAGCTATCAAAATATCATATTTTGTAAGGGAAAATATGGTGCAAGGTTGTTTGAAATAGGGCACAATGAAAAATCAGCACGTTGTACTCCTATACAAGGAGAAAAAGCTATGCAACTTTTGGAGAGTATACTCAAAGTGAAGGGGTATAAATTACCTGAAGGAAATTAAGTGATACAAGTCTTAAAATCAAGGACAACATTTACTTTTTTATTAAGCATAATCCTTTAACTGATATTTATGGTATGCACTTCTTTATATTCTTAGAGTGCCTTGGTTAATTAGTGTCGGCAGGAAAGCTATGTCTTGTATTGGCATTCAACATAGGGTGACCAAGGAGGACTCTTTGAAGTGGTTCTAGAAAAAATATGGATTAATCCTCAACAAGATGTAAAATATCATTCCTAAAATTTGTATTTGTACTTAATTAGTTGTTGGAGGAAACAAAGGCAAGAGGTTTTTTATCACCCTAATCTAGTTTCTTTCTCTAGGAAAATTGATTGCATAATCAAAAGCACCCTATTTGTGTCCCTCGAGAAAAGAATTGCCTTGGCACTATGTGTCTCTTGAAGGAGTAAGATGGATGCAATATTTTGATGGTTTTTTGAGAACTTAAGGATACATAAGTAACAATTAGAGGAGATGTCTTTCAGAGGAAATGTTGTTTCATGTGAAGATGTTTGATTGGTGTTTTATGCAAAGTAGGAGGGATTATTTCCATAATACTTGAGGAGACATTAGACACACTTGAAGAATATGTATGTACTTTACAAGAAAAGGTGTCTCATGTATATTACTAGAGGAGGAGTTAGACATATTGCGGGGAAATTTTTAGTTTTGTAGGAAATATTTCATATTATGCATGAGAGAAGAGAACACTCTTATGTTCACTCATGTTGTACAGATGATTGTAGGTTATCCAATCAAGAGATCAATAGTTGTACTTATTTGTTTGTTTCCTAGGTGAGTGAGGAGGATTCGTGGAGCTACTACATCAAAGTCTTCAAAAGGCAAGTTGGGCCAAAACCCTTGCAATGTTCCACTTTTGCTCGATTTTAATGTAATAAGGAGGGGAATGTTTGTGTATTACAGATCAATGACAAGTTTTAGGTTAATAAATTAATTTAAAAAATAATTATTTATTTTAATCAGTTATTCTTGTAAGGAAGTTTCAAGTAGTTATTTATAAGAATGTAATTTTTATAAAAAATTACACTTAACATTGTAAGGTATGTAAATTATTTTTATTATATATTAAGTTTTCATAAATAGCACTCCCAATTAAATAATTAGAATCTTAGATGTGATAACTTGAATAGACTCTACTCAATAGTTATCTTAGCTCATGAAAATGTGTGTCATTTCCCAAATTTGAATCATTAACTATTATAGATGTGAAACTCTTTGTTAGCCTAAATCTATAAAGGATTCTAGTCTAAAAAATAAATTTTCTATCAAACAATTCACTTTAGATTAAAGGTACATAGAAAAATAAATATGTGTTAGTTGAAAGTCGACCATGAAAAAGGATCAAACATTTGGAGGATATCCTTAAAAATATGTAGGATAAGGTCAAAGAGGTGGTGGCGCTTAGCAAACCTACCATGTACAATTCCATTGAGGTTCTTAGGATGTTGAATGATTTGGCAACAACTTTTGAAGGTTTATTGAAAGATATCAATGCCTCCCCTTTTGTGAGCATCAAATCAACAAACAAAGCTCACTTCAAGGACACAAGTTCAACCAAGGGAGTGGATGTTGCTATGCACAATGCAAAGGTGGATGCTCAACGTGGCCTGACTACTAGGTTACTCAGTAAACACAAGGGGGTAACCCCATTGATAAGTTAGTTAGTAAGATTAGGAGTATTAATATAGACTTTATTCAAAAAAATGTAGATTTAATTAAGGGTTTAGGTGGTTTAGGGCGTTGTCCCCTATTTTTTGGCTTCTTTTCTTGGTGTTGGGATTGTTGTTGGTTTATTTTTGGTTCCACTATGTGTTTTGTTTAATACCAGTTTTCCCTTAATAAAAAAAAGAGGAATATGAATTTGCTCCATGTCGATAGGCTAAACACGTGATATATGAACATAAAAATATATGCCTCTTTTAACTATTCAAAGGATGAAAAAAATTAAATATGAAATATTTGCTTTCTTAGGTTTAAGGATATGATATGAGTTTAGATTCTAAATGTAAGACTTTAAAAGAATTATAACACAATATCAAGAATTTAAACACCTATTTAAAATATTTATATTAAGACATTATAATATTAAAGAAGTTATATAAGTTTTCTTACTTGTAAACTTGTACTAAATTGAAACATTATTGATACAAGTTACATGCAAGGAAGCTAATAGACACAAAAGCATCATTCAACCATATTTCATCGCCATTGTGAGTTTGAACTTTGAAAATGCTTGGTAAATGTGAGGTCCGTTGTCAATTATATTTTAATTCCTATCTCAAACCTATCAAACCTGACATGAAATATTGGACGTGAAAAGTTCAATAACTCATTATATCTGTATTTTGACATTTAATGTGGATCTCTTTAATTATCAAATTCAATATGAAATTATTATCACAAATATATTTTCTCGTGTGACTTATTTGTAAACATATAACTATGATAATACGAAAGCACTAAGATCAAATTGTCTGGCTTGTACGTAAAAATCAACCTGCAATATCACGCTTCTACTTCTTTTTTTGAACACGGAATATTTTCATTGTATTGGGGTCCATGATTGCTTTGTTTGATAGCTTGGTTAGATGGACAATTGCTAACTCTATTTTGCCAGTTGTTATATTGTATCCTCTGTTTGTGAGAGATTTAGAACAAGCATTGTCGTCGCTTAGGACTGAGCGGACTTTACTAAGACCTTGGATTGTGTCAAATCGTAAGATTAAGCTCATTCTATATCTTCTCTTGGTTTTCCCTTTAGTACGTCAAGTAACTAGACTACCTTCTTCATCCTTCATTTAAACACTAAAGAATATACATATTAGTTGTTTTCTTTTGATTTCTATTATTAATATATTATAGACATTTCTTTATTCATATCGTTATTAACGTACATGTTGGCCATGTATGGCGTCAATCATGACATGCTGGATCCAAATCTTGATTGATGTTCATGCCTGCAGAGATTAATCACCAGTTCGGCTGAGCCGGCCAAAAACTTGGTCACCCTGTCATATTGTCTAACTCATCTGGCTCTTAGCGCGAAACCGCGGTACAAGCTTGTACCCTAGCATTTGTATCTATTTGTAATTATATATACATCATACGTCACGCAAACGTTTTCTCTCCTTTCATTTAATTGTTCTAAAATAGCTTTCACAACATTATTATATTTTCAACGTTGCAGGCCTAAACACAAGGACCAAATCAAGTAACTTAGGATTCATGATATAAACCTTGAAGTTCGAATAAAACCTGGAAAGCATTCAGGTTACTAGGAGTTTGGAAACGAAGAAAATCTCTCGATTTTCAAGAGAAGAGACAATGTCTGAATTCAAAGGCTATGGAGATCCCAAAGCGCTCGTATGGGCAAGGTTGGGGGAGAAGAGAGAAATGAGGAAAAGAATGATTATAATCTCCATATCTTCCATCATCCTGGTGGCCATAATTATGGGCGTGGGGGTCGGATTAGTTCGGTGGAGAAAGGAAAACAACGTTAGAGAGAGCGAGTCACAGAACACTAGCGTGGTCTTAAGAGACACGTGCGACGCCACGCTCTATCCGGACACGTGCTTTTCAAGCATTTCATCGTACCAGGGCGCCTCCAATGCCGGACCTGAAGATCTCGTCTTTATTGCAGCGATGGTGGCTTTGGAAAAAGTAGAGCAGGCCCATTTCATGGTTTCCGATCTCCGAGAACGAAGCAACGATACTCGCCAACATTTGGCGCTTCAACATTGCCAGGATTTTCTGGCTGATACGATCGAGCAGTTGAATAACTCGAGCATCCTTTTGAAGAATTTCAATCTTAGTTCGTTGAAGACAATTGCTGATGTGCAGACGTGGCACAGTGCTTCTCTCTCCGATCTTCAGACCTGCAGGGATATATTTGCAGGCTTGCCGTCAAGTGACGTGAAGGCTCTGGTAGAAAGCACCACGCAGAATTTGACGGAGCTGGTCAGCAATTCTCTTGCCATTGTCAACAAAATAGTGGAAGTGTTTGGCATAAATTTTCCTACACGGCGTCTGTTATCGGGTGGCCTTCCTTCTCGCGCAGGTTTCCCGTCATGGGTGTCTCGAGCAGATCGAAAGCTTGTGGGAAGTAACGTCGGAAAAGCTGATCTTGTCGTCGCTGCCGATGGGCCTGCAGACTACCAAAGCATTCAGGATGCAGTGGACGCAGCTCCAAATAACAGCCATAAGAGATTTGTGATCAGGGTGAAAGCGGGGGTTTATAGGGAGTATGTGGCTGTGCCTAAGAAGAAAACTATGCTCATGATAATCGGTGATGGCATGGATAACACAATTGTCACTGGGAATAAAAATGTCGTGGACAATGAAAGCATAAGCACGATGGACACTGCTACGTTCGGTAAGCAAAGCTTAATGACATTATATTTTATTATAACGTCATCATAGTTATAGAATTCTCTTGAATTAGATCACAAGTCATAGATTCAGTAGAACCCAAGCATTGCACCAATTAAGCTACTTATTAGACATGTTAAATATCATTGACAGGCTTTAGTAATAAACTGTGTATGATATGTCTTCAACGTCTTGAATTATGGTTTTTCTTAAAAGAAATTTAATTCTCTTCAAATAATAATGGTTTTCGGTAAAGTGCTTAAATAAAATTTCCAAAAGGTTTATTATAAATCTAATTTTAAATCTCAAAATAAATTATGAAATAAAAAGTCAAACATCATAAAGAATTCTTAGATCCAAATCATTCTGAAAAACATTAGAAATTGAGTATATGATAGATATTTTTTATTATTAGTTGTTACTAACATTAGATGTTTGTTAATCAAACAATTAGTAGTAATATTTTATTTGAATATAAATTAAAAAATTAATATAACTCAATAAATTTGACTCAAAAACTATACAATTTAATGCTAATAGAAATATCACAATTTCTTGATAGTTAAAGAATTTGATCTATTGACAAAGACAACCTTCAAAAATATAATGGAACTTTTCTATTATTCAAGAAGAAAATAGAGACCATAGATTTAGTAGAATCCAAACATGATACCAATTACAAATACTAATTATATATATTAAATATCATTTACAATTGTTTCTTAATATACTGTGTATGATTGCACACAAGTGTCTTCAAATGTTACTCTTTTTGCTTGTTTTCTTTTTAAAATAAATATAATAATATTAATTTTTGAATCTGGAAAAAAAATATAGAAATTTTTTTACATCATTGTCAATAAAGTTTATAGAATCAAAATTCAAAGAGGTTTAGTACAAATCTATTACTTTTGTGATTTAGAAGAAAATATTAAATAAAATTTCAGACAATATAAATTAAAAACAAATATTAACCCAAATCCTGTTTAGAAGTATAGAAATTGAAAATAGTGAATTTAAGATACAGATTCAAATGTCATAACATTCTAGTTATAAGCATCAACATCAGATGCCAAGCAATTAGAAACAATATTCCCATCTTTAAAAATATGAATAAAAAAGATAAAATCAAGATTTCTCAACACGTAAAAACTTTACTTATTAGACAAAACCAATCTTCTACAAAATATAAAAAGATTTTCATTATTTAATAGACAAAATCAAATATAATCCACCTCACTATAATATATTTCCAACTTAATTCACAAGCTTTCTCCACCACCACTAAACAACTTGAGCTTCCATTTATTTATTGATATCAATATTATAATTGAAAAGAAAAAAGAAAGAACTGATTACACACCATCCATCGCAACTCCACCAGTCTCTATAGTATCTGGATTACCTCACAAAGAATCATAAAACATAATTTTATAAAATCTCCATGGAAGAGGAGACAATTTGTTAGCTCAATTCATTTCATTCAAAAATCTAATCCTAGAACTAAGATTTCTGATAATATTCGGATGCCCCAAATTTCACGTTTCTGTCAAACTAGAAACTTAAATATAAAGAACATTTAATTAGTAATATTTTTTGTTACAGAAACTAAAGCCTTTTGTAAAATATACTCAATAAAATGCTTTACATTGTTAAATTATATGGCGTTGGTTAGATTTATCTATGTATCATAGAAGAACACGAACATGAATAACTTAATTTTGGCATTGATTGAAATGCAGCTGTATTTGGAACAGGATTCATAGCTAAAGACATACAGTTCCGGAATACTGCTGGCCCAGAAAAGCATCAGGCGGTGGCTCTTCTCGTTGCATCCGACTTTTCAATCTTCGTAAGCTGCAATTTCAGTGCTTACCAAGATACTCTCTACGTACTTAAAAACCGACAATTTTTCAGAGACTCCAGGATCTCGGGAACTGTAGATTTCATCTTTGGAGATAGTGTTGTGGTAATTCAGAACTCTACATTAGTTGCAAGACTACCTGGTCAAAAGCAGAAGAATGCCCTCACCGCTCAAGGAAGGTCTGATCCCAACGAAAACACAGGAATCGTAATCCACAACTGTCATATCACTGGAGAAGCCGATCTTGTGTCTGACATAAACGATTTCCCTACTTACCTTGGGAGGCCATGGAAAATATATTCGAGGACAGTGATCATGCTATCCCAAATAGATGGTCTCATCAATCCCGCAGGCTGGCTTGAATGGAATGGAAATGTTGGACTAAATACGTTGCAATACTATGAATATAACAACTCTGGGCCCGGAGGTGCTACCACCCACCGTGTCGATTGGCCTGGACACAAAGTAATCAACACTACTGAGGCCGAGAAATATTCAGTTGAAAATTTTTTGGGCACTTCGTGGTTGGACGACGCTGGGGTTGAACATACTAGTGGCTTGACCCCATGAAGATTCAAAATAAATTGTTTTCTAACTGATGTTAGTGGCAGAAATAAAAGGATTTAAATTGCATTCAGATTTCCATTATCTGAAAGGGGAAGCATAAATTTTTTTTTGGAAGAATAGGTTTTGAAAATATGTTGTTGCATGTAATTGTACTAAAAAAAATTTATACAATCTATCCTAAGAAAGAGGACGAGTTCTTTTTTGAAGATGAAGATTGAAAACCAAATTGTTGTAAGTAGTCCTGTTAAATAGTACTGCACAGATTCGGTTTGCAGCAATATTAATTTAGCTTTCATTTGTAAGCTATCATAATAAGCAATTCATTTAGTTGTGTTTGCAAATTAAACAATGTTTGATTTATTTGATTTGAAATTAATTTTTTTGTGGGTAACCTTTATAGATAGCATGACATTTGAGATTTCAGGTGAAGGCCACGAATTAGCCCTAGTTTTATATGACATAAATAATATACTATATGGTGTCCACCTCAAACTCCCCTTCATAGGGAAAAAGTATTAGGGAATATTCAATAGATGGTCTAGCTAAGGATATTAGTGGTGAGTTTTGGTCATGATGTGTTCTCTTTGTATTCTACATAAATATTTTTTCTCTATATTAGAAATTACGTATATCAAAATAATTTAGAATTTCATTAAGGATGAAATCAAAATATAGATTCTTTAATAAATGTTGTGGCACCAAATATTTTTGTTGCGTGAGGATCATAAAAATTCATCCATCACCTATTCTTAAACTTATATTTTGCTTTGGAAATGATCCAGATGGAAGCTCTCAAAGAGCTAGCATAGTTTGCCATATATTTCTTTTTTGTTCTTTGTTTAGTCTATAGTTTTCTTTTTGCTGGTCTTTGGCTACCTTTTTCTCTTTCAATCTTATGTCTATCTTTTTGTTTTTGGGCTTGCTAGGCCTGTATTCTCTACTTGGTGTGTATTGTTAAACTCTTATGCTTTTATTTTGTTAAAGGGTTTCAGGTACCTTCAAAACCTACTTTTACCGTAATCAAAAACTTACCCTTTGTGTTGGAGCAAGACAGATAGATTGAAACTTTGATAATTTATTCAATAACATGAAGGAGTTTTTGTACAACACAATTTGCAATCTGTTTGAGGATCATTACCTCATGCAGTTACTGAATGGTAGTTATACCAAATGACAATGTGATATGATTATGAAGTTACGCCAACATGCCTCCACTTATAACAATGATTCTAAAAACATCTAATTTACATTGCCCTAGGGAACCCCCACTTACGTAACAAAACATGTTGGCTACATAATATGAATACATAATTTGACAAAGTCTTCTTTTTGAAGTAGCAAATCCTAAATCATGCAAGGCTCCATCAAGCTATCTTTTGACCCTCTGAAAGGTGTAGCTTTGAGCTATATCTTAAGCTCTTAGTCCTGAACTCTCGAATCACAAAGTGTTCAATTATTTAACAATGATCCCTAAGAGATGTGATAGATCTCTATCATTGTCTATGTATCGTGAAAGGATATAATTCTTGATCATACACTTTGAAACTTTCTTGACAACAATCCATATTGAGGGCAATGCAGAATATCAAACTTGTCTCCAAAATGAGTCTTCACATGATATGCACTCTTCAAATTTGTTAGCATTTGAAAGAAAACAAAACAAAAAATCCAAAATCCCTAAAAATGCTTGTCACTCAAAACGTCATCTCAAAGTGAGAAGCTGACTTGAGATGATGGTAGTTCCTCCATCCTTCGATACCACCAATCTACAAAATAAGACCCTATTGTGGCTTATCCATGTGATAGGTCTGATGAATCTTTAGAGCCATTGTCAAGTGTTGGAAATAAAGCCTCAATTAGTGTGGTTTGAATGTGACTTTTAATAAGCTTATTTCTAGTGTAATGACCCTTGATATAGCCAAAGAGAAATGTAACCTTTAGTGCATTCTTAGCAATGGTAATGAACATATAAAGCATCAATGGAACCAAACCTCTAGTCACATAAGCTATAGCTATAGTGAATGTACTTTGTACTTTCTATTATGAGTCTATCATCTCTGAATGCAATTCAAATCTCATTGTAAAATAACTCTTGAACATCAATAGTAAGAAGATAGATTGCTTGATTGTAACATTTTAAACAATTTTAAACAACCACTTGACATCTTACAATTCTCATAAAACTAACTCTAGTTGCATCCTTTCTTGCAAAGAAACTTATCTTCAAAAGTAGCATAGAATAATGTGATCTTAATACATTAATCATATTGAATCACTTCTTCATAAGACTTCTTTTCACCATACTGCATGAACCATCCAATGTCAAAAAGAAGAACTAGTCTCCCAATCTTAAAATTAGGAATGGATTTGTATACTCTAAATACATCTTCCAAAACTTCCCTTTCAACCCATGTCTAACATGAATTTTTAACAAATTATTTACAAATAAGCATGTAATAATATTAAAAACTATCAATAAAACCTCTAGATAACAACATGTAACCACTTACTCAGCTTCTTTCACAACTTTTACAACTGCAACAGACTAAAAAATCAAGAGCTCTACTAATCATGTATCATTTAAACCAAAAAAAAAATTATAGAATGAAATTTCATCATTACTCCTTGTTTCTTAAAACAACACATTGAGGGAATAGGTACTCACATTAAATTTTGGGCTAGAACATTATTTAGGGATGTGGAACTTTTGGCATCTCCAAAAATGTTATATTAAAAGGAAAAAGATGACATAGGTGGCAACCTTTGATTTCTAAGAAATGTATATCAATCTAAGAAATCATTATTTAATGTAGATTATTCACAAGACTTTTGTGTCAAAGGATTACTTGTGGCAAGGAAGCATCAACACTAAAACTCCCATGTTGCAAACCATTATATCACCATTGCTATTTCTCAAATCATGGCCACTCTTGCACTAGTGGATGCTTGCATCATTATAAAACATAATTTTCTATAATGCTTCCCTTTGTGTGCTCTAGCAATGAACAACTACAAGCATAGTACTCTTTCGTTTCTTGAACATATTTTATTTTATCATGTCACCATAGAGATCAATATGCACATGCAACAACAAATAAATATCTATACATTTTCTCAATTCTTATATCAAAAAACTATACATGTGAGTGGTTTTGTTACCAGAATGATAATTCTACTGAGATAATGTGGCAATTATGTATAGTTTTGTTCAATTCTCTTTCTCCTTCTCTAGATAGTTTTAAATATTTCTCTCACAAAATTTTAGAGTGGATTCACCATGCTACTTCTAAAGAAACCATAGAAGGAGTAGTTTGGTGACCTAAATGATAAGACTATTGAGATGATGTGGCAATTATTTTTAGTTCTATTTAGTCCTCTTTCATCTCCTCTAGATACTAGTTTGAATACTTTCTTTTCCTCTTTGTTGACTCCCTTTATCCCTTCCCTATCTCCCTCTCTCTCTATCTCCCCCTCTCCCTTTCTCCCTTCCCTCTCTCCTTCTACCCTCTCCCATCTTTCCATCTTATTTTCTTCTCCCAATGCAATGGATTATGTTGACCTTAGACATGCAAAACAAGCCATAGCTAGTACATAGTTGAAGTGGCATTTATTAGTCATGGAAATGGTTGAATTGAGGATACAACCATGTCTGCACATACTTTAAGTTCCTACTTATACCATCCTCTAGTAGTAAGAAGACATAAAACCTCTCTCTCTCTCTCTCTGCACACACACACACACACCATTTTTCCACTTCCCCCTTTCTTCCTTCCCCTCTCCCTCGCATTGTTCCCCCTCCCTTCCCCTCCGTCACTTCCTGCTCTACTTTTCTCCGTTCAACCTTTCTCCTTCTCTGTCCCTTTTTTCCTCTCTAATTTACTTTTTCATAACATTTATGCATTAACTTTTCTAAGCCTTTCCAATTGTATGACCCAAAAATTCCATTGGAGATCATTTTTAGGGGCACACAACATAAACATGTTAAGTTTCCCTATTGACCCACACGTTTGGCTATTGAATGTGAGCCCAAAACCTCAATGCCCACAAAAACATGGTTATAGTTATAAAAATTATTATGCATTAATAATGTGTATGGGTTTATGAGACTATGGTCATTCCTTGAGAGTAGCAAGATTCCAGGCTCATTTTAAGGACCATAAAAATTAATGGGTTAAGGAAAATTAACTTGATCACTTTTTTGGTCCATAATCTTTAATGTTAGTGCACACACACAAACACACACACACACACACACACACACACACACACAAAGAGAGAGAGAGAGAGAGAGAGAGAGAGAGAGGAGAGAGAGAGAGAGAGAGAGAGAGAGAGAGAGAGAGAGAGAGAGAGAGAGAGAGAGAGGAGAGAGAGAGAGAGAGAGAGAGAGAGAGAGAGAGAGTATCACCAATAGTAATGGAAAATATACATGTAAATCCTTGTTATAACTTCAAAATTTGCATTGAGGGGTTTTAGCTTTGGAATTTCCATTACTCCAAGTGCATTACTCATAAATAGCTCATAAAGAAACATTCCCTTCTAGAAACCATTGATTTTCCTCTATTAGCTTGTGCAAATTGCCAATAGAGGAAGACATAATTTTAGCTTTGCACCTACTTACTATGGATCCCAAATCACTAATTACAAGAAATTCATTACATAAAATTTTGAGATAATGTAGTCAAGTATCCATTCACCTGCACCTGTCCCATAGAATACTTTCCCTTGTGTCCATGAATTGGCGGAGACTAAATGATTCACTTCCCCGACTCTTACATAGGTTAATTCTATTTTCACAAATATAGAAAATGCATTTCAGTTGAGGATCTTGATTTTATACATAAGTATAGATTATAAATATATGAGTACTTATATTAGACATAGTATAGATATGTGTGTGTGGATGTATGCACATACATATACATATATGACATTACATCAAACAATAAGTACAATTTAAAATTCAATTGTAGTTTTTATGTGTAAAAATCTAAATGAGTTTTTTTGAGTTAAAACAGTGTACACATTTTAAAATGTATGCATTAAGGCTTATACACAGGGTTGGATGAAAAGCCTTTAAATTGGCAGCTTCATTTCCCTCTATTTGGCATGTTATTTCCTTCCAATTTGGTTTCTCAACTTCATCATTGTCAGATTTATGCATATTATCAAATGCGTAATTGTAAAATTACAACCATAATTTTTAGAATGTGTCCAAATTTGAAAATTCATTTAAAAACACTCAATAAAAATTTACAAAAAAAATACACAACTTCTAGTGCTCACTCTTAATTATCTTTCTACCAAAGGAATTTTCAAAATACTAAATGGAATTATAAATTTCTTGTGACACACCTCAAACATTATGCTATGTTTTGCTGGAAAAAAAAAATGAAACTTATTTTTTATGAGTGAAGTATTTGACCCCCTTAATACTATCCATTTTTTAAAACTTTAATATTTTAGAAAATAGATTCAGAGTACTATGATTCATCTTCTTTAGGTATCTTCAAATTTTGAGTATACAAGTTTCAAATTGCTCCTCAAAGTTCGAGTGTAAGTATTTTTAGGGGAAACAAATGGCCACTAATACCCCCTTTTTGTTTTCCATCTTAGTGCACATGCCCTATTCTCTTATTTTATTGAATACATTCCTCTTTTCATGCTTGTGACCCCTTTTGTATTAATGTCTCTTACTATTCTCCTTATTATCATCGTCATTGTTATTATCTTTTCATATGGAAACTTAGTAGAAAATTGACCTATGTTACCACAATTAAAGCATTTAAATGGTAGCTTTCCTTTGTACATAATTGATCCCTTTTTCATCTTTGGATCAAAGTGGGCTTCCACTTCATCAGATCCATTGCTTTCATCATATTATTTATTCTTCAACTTCTTCTTTGAAACATTGAATTCATATATTCTTTTTAAAATTTTATATTTTTCAAGCCTCATTTCATATGCAATGAGAATCAAAGACAATTCATCCATTTTTAGTGTACATAGATCTTTAGCTTCTTCAATGACAGAGCTTTTGTATCAAATCCACAAGAGTGGGACCTTATTACCTTTTGCACAATCATTGGTTCATCGAGTGTTTCACCAAGTTAGCTGATGGGGTTGACCACTTCATCTATACAACATAGATAGATTGCAACATTGTTTTCATCCTTCATCTTCAAACTTCCAATTTATCTTTTGAGTTTGGAGCTTGACCTTCTTGACTTGCTCATCACCTTCATATGTTCTCTCAAGTTGGTCCCACATATCCTATGTTATTTTGTAGTGCACCACCTTAGATAATTTGAATATTTCTAGACCACGTAAGATGTCATTGATTGGTTTTTCTTTATTTTCACTAGCCTTGTTTATATTGTGATTAGTTAGTGTGTTTGAGTTGCTTGATAAACATCTATAATTGATTTTGATATATGAGGGGCCCCATATCCATCAGATAGGTTTGCATTATCATGCTCCAAAAAACATAATTAGATCCATTAAACAAAAAAAGATGATCTTTCTTAAGTGGCCATGTGTGCTTCTATGATCTACCTTCCAATTGTTATATGGCGCAAAAGGAACCAACTCTGATACCAAGTGATAAACATATAGTAATTTTGTGAGGTGGGTGAATTTGTATATGGAAATCCTTCAACTTAATTCAAAACTTGACCATCAAGAATTAGCAATAATAGGCACACTAAGAACTACAAATTCACTTGCACAACATCCATAGAAGAGAGAGAGAGAGAGAGAGAGAGAGAGAGAGAGAGAGAGAGAGAGAGAGAGAGGAGAGAGAGAGAGAGAGAGAGAGAGAGAGAGAGAGAGAATACAAGATTTATGTGGAAACCAATTGGGGATAAAACCATGGTAAAGGACTACATGGATCTATTATCTAAATCTAATCTCACAAAATGAAATGAATAGTTCTTATAAGATCCATGGGAAACACAAATCACCATGTACAATTTGTAGGTGTTGACAAACTAGAAACACCAATCCCATAAACTGAGTACCAAATTAGTAAGAGACACCAACCTCTTACATATGGAGGCATCAAATTCTATTAGAACAAGATGATATACAAGGTTGAATGATTTGCTCCAATTTTGAGTACTCAGACTTAATTATTTTTGTCATTTCTTCACTCGGATATAATTACAACACTCAAGAATATGTTTTTTACCTTTGCTAAAAAAAATAGACCATTACATGTACAATACGTAGATATAAAGATTGAATTACTATTTAGTTCCCACACTACTACTCAATAGATAAATTTAATAGATCCATACATTTTAATCCTATGGAGATGTCACCCTGGAATGTTTAAATCCATTTAAGTAACATTTACAATTTTATTTTTGAAACTTAAAAAAAAATGATAAAAACCCTCAACCCAACTTGGACATAGTTGAAAATACAAACCCTTAAAGAGCCATTGTTAAGTTCAAAATTAGTCGTAGATCTTAAGACCATATTTGGATACGGAGTCAGCTTGTAAATGTTGAGAAGTCATTGGCCAATCAGGAGAGGTCAAACATCCAAGTCATTTAATCTCCGTCCTACGGAGCAATTAGTGTCCGAGCTTATGCAGCTGACAAGTCCACTTTAAAAAATGCACAACATCACGACAGAGGCTAGGGCCTACTTCCTTCTTCCTATTCTCTTGCTCTCACTCGACACGTGGAGCAATTTTCCATTGTCGCTGGTTTCGATCTAAATGGTGTGTGTTTACACGATGCCTCGATCGTCTTCGATTGGCTAGAGACATGACGTAATAGAGTGCTGAGTTGTCGTTCTGACAAGGTGAGAGCCACGTCCTCCTGTATTGGTCCATAAACAATACTACTATCAAGGTGGACCAGTACCTTCGAGGTTTGATAAGGCAGGAGCCCACTTTGAAAAACTTGCAACATTGCACAATTGTGTCGCCCTTGTGGAACTGATAGAATAGTGACACTGGCATATGGAATTAGCATGCAAATATGCCTCTTGGTGAACAGGTACAACAATACAAAAGAGAGGTGGGCAACGACCATTCAGCATGTGCTTCTGTGACTCAATGAAAATGTGGTAACCTAGAGTATGAATGATCTCGAGAGGACCACAGACCAAGGAAAGGAAAGTTGATTGTATAGTTCAATATATCGGTTATATGCTTTTAGGGTTATAAATATTTATACGAATATGAGATTATCTTGTATTGTTTGTGGGATGTACTTAATTGTGTTATAAATACGGTATTGATATCTTATTTTATGTGTGATTTGAAATTGTGACTCTTTTTTAAGAGTACAAATTCTACACCACTTGACATCAGTTAATTATTTATACTTAGACATAACTCAAATTATTTTGTTTGACTAGAATGAACAATAATGATAGGTAAGTGAAGCTAGTGTGCACATGACCTTAAGAGACTTCATAACTTAAGTAACCATAAATGAAAGATCTTGTCAACAATGCAATAGAACAAATGGAACTAATAGACAATTGAGGTTTAGAGTTTATATCATAGACCAAAAAGATAAATCCTAAGCAAGACAGATTTGTCCCTAACCATTGCAAAAATGCCATCTAGAGGTTGTTGTAGAGGTGTCATAATAAAAATGGTCCATTCATTTTACATAGAGATCACATCAAATAGATAGAGACCATATTTCTAATAGTCCCAAAATCATGAAGAGAGCACAAAAATTCTCCATGGCATCAATGACATTGTTTGCAACATATAGGATGGAATTTTATTTTTTCTTTCTTTCTAATATCATATATATTATAAAAACAATGAATGATTAATATTTATGTGTATGCGTATGCGTATGTGCATGTGCATGTGCATGTGCATGTGTACTCATATGTATATGTATATGTATATATACATAATATATGTGTATGTATATATACATAATATATATATATATATATATATATATATATATATATATATATATATATATATATATATATATATATATATATATATATATATATATATATATATATAATATATATATATATATATATATATATATATATATATATATCTGTGCGTGTGTGTGCGCGCGCGCTGCGCACGTGTATATGCATACACACCTCCAAGAAATAGACATCTCCAACCCTAACATATTTAGTACTAGTTTAGAGTGTAGGGTCACAGATGTTGGGTGATTGTTTATGTGCATAAGTTCACAAAATTCATTGAAGCAAGTAATATTCTCAATGTGGATATGTATAGCCTTATTTCTTTTTCGCAAGAAAAGTTGAACTTTATCTACTTAGTTCAACCTTTGACATGTATATTTTACAAAGGGAAGTGGAGGACTATTTTTTTTACTACTTGTGATCACATTGACACCAATCTCATTGGATAATTATGTTGTCTTTGCATATTAGAAAACAATTTTTTTGTATGATAGAGGATCATATATAAAAAGGACATGCACCCATTACTACATATATGAATATTAAAATAATAGTTATTTCTTTAGTGATCATGATCAAAATATTTGATGTTGAATTTAATGTTTAGAAAAATATTTATAAATTGAACTATTTAGAGAGTTCATAAATCTTATGGATAACTTACTATTAAATAAGAGTCAACCACACTAAGGATATATTGTCTTTCTTGTATATTTTGTTATTTTTTTAAGCACATTTTATATTAGACTAGTCTTAAAAGGATTGACTTCAATTGTAACCCATTATTTTCATCATTCTTTGTTTCTCAAGGACAATATGACTTGATAAAATCAATCTTCTCATTCAAATGATTTCTTATATGAACACTATTACGAACAATTAAAATAATATTAAACAACAAATCCAAATCCATTCGGTTCTTCCATGACAATACTTTTTCATTAGAATATTTGAAAATAAGAACTCAAAAGAAAAGATAATTGCACTAATGTGAAGTCCAACAACAACTACCTTATACTATCCTTTATAATAAGCAAAATCTTTAAGACAATATGCGTTTTAATTGTCTCCTTGGATAATGCTTTCCATCCGCATAGTTCCATGCGATATAGATTTTAGAAGAATATTTATTTTATATATGAACACCGCCCCTTTCCAAGAAACAAATGTGAACATAATGAAGACAAACGCACAACTAAAAGTAGGGGGTACAAAAATCATCCTTGTTTCCGAGGGTGGGATGAAAGCAAGAAGTTTCCGGAAAAAGTAGCTATATTCAATTTCGGCTTAGATTAACTCTCCAAAACGCTGCAAGAAGATTAGATTGTGTGCCGTTAAAGAATTTATTCATTTTACCGCCGTTAATGATTACGTAATGATAATATATAATTTTGATGGAGACCAGCAATCCTCCACAGAAGATTTCTAGTATGTCCCTTTGGATTCCGCGTAATTTAGTAACATTACGCTGTGTTGACAGCCCCAAAACGCGTTGGAATGCTCTCCTGACGTCGTCACATGTGAAGGCAAATTTAGGTTTTTCATTTAACGTAATTGATAATCTTACATATAATGGAGGCACTGACCTTCTACCCACTAATTTCGGGTCCAATGTACAATTCAAACGCGTTCTCCGGTAATTTTATTTTATAGCGTCCCGATCATCTCGCTACCGCTTGATACAGCTCCATCATTTGAATCATCAGAAGAAACTAATAATCAATTTCACATTGGAAAATGTCAGAGCACAAAGTATATAAATAGATCTGAGCTCACAGTGGGTTTCATCTGTACAAGTTCTTGTTGTGCTACATAGATTCAGTACAATATGAATACATTAAACGAGGAGATGCATTCATTCAAAGGCTATGGTAAAGTGGATGCCCTGCATCAGGAAAGGTTAAATGCCAGCAAGAAGTCAAGAAGAAGAATCTGCATAATCTGCATAACTTCCTTGGTTTTGGGTAGCAATAATTGCATCTGTTGCAGTTGCAGTTGTCCGATCCAAAAGCAGCAGCAAGAATGAAGATCCCACTCAATTGCAAACAACGAGCAAGGCAATGACAGCCGTTTGTAGCGTCACGCTTTATCAAGATAAGTGCATTTCAAGCCTTTCATCTTATTCTGGCGCATCCAAGGTGAGCCCCAAGGATCTGTTTGACATTGCAGTGGTCGTGGCATTAAGGGAAGCACAAAAATGCCCTTTCTCTAGTCTCTAATCTCACAGAAAAAATCACCGATCCGTTGCAGAAGGAGGCGTTCAGCGACTGTGGGGATCTAATAGACCTGACTGTAGACCAGTTAAGTAGTTCTAGTGACGATTTGAAGAACTTCAACTTTAAATCGTTGATTGAGCCGTCTGGTAATGCACGGACTTGGCTCAGTGCTGCGCTCACAAATCTGGACACCTGTCTTGACGGCTTGGCCAACGCTACTTCAGGTGAGGCTAAAGCTCAGATGCAGAGCATCGTGGATAATCTGAACCAGCTGACCAGTAATTCTCTGGCAATTGTAAGCAATGTTGCAAAATTGCTGCAAAAATTGAAGATATCTTTCCCTACACGACGGCTGTTGATAGATGATATTGATGAAGAAGGGTTTCCAAGGTGGGTGTCTCCAACGGATCGAAGGCTTCTACAGGCGAGCAACATAGAGGCTAATGTGACTGTGGCGAAAGATGGTTATGGGAAGTATACAACGATTCAAGAGGCAGTGAATGCAGCTCCTAACAAGAGCGATACCAGATATATTATATGGGTGAAGGAGGGGATTTACAAGGAGACTGTGGAGGTGGGCAAAACGAAGACAATGTTGATGGTTATTGGTGATGGCATGGATAAAACGATTGTTACCGGTGATAAAAGTTTTGGGACCGGCACCAAAACGTTTCATACTGCAACATTCGGTAAGCATTTTGATTCTCCAAACCACCACAAGGAATTTTCTTTTCTTTCTTTTTTAATGATTATAATTGTTTAAATATTCTTCTTTTAGTACAGACGGGGAAACTTTTGCTGTACCAGTGACAACATTTCTTTCTACTGTTATCCCTGTTCATAGTTTAGGGTAGGATCGGATCTTGTCATAGTCTGTCATATTGAGGAATCCACTTTTAAGTCTAAAGATGATTATAGTATATTGGAGTATTCTGTAGCCAAGTGTTTAAATGATTTATAGGGATTATCCTAGGTCTCTAGCTGTGTTTCAATTGTTTATGTACATATTTTATTGTCTTCAAATTTTGAATTTGTGACTTTCATTTTATATTAGATTTGATTCTGTATTCGTGACAAGATTTCCCCTCTACAGTTGTCCCTGCTTATAGATTAGGTTAGGATAGGATCTTTTTATAGTCCCTGTTCGATTCTTTATTCATCACAACATTTCCCCTTTACAGTTGTCCCTGTTTTTATCTAATTTGAGAAAAGAAACAATGTTACCAAGATTTTCCAACTCTGTTCATGCTCCCTCTCATGAAAAGCTCTGACTGAATTTACACTGTAACTGAAATGCAGTTGCGGTTGGAAAGGGATTCATTGCTCAGGACATCCAAATCAGGAACACGGCAGGAGCATCGAATCATCAAGCTGTGGCTATTCGAGTTGGGTCGGACGAATCACTGTTTCTGAAGTGCAACATAAGCGCCTACCAAGACACACTCTACTCACATTCTCTCCGTCAATTCTACAGAGACTGCTACATCTCTGGTACAGTGGATTTCATCTTCGGAAACGCTGCTGTGGTTTTCCAAAACTGCATCATTGCTGCGCGGCTACCGGATGCAAATCAACAGAACACTATAACGGCTCAAGGAAGAACAGATCCCAACCAGAACACCGGAATCTCCATACAAAGCTGCAACATTACTGGAGAAGCCGATCTCATTGCCCATAAGAACACTTTTGCTTCATACCTTGGAAGACCGTGGAAATTATATTCCCGGACGGTCATCATGACCTCCAATATGGACGATATCATCAATGCTGCAGGTTGGCTTGAATGGAGTGAAGATTTCGCATTGAAAACTTTGTATTATGTGGAATATCAGAACACTGGTGCAGGAGCTGCACTCGGGGGTCGTGTAACATGGCCCGGTTATAAAAATACCACCGATGAAAGTGAGATTAGTAAATTTACAGTTGGGCAATTCATAGGCACTTCGTGGTTGGAGGCAACGAAGGTTACATTTTCTGATGGTTTAACTGCATGATGCAACCATGATTTGGCATTTGCAGTTTGTCATTTCATGTCATGTCAGGTAGCAGAAGAAACATTGTTATGCTACTACGTATGAATGTAATCACCGACATTGGCCCACTGTAAATTTGATATTCTTTGTTAGTGGCATATCCATCAATTTGTTGTCACCCATCATGACCTTGGATTCCTACAAGTTGCAAAATGAAAAAGTTATTCTAGCAACATCAACCTTAATCTGCGCAATGAAAAAGTATTTCTAGCAGCATCTACCTAAATCTACGCGATGAAAATGATTTCCGTGCAGCCCCCACCATGTGCATCTCACTTATTGCGAGGATCTGAGTTTGACTGTTGGTTCTCCCCGCCTGATGTTTAGTTTGTAATTCCGACGCGTATGCTTTTTA